>OY728129.1:1507590310-1508126032 GCA_963277665.1 Viscum album
TGCTTATATTTCGTCCTAGGGAATATTTGGGTCGAAATGGAATTCATTGGATCTCACTTGGAGGTGATTAAGACCTTTAGTTTATTTTATTTAAAGGAAAGTGAAATATGTCTCACTCAACTTTAATAATTGAAGTATTTTTAATATAAGTTTGTACAGAATATAAATTCTTTTATAAATACTCATCTTAAATATAAAATGTTTTTCTTTATCATGGTAATTTATTAGTAATTTTTAAGAGTTATTTAATTATCTTATTATGTTATACATTAATGATGCAGAAATTATTTATTTAGTAAAAAATCAATAATACAGTTTTTATTGAAATAGTAATACACATCAAAAGGTCCAAATATCTGAACAAAACTTATTGGTGGTGTAAATATAAATCTTATTCATCCACTAGCCTAATTTTTGACCATTTGGATCCTTATTAAGGCGATTATGACACTTATATTATTTTATTTTAAATGATTCCAAAGTTGTTACCTTCATAATTTAATAACGATAATAATTTACATGTTGTTATTTTAAGATGATAAATTTGAGAAAAATTATTATTATAAAATCTCTGAGATTTATATTCATCATAGGGTTATGTTTTTAATTTTTATGCAACAAATATGTATATTAAATAATTATACAAAAATGTTGTACTAATTATTTTATTAAGAGATATACCAAATAAATGGTTTTAAAAATATTAAAATAAATATTATATGAACTATTTAATGTGATACACGAATTTTATATATAATTTTAACATGTTAGGAATATATTAAATATTTTATTTTGAATATATCCTGTGTGTGTATTTTATTTAAATTCAAATAAATGAATAGTGCCAAAATTGACACTATTGTTATTTTATAAAAATAACATATTATTAAATTGTTTAAAAATCACAAAAATAATTAAAAATTATAAATTTAAATTTATATAATCTATGATGTTATAAAGTATCCAATTATGGAAAATTAACAACACATAAGTGATTATTTATAACCATTTAAAATTAGGAATTTTATTACCACAAATAAAATTAAATAGATTAAATAAGGATAAATCAAAATGATAAGGTATAAAATAAAATCAAAAAATGTACAAAGTTAATTGGTTGATGAAATTACAACCCTATATCATCTAATCATTAAATTGTGTCATTTTTAGAGGTTTTTATGCAAGTATTGGATTTATATTAAACTAATATTTTTGAGGATTTCAAAGGCCCCTCTCTCCTCCGTTATAAAAGGGCACATCATCCCTCTCATATTTACACAACTTTTAGCTTTCAAGCTCGGACAAACCCAGTTCATTTCCATTCTCAAATTTCCAAGAAATTTTCTAGAGGTACTATTCTTCTTCAAAGACCAATTTTAATTCCCCAAGAGGAGGTTTCAAAGAGGCGTGTCGAAGAAGAGGTAATATCCGTTATCGATTCTTTCAAATTTATTTCTTCTTCTAATTCCTCTTCTTTAGTTGATTCATTATGAATTAATAACATCATTATCACTCATTTACTGATATGTTATTATAAATATGAAACAAACCTATTCCACCTTCTATCCATCCTACTGAAAACTAAATCACCGTGCGTGCATACATATTGAATACAGTCTCCACGCCGTGGTGTAATCTGTTTTCCACCACCACCATAATTGGATGGGTATAATGGTGAAAAGAATAACTATATGTGATTATTGTAAAGTTATATTTATTCTGAAATAGTATATATACACTTCAATGCAATTCCACGATCATGGGAACGATATCATCGCTCGTGCGTACATACGGACTACCGTCTCCACTAACGCGATAAGATTCATTCTTCATGTTAACCATTCATAAATGATTATAAAGTATATATAATGAATAATAATGAAATATATGACATAATAATGATACTGGATTAATGAATATATATATATGTATGTCATCTATTTAATTCCATTCAAATCAATAAGGAAATGAAAACAGTGTGCATGTGTACGTACGGCTTACCGACTCCATGAACGGTGTATTTCATTCCATTTATCAATCTATCATATATATGTATATGCTGAATATTTATTATATATAAATCATGTTTTACATTATCAGATTATGTCAATCAGGATATAAGTAATAATATTAAGAACAACAAGTCGAAACATGTACTATAAATGAATCAATTTTACCCAAAATGCTGCATTAACATGGATTTACAAAATAACGGGTAATATAAAGTCATAAGTGAACCATATATGATATCATAACAATGAATATGATTCTGTAATAAGTCAATGACATTATTTAAATCATTATACAGGAGGTTAAGATACGTACGAAGCATATCAGACCTAAGTTAAGGGATAATGTTGCAATCTCAATTGTTTTCTATCCGAGATTGCTTATACGTAAGTATTTACTGGGGTTATATTTATCTTACATGTCCAAGTTTTATAAAAATGTTTTCATGTACGTTTAAAGTCCTTTTTACCCATTTTTTACTTTTACTAAATGGTATGTAAGGAATCTTTTTTTACTATACAAGGTACTTTTTGACTGTTCTGGGAAAACTACGAGAAATATGTTTTTTTAACTTATACGACACGAACGGATTTTTATGGTTTCATAATGCCTTATTTTCCTAAATATTACTCTACAATATTTCATTAATATTTTCAACAAAATCCTTTTCTTTTAAAATTGAATGGCATTTTGTGAAAAGAAAATGATTTTCAAGAAGAAAGGATATTTTCCTCAAGAATTCATTTCATGTGCATTATCAAAACCATTTTCCATCTAAGATGACATTATTTCATATGTGTCTGTTTCAGGTATAATGTCTCTATGATTTTTATGGTTTCACATTTATTATGATTAAATGATATCCATTGATTTTATATGGATTATGTTATGCTGGAATGATGTTTATGAAACCCCATTTATTCATTGGGTTATGATGAATGATTTATGATTGTTTTGTGGCACACGTAAGAATGATTTCAATATGAGATGGGTAGGACCTATATCTCCCTCCAATTCATTGGGTAATGATTTATATCTCATGAGATAGATATGGATGGAATGGAAAGTAATTCCAGTTCAGTAATACAGGGCTAGAACGACAAGTAAACCCGGTTCTAAGGGAATTTCTCCACTAAGATGGTCTTGGCAGAAATGCCTTGGAAAATATGGAAATCATATCATGTTATTAATGTTTTCAACAATTAAAAGTTTTATTACTCTGCTATTTTATCATTATTAAGGTTATTTTGTAATCTATTCCTTATGTACTGCAATGTTTTATGCCATTGCTCGTGATTTTGATGTTTAGATTTAATGCACATGTTTTTACATTCAAATGTTTCTGGATTGTTTTAGGTTATCTATGATTCCCCTTACTGAGAATTTAAGCTAACCCTTTATATGTTTTCTTTTCCCCAGGATATAAAGAATGGTTTTAGGTAAGAAAACAAAAGGGGAAGATCTTTATGGGAGATTTTGAAGATCTTTCACCATGATTAGGAGATTATGTTCCGTGTTTCCAAAGACACTAAACTATTACAATACTTGAGTTTTGTTTTTTGTTATGTATTAAGTATTCTTCAAAAGTAATGTACTACCTATGTACGTCAAGCTTTGGGTCTCTACAGTTGGTATCAGAGGAATGGTTTAGTCAAACATTGGAAACTAGGATGTGAGAACTTTAGTGAGATCCCTAGAGGTATTTCTATGGTATGTCTAAAGATGTTCCTAAGGCTAAGTATAAGTATATATTATAGTCCTAGAATTATGGTAACGATATTAGAATTAATCCTAATATGTTAGATATTGAAGTTACTCCCCCTTTATTATGTTGTTTTCCTAGCATGAGTTTTGCCTCTCACACTATTCTTTTTGGGTTTTAGACGATGGGTGGAACCTGAAGGAACCGTGTTGACCAATGTAATTGACAATGCAATGATTGTTCTCCTAAACAAAAAATGTGATGGGAGATAGAGTGAAAAATCTTATTTCTATACTTACACAAGCTATAAATCATTCCGGATTTCCAAATAATTAGAGAAGGGAACAATATTATATTGAGTCCTTCATGAGGAAAATTCCTCCTTCTTTCAATGGGTCTTCTAATCCACTTGTTGCTGAAAAATGGATCAGTACCATTCAAAAGATATTTTCCATACTTCATTGTTTGGAACATGATAAAGTCATTCTAGCTGCTTACCGTTTTGAAGGTGAAGGAGACCAGTGGTGGACTCTAATTAAGAATACAAGGCCCCACGATGAAATTGAATCCATGGAATGGGATGAGTTCAAGAACATGTTTTTAAGTAAGTACTTCCCTAGTATTCTTTGAACAAAGATGAAAATGGAGTTCCTTGAGCTCAAAGAGAAGTATCATGAATCTGTGGGTATATACAAAGTGAATTTTACAAGACATTCAAAGTATGCATCTGGTTTTATCATTCAACCTGAAAGTAAAGTTGACCAATTTTTCAGTGGGTTGAAACCAAGTCTTTAAAGGGCATTGGCTATAAAAGACTTCAGTAGCTATGAAGAAATTGTGCGTTGTGCTACCAAGTTATAATTGGAAGTTGGTGTAACATATCCATCTCATGGTTTTGACAAGAAATGAAAGATGGAGTTTAAGGAGAAATCATAGAATTATGGTGAAAAGAATATAAATGTTTCTTTATGCTCAAAGTGTGGAATGAAGCATGGTGGAGATTGTCTTAAAGGGACTATAAAATGTTTTAAGTTTGGAAGAGAAGGTCATCGAGCATCTGAGTGTCGAAGTAATGGACAGAGGGTTGCTAATGATGTGAATAAAGAAAAGACTACAGAGAATTCACCACCAACACATCAATGCTTCAAGTGTAAGGAAATGGGGCATTATGCTAATCAAAGCCCTAATCCAAGGGTTAATGATGATCAACATGAGAAACCACATAAGGAAAAGGATAAAGGGATTTCACATTCGATCACTATTTTTGTTGTTGAGTACGAAAATGATGTTGTGTAATGTTTATGTGTTTATATAATGGGATTTCAAAATAGTATCATGGAATCTAATTTATGGAATCGTGAAATTTTGGAATATCTATGTATTGGTTTTCAATAATTATATGGTACCGGTAACCATGAAAAGTGATTGAAATATTTTTGGAAAGTAGATGATATGTGCATAATGGAGGGATAAAGAGATAATGAGATGTTTGATAGTATTATTGAGCTCATGACTGATGTAAGGACAATGTGATATCATGGTTTGAGTATATAGAATTTTTGGGATTTTTTTATTTGGAAAGAGTTAACTTTTGATAACATTCATGTTTTCACTATGTTTCTATGGTAATTTATGTTTCAAGAGAATACATGATTAAGGTATTCACATGTTTGGAATGTGACCAACAGGATATATCGTATGATATATGGGGGATAAATGATTGTATTCACATGATTGGTAGGTGAAATTTCTTGTAATTGTTTTCTTTATACTATGAGCTTGGACAGAAGTATTTTAGATTAGCCTAAAGATTGGAATGAATTATGTTGGACATAATTTAGTATTGTTTAAGGCTAGAACATTTTTCGATATAATTGATGGGCTGTTATAATAGTGTAGTTTAAGAAAAGGGACAACATGTGGAATGAGCAATAACCCGTTGCGTCAAACAAGGTTGCGAGAATCGATCCCACAACCGAAGTGAGACATGCCTTTATCTCCTACCACTGGCCTACAAGATGTCCCTGGTAGTAGAAACTAGTTTTATTTTACTAAGTGGTATGATAGATGAAGTATAAGTTCATATTTGGAATCATATATGATTAACCTCACCATAGATAGACATATGTACATTTGATAACTTTTTCTAACCTTTTGTTTGAAACAGATGGAATGACCCATCGTTTCTGATCACATGATCTGGTAACACTTCACGAATAACAAATTTAACTTCATTTCTTTAAGAGATGAAGTGGAAATTGTTCATGGCACGAACAACATAGAGATTGTACCAAAATCATTTAAGTATTTCTTTTAATTCATCATCTTTAGTAAAATGATCCTGAAAACCAAAAATGTTGTCCTAGTGCTCTTATATCTGACGAATCAGATGGTACCTTATATCATCACAAATTTATGGCTTTGTGATTGTTCAGTTTTTCTTATCCATGTTCTCTACCACTCTCCATATGAATTTAATGATTAGATTTCTCTTCTATATCAATATTTTCACCTATGTTATCCTATATGGAAACCAAGTGATTAGTTAATTTGGGTAACCATTACATTTAATAATTTAGTTTTTGAAGATTATTTTTTGTATTCCTTTTCACGATGTGGGGTTCTATGAAAGAAACTCTCATGTAATAAACCATTTATAACCGCGATGAATTTGGAGGGCGAAATTCATTTTAGGCGGGATAGAATGTAACACCCCGACATTTTATGAAAAATATTCTTTTTAATTTCATTGATGTCTTGTGTTGTATGATACACAAAGGAGTCTTTCAATAAGTGAAACCCTGACTTGGCTTGCATTACAAGCAATCACAACCTTCCACGATAGCGTGTGTTGTACGCAATACCGGGTTTCACTAAATAATGATATATGTTTATAATATTATTATAAACAAGACGTTATGAATAGTAGTAAATAAATATGGAATTTTATGACATTATAATTCATCATACACATTTTATAGAACATTGTATGAGAACAAAATTAAATTTTCAGGTAAAATAAGTATTTTTAAAAAAATGTAGTTTTGCAACCTTTTGATGGAACAACTATTTTAAATATAATTTTTTACAAGTTTATAAGTTAAATTTTACAAAATAAACTTCTTCTTTTCAATCAGGATATAAAAATTTACATTGGATATAGTTTTTATATTTTTCTGATAACTTTAATATTTTGATGAATAGTAAAAACACGCTATATTTTAATTAAAAACAACTTTTTTCATCGTAATAATTTATTTGGTTAAATTATAATATTGAATGGTTTTAAAGTATAAATAGAATATATTTTTAAAATTTAATATAATTTATGTCATTAGCATTGATTTTACATTGAATTCATATGTAAAATCATTTCAATCTTTTGCAATGTTTTAACTTTTGAAACTAATTTTCTTAACAACAGGAATAATTTTATATTAATTTATGCAACTTTTATATTGATTTCAGAAAAATTGATTTCATATTTGGAATCATTGTGTCCAAATTATGTTAACTGGCTACTTTTTTTTTTGGGCATTATTAATATTAACTACGGTAAATTTTATTTACCACAGTAAAAGATAAATCGGGCAATTCAGGGTAAATATAATATTATAAAAGTACCCTAACCATTGTCTTAATATAATTGGATGCTTATATTTCATCCTAAGGAATATTTGGGTCGAAATGGAATCCATTGGAACCCACTTGAAGGTGATTAAAACCATTATTTTATTTTATTTAAAGGAAAGTGAAATATGTCTCCCTCAACTTTAATAATTAAAGTATTTTTAATATACGTTTATACATAATATAAATTCGGTTATAAATACTCCTTTTAAAGATAATTTTTTTTATTTATCAATGTAATTTATTTGTAGTTTTTAAGAGTTATTCAATTACCTTATTATCTTATACATTAATCATGCATAAATTATTTATTTAGTGAAAAATCAATAATATAGTTTTTATTGAAATAGTAATACATATCAAAAGGCCAAAAAATCTGAAAAAAAACTTATTTTTAGTGTATATATAAACTCTAATCATCCACTGGCCGAATGTTTGACCATTTGGATCCTTATTAAGGTTATTATGAAACTTATATTTTTTTATTTTAAATGATTCCAAAGTTGTCACTTTCATAATTTAATAAAGATTACAATTTATAGGTTTTTATATTAAGATGATAAATTAGAGTAAAATTATTATTATAAAGTATTTGAGATTTATCTTCATCATATGATTTTATTTTTAATTTTTATGCAACAAATAAGTATATTAGATAATTATACAAAAATGTTGTCCTAATTATTTTTTTAAGAGATACAACAAATAAATGGTTTGAAAAATATTAAAATAAAAATCATATAAAATATTTAATGTGCTCCACTAATTTTATAGACATATTTAACATGTTAGGAATCTATTAAATATTTTATTTCGAATATATCCTCTGTGTGGATTTTATTTAAATACAAATACATGAATAGTGTCAAAATTTACACTATTTTTATTTTATAAAAATAACATATTATTAAAATGTTTAATAAACACAAAAATATTTAAAAATTTTAAATTGAAATATATATAGTCAAAAACGTCATAAATTATCCAATTATGAAAAATTAACAACACTTATGTGATTAATTATAACCATTTAAAATTTAGAATTTTATTACCAAAAATAAAATTAAATAGATTAAATACGGATAATTCAAAATGATAGGGATTAAAATAAGATCAAAACATGTATAAATTTGATTGGTTAATGATATTACAACCCTATATCATCTAATCTTAGAATTTAGTGATTTTTAGAGGTTTTTATGTGGGGTTTGAATTTATATTAAACTGATATTTTTGCGGATTCCAAAGGTGCCCCTCTCCTTCCTTGTAAAAGGGCACCTCCTACCTCTCATATTTACACAACATTAAACCTTCAAGATAGGAAAAACCCAGACCATTTCCCTTCTCAGCTTCCCTATAAATATTCTAGAGGTCCTGGATTCTTCAAAGGACAATTTTAGTTCCCTAAGAGAAGGTTTCAAAGAGGCATGTCGAAGAAGAGGTAATATTTGTTACCGATTCTTTCAAATTTAATTCTTCTTCTAGTTACTCTTATTTAGTTGTTTCATTATGAAGTAATAACATCAGTATCACTCATATACAGATATGTTATTATAAATATGAAACAACTCTATTCTAGATTCTATCCATCCTACGAAAAATGAAATCACCGTAGGTGCATACGTACGGAGTACTGTCTCCACGCCGTGGTGTAATCTTTTTCCCACCACCACCTTACTCGTATGGGTATATTGGTTTAAAGAATAACCATATGTGATTATTGTTAATTGATATTTCTTCTGAAATAGTATACACAAACTTCAATACAATTCCATGATCAAGGGAACGATATCATCGCTCATACGTACGTACGGCTACCGTCTCCACGAACGCGATAAGATTCATTCTTCATGTTAACCATTCATGAATGTTTATAAAGTATATATAATGAATAATAATGAAATATATGACATAATAATGATACTGGATTTATGTATATATATATGTATGTCATCTATTTATTTCCATTAAAATCAATAAGGAAACGAAAATAGCGTTCATGCGTACGTACGGCCTATTGTCTCCATGAATGGTGTATTTCATTCCATTTATCAATCTATCATATATATGTATATGCTGAATATTTATTATATATAAATAATGTTTTAAATTCTAAAATTAAGGAAATCAGGATCTAAGTAATAATATCATGAACAACAAGTTGAACCACGTACGACAAATGAAACGATTTTACCCAAAACGCTACTTTAACATGGATTTACAAAAGAACGGTTAATATAAAGTCATAAGTGAACCATATATGATATCATAACAATGAATATGATTCTCTAATAAGTTAATGAAATTATTTAAATCATTATATAGGAGGTTTGGATACGTAAGAATCATATCAGACCTAAGGTAAGAGATAATGTTGCAATCTCCATTGTTTTCTATCAGAGATTGCTTATACGTATGTATTTACTAGGGTTATATTAATAATCCATGTACAAGTTTTATAAAAATGTTTTCATATATGTTTAAAGTTATTTTTACCCATTTTTGAATTTTACTTCATGGTATGTAAGGAATCTTTTTTTGTTTACCATATGAGGTACATTTTGGCTTTTCTGGAAATAGTACGTGAAATTTTTTTTAACTTATACGACACGAATGGATTTTTACAGTTTTATAACAACTTATATTCATGAAGCTTACTATACAAGATTTCATGACTATTTTCTACAAAATCCCTTTCTTTTAAAAATGAATGGAACATTGTGAAAAGGAAATGATTTTCAATAAGAAAGGATATTTTCCTCCAGAATTCATTTCAAGGGATTTATCAAAATGATTTTCCATCTAAGATGACATTATTTCATATGTGTATGATTCAATTATAATATCTGTATGATTTATATGGTTTCACTTTTCTTATAAATAAATTATATCCATTTTTTATATGGATTATGTTATGATGGAATAATGTTTATGAAACCCAATTTATTCTTTGTGTTATGATGAATGATTTATGATTGTTTTGTGGCCCATGTAAGAATGATTTCAAGATGAGATGGGTGGGACCTATATATGCCTCCAATGAATTGGGTAAGGATTTATATCTATGGAGATAGACTTGGCTGGAACGACAAGTAAATCCGGTTCAGTAATAAAGGGCTGGAACGACAAGTAAACTCAGTTTAGTAAGGGACATTGTCCACTAAGATGGTATTGACAGAAATGCCTTCGCAACAATGGAAATCATATCATGTGATTAATGTTATGCCATAATTAAAAGTTTTATTCCTATGCTATTTTATCATGATTAAGGTTGTTTTATTATCTATGGCTTATGTACTACAATGTTTTATGTCATTTCACAATATTTTGATGTTCATATTTAATGCTCATGTTTTTACATTCAAATGTTTCTGGATTGTTTTATGTTCTCTATGTTTACCATTACTGAGCATTTGAGCTCACCCATTATATGTTTTATTTTCCCCAGGATATAAAGAAATGTTTTAGGTAAGAAAACAAAATGGGAATATCTTTATGGGAGATGTTGAAGATCTTTCACCCTGATTAGAAGATTATGTTCCGAGTTTCCAAAGACACTAAACTATTACGATACTTGAGTTTTGTTTTTTTTGTTATGTATTAAGTATTCCGCAAAAGTAATGCACTGTCCATGTACGTCAAGCTTTGGGTTTCTACAGCAAGTTCCCTCTACTATGCAGAGCAACTGAGTTACGCAAGGCCTCTACCTGTGGACCCCTCTTCTTGGAAATTCCTTTTCTCATGCGACCCTCCATGTTTGCACGATGTGATTTCAAAGTCCCCTGGATGATACCACCCATATGTCGCTTTGCCAAATGCTTTTTCGCATAGGAATGCTAAATGTTATTTCTTTTTCACATAGCCACGCTAACGTGGACCCCTCGATGGTTCACTCTACGACTCCCATTCTCCACGGAATTGTTGGTACCTTCCCTCCCACAATGAGCAGAGGATACCAGTCATGTAAGTCATAGGGGTGTGGAATAAACCCACCTATTCTGAGCTGCAGGACATTAAACTACCAAGCACCTCGTCCTCAACACATGACATTAAAATGTTACCTGGCCCCGTGCCTCGCACGCAGGGTCCCCCCGGCTCGGACATTCATTATGCTGCTCATCTCCATGGGGATGGGATCACCCACCCCACAAAACAAAATATTTCACTTTTTCCAATGGGGGAATATCTGTTGGTAAAAGTGGATTTTCTGTTGGTAAAACATTTTTCCAGCAAATGTGTCCCAATCACTAAACTGTTGGTAAAAACTCTGTCGCTAAATGTTATTGCGACAGATAAAATAATTCTATTACAATTATAATATTACATACAGATAATATATATGATGGTTAATGTTTTTAGCAATCGATTAATACGACAAATTTTTCTGTTGGTAATAATATTACCAACATATAAAATCTATTTATAAATTACATAATATAAATTATAAAAATTCATTGCTCATAAAATTTCATATTATATTTATTTATAAATAATATATAAGACACCTCTTTGAATTATTAAACCAAATATGATTTCCACACAAATTAAAACTCATGAAAAAGATTGATTATATTAATAATCACCACTGGAATGGAGGGCTATACCAACACATTGATGGAAACAATTGACATATGGTAAACTGAACAAACACATTCATATTCTATTGATACTATAGTACAATGATCCATGGGTCATATGTGACTTGTACGAGTCAACCCCGCCTCAATCCGAGGCGCAGTGTGGATGGTACCATTCAAAATGTCTCTTTTTTGTTCAAAATGACATTAATTTTAAGTGAAAACAAAAACTTGCATACGGAAAACTGACCAAATGCGTTCCAAATCTGTTGAAACTTTAGTGAAATTATAAATGGGTCATATGTGACGTTTACGAGTCAACCCCGCCTCAATCAAAGGCACGGTGTGGCCGGAACCACCCAAACTGCCCCTCTTTTGTTTAAAATGGACAATATTTTACGTACATATGCCAAACCGATCAAATAGATTCTGATTGAGTTGATACTTTTTCAAAATGATGAATGACTCATATGTGATGTGTAAGAGTCCACCATGACTCAATTTGAGGCCCGGTGTGGCCGACACCACTCAAAGTGCCTCTGTTTTATTAAAAATGGTCTTAATTTTAAGTGAAATCAACAACTGACATACGGAAACTGACCAAATGCATTTGTATTATATTGAAACATAAAGTAAACAATTCATGAGTCAAATGTGACGTGTAAGAGTAAACCATGCCTCAATACGAGGCTCGGTGTGGCTAAAACCACTCAAAATGGCTCTGTTTTTTTAAAAATGGACTTAATTTTAAGTGAAATCAACAACTAACATATGGTAAACTGACCAAACGCATTCGGATTCTATTGATACTATAGGAATATGATCCATAGTTCATTTTTGACGTGTACGAGTCAACCCCTCATTAATCCGAGGCGCGGTGTGGACAGTACCAATCAAAATGACTCTCTTTTGTTCAAAATGAATTTAATTTTAAGTGAAAACAACAACTGACATATGCCAAAAATGACCAAATGCATTCCAAATCTATTGAAACTTTTTTAAAACGATCCATGTGTCATATGTGATGTGTAAGAGTCAATCCTAC
This sequence comes from Viscum album, assembly GCA_963277665.1. Lineage (NCBI taxonomy): Eukaryota > Viridiplantae > Streptophyta > Magnoliopsida > Santalales > Viscaceae > Viscum > Viscum album. The sequence continues at coordinate 1,507,603,275 of OY728129.1, forward strand.
CTCAATCAAATGTGCGGTTTGGCCAGAACCACCCAAACTGTCCCTCTTTTGTTTAAAATGGACAATATTTTACGTACTTACGTCAAAACGATCAAATGGCTTCTGATTGTCTTGATACATTTTCGCAAAGATCCATGACTCATATCTAATGTGTAAGAGTCAACCCTGGCTCAATCTGAGGCCCGGTGTGGCCGAAACCACTCAAAGTGCCTCTGTTTTGTTAAAAATGGACTTAATTTTAAGTGAAATCAACAACTGACATACAACAAACTGACCAAACGCATTTGGTTTCTATTGAAACATAAGGAAAACAATCCATGGATCAAAAGTGACGTGTATGAGTCAAATTAGCCTCAATCTGAGGTGTGGTGTGGTCGGGACTACTCAAACCCTTTCTCTTTTGTTCAAAATGGACTTATTTTTATGTGAAATCAACAACTGACATACAGGAAACCGACCAAACACCTTTGGATTGTATTGAAACTTTAGGAAAACTACCCATGGGTTATATGTGATGTGTAAGAGTCAACCCTGGCTCAATCAGAAGCGCGGTGTGGCCGGTATCACTCCATGTGTATGTATTTTGTTTATAATGGACAATATTTTACGTACATATGCCAAACCAATCAAACAGCTTCTGATTGTGTCGATACCATTGAAAAATGATCCATGACTCATATGTGATGTGTATAAGTCAACCCCACCTCAATCCAAGACCCGGTGTGGCCGACACCACTCAAAGTGCCTCTGTTTTCTTAAAAATAGACATAATTTTAAGTGAAATCAACAACTGACATACGGAAAACCGACCAAACACATTTGTATTATGTTAAAACTTAAGGAAAATGATCCATGTGTAAAATGTGACATGTAGGAGTCAACGTCGCCTCTATCCGAGGTGCCGTGTGGCTGAGACCACTCAAAATTCCTCTCTTTTGTTCAAAATGGACTTATTTTTAACTGAAATCAACAACTAACATATGGGAAACAGACCAAACACGTTCGGATTGTGTTGACACTTTAGGAAAACGATCCATTGGTTATATGTGATGTGTACAAGTAAACCCTGGCTCAATCCAAAGCGTAGTGTGTCTGGTATCACTCCATGTGTATGTATTTTGTTTAAAATGGACAATATTTTACGTGCATACATCAAACCGATCAAACGAATTCGGATTGTGATGATACTTTTGAACAAAGATCCATGTCTCATATGTGACGTATTCGAGTCAACCCTGCCTCAATCCGAGGCCCGGTGTAGACGGCACCACTCAAAGTGCCTCTGTTTTGTTAAAAATGGACTTAATTTTATGTGAAATGAACAACTGACATATGAAAAACTGACCAAACGCATTCGAATTATATTGAAACTTAAGGACAACAATCCATGAGTCAAATGTGACGTGAACGAACAGCCCCAGACAGCCCCCCCACCACCCTTCCAAGACCCTGGATATCCCCCCAACCTCCTCCTTGGACCCCAGACAGCCCCCCGGACATGAATAACTTTTTCCTTTTGTACCACTGTGTATTCAAGTAAATGAGACTCGTATGACTTATGTACAATTCTATTCCAATTTTATTAAATATTATACCTCATGGATGATATGTAAATGTAGGTATGTTGATTTCACATGCATTTTTTTTATTTCTTTGATCATGAATTTTTTTTTGAGATTATTCAATTTTTGTATGTCTTGAACTATATGAATGACTTGGTAAGCTTATTAGCTCATGCTCATCAAAAGCATGTGATGATTTGCTATAATTTGAAAACAAATCCTTGTTGCACATTCTCCATGACCCCCATACTCACTCCCTGGAAATCTCCCCACCCCTCTTCCTGGACAACCCCCTCCCCTCTCTAGACATCCCCCCACATCACATTCCATGCAAGTCATGCATCACTCTAGATGATGCACAAATATTAACCACATTGTTAATTCACTTTATCACACTTACCCATCATGCACCAATTTCTATCATAATCATCACCTTTTTGAGTAAGAAAAAATTGATATGTATGAACCCAATAAATTGAAATAGGTTATTGGAAGAGTTGTTGTCATATGAATATTGAAATGGATAATTGTAGAACATGGCATGGTTGGAAGAGTGATGTTTTTATGTGTTTTTTTGTCCTATTTCGAATTTTTTGTGGTGTTTGAAGTCTATTTCTAGCTGTTATTTGTGATGTTTTTTATGAAGGTGTATCAAGTGGATGTAGTTGTATACAGGCTACTGGTTTTTTGTGAAAATACCCAATACCAACGGTTTAGAACCTTTGGTATACTTTGAGCCTATATAAATATATACCAACGGTTTATCTAAATCGTTGGTAAAAAGCTATACCAACGGTTCTAAACTGTTTGTATGCTTTGACCATATATGAATATATACCAAAGGTTTATCTAAACCGTTGGTAAAAGCTATACCAATGGTTTAGAACCGTTGGTATAAGCTCAAAAATATGAATTTCCCAACGGTTTTAAACCGTTGGTAAATAAATTTTCCAATGGTTTAGAGGAACCGTTGGGAAATTAAAACATCCACATACATTGAAATTTCAATATAAACAACCTATCTAAGGTCCAAACTCAACTCTCAAGGTCCCATAACAAAAAGGTTAACACAATCCTCAGTTCCATCATTATGGTCTAACATACACCCCACATGATCAGAACCAACAAGGCTTTTTAAAATCACATTTTCAAATAATACCTCATGCCCATAAGAACACATCCCTTTTGAGGGTAAATAAATAACATATCATTTACCATAAATCCAAACCCTGAAAGGACTCATGACCCACATCAACGGTATCAAACTATTGTAGTACCTCACTAACCAAAACACCCATACAAAGGGATAGATAGAAAACAAGTGGAAATATCACTACTCGGATCCCCAAAAAAGAACAGTCATTACATATCCTTATATAATTAACTTCATCATTTTGAAACTTTAGCATTCAAGTTATAAAATATCCATTCACCCTATGTTTAAAAAATTAATACCTTTTTTGAATCCATATTTTAGAACATTATTCCCAACAAAAACATCAATGGATGATTGAAAGGTGTAAACCACAGACGCAAAAATTTAACACCACATCCTTAAAAAACCCACTTTTCATACATTATACCAATGGTTATGATCACAAATCTACCACTAACTTAAACTATACCTACCATGGGTCAATGGTTAATATGGGGAAAACCAACCTACAAAGTCACAATTCTTTTAATAGACATGTTGTTAAACTTTTTCCATAATCACAATGTAAATCCTTTATCTAAGGTACATTTCTCATTCAAAAACATGTTACAACATATATTTTAACTCATTTAAAACCCTTTTTTAAGAACAATTATTAACAATTATTTAATAGGGTTTCCATTAACAATTTTCATTATCTATATTAAACAACATTTTATAAAATTCAATATGTAAAATCAATCCTAAAATTCTAGTCCCACACACCCATCTCATGTGTTACTAAAATGATGCATGCCACTTATATTCTTAGGTGACTATAATGATCAATGAATGCATTACCTCGTACTATCCTACCCATGAGAATAATATCATAAAATATTCATATCACACAACAAGTCCATCACCCAATGGTGAAATAACATTCAACTATAATAACACGTATCAAGAAAGACAATTCAAACCCTTGGTACTTAGGGTTTCCCTCTTACATGGGTTATCTACTCTTATGCATGAGTGTATTGACAATTCATGACACCTCCTAATATCCTTTCAAAAAATCTAAAATAGTAAGGAATTGAAAAGGACCACTCCTAGACCCAAAAGACACTAAATGGTGACCCGATCTAGGTCACTTCATGACCTTAAGAACACCACCCCATTCACATTAGGTTTTAGAATAGAAGTGAGGGTCCAATGTAATATGTGGAAATAATATACCCTCTTTATCTGGGTAACCCAAAAAATATAACCATATGTAATAATGAAAATAATAACATAATGATTATAAAAATTCTTAACCGACCATTTTCCAAATCTGGTACAATCCACAATGAAGCCATAAACATGCTATGTCATGATCTACAGTGTAAAGTGATAGATAACACAAAATAAAAATAAACCAACAAAACCCAAGAATGGGTCCTAACTCCATGTGTGGAACCTCATCCATACACATACCAGGCCTAAATCAACTCTGTTGCATAGGTCCTACTCCATTGTTCTAACATGAATCCAGTAAATCTACTCGTGTACCCAACATCGACCGAAGAAGGGGGTGAGTACAACTCATAAGGCCACCACCAACATCATCTACAACATTTCTAGCATAAAGAGATAGTTTATACATGTAAAAATTAAATAAAAAAATATACAAATCAAGAATTGGGTATAGTAGTAAAAAATATTCACTTTAATTATCTCCATTATTTATGCCATTTTTATCACTATGTCCATGGGATAAAAATTTACATCAATTTTATTTTTAAATGCCCATATAATATTATGCATAAGGGAATAATTTAAATTTCTTGAATCATTAGGGAATAGACATATCACATTCAAATTATTTCACACATACCTTGGACCCTTAATCTTAGTAGTCTAATTTAATGAAACTATTAGGGGAATAGAGCCTCAACACAACTCCCCAATCAATTTCTTATAAGGGTGTGGTTTAGAGGCTAAGTCTAACATAACCCGTGGGTGTGAATCCCTTAGTCAATACTCTATATACCAACAATCCATTTAAATTAGCTTATTTATCCATTAAGCACATATATCATATCAAAAAACATGTTTAAGAAATACATAAAAATAATCAACATTCATCAATCATTCAATAAATAAATCTTTCCCTTGCCATAACCAGATGGAATATTTACCATTTACAGTAATTTGCTCATTTAACCGCTAATGATAAGCTAAATCCTTACATATTCAATGAAATCAATCTAATTCCATGTATATAAATTTCCTTTTCATCCCATGTTAACATGTTAACCCCCATTTACATTTCATATCCATTCAATATGTATGCCATCTTCAGGATATAACCCATAAAATCATTTAACATTTACATTTCAGAGGTTATTTAACAAAATTTCATTTTTCATATCTTTACCCATTTAACATATTCATAAATTACCATAAATTATCCAATTTAACAAATTTATCATTTCATATGCCTTTCTCGATTTACACATTTCGATTACAGGTTCATAAGCCACTTGAAATATTATCATTAAATCATTTAACTAATTTTCACATGATGCCAAACAATCCCTTATACCAATTCCTATAATTATATACACTAACATTAACACCTCTTAAAAATTGAACCAACATATCAACACATTAATCATGGGCTATATTTCAATATAAGTCAAATTACTATATAACATTTCTGTGTCCCATGTTCTGGAATGTTGGAACACCCCATGGGTGTCCATAAACCTGTCAAATCATCATCAACGTATCCCATGGGGATTGTGAGGTGTTAATAATATCATTTAGCAATCCATTTTACCTAACCATATCAATGGACTAAAATTTACAATAATATAAAACCAAGAACATAACCACAAATTCACAAATCAACATCAATAATATATGATATAACTTCTAGACAGCCTACCTAGATTATGATGACACATGCACACTCAACAATGGTCCTTTAATTGGATTTGAACACCCTCAAAAAACCCAACCTAAGATCAATTGGAAAAATAGGATTTTTAGGGATTCATAATAAAATGTGGAACTATACAAACACTAATCCAAAAAAAGATAATAAATATGATGATTAGACACACCTAGAGCTTTGATCTACACCTAATGACACTCTAAATACCCTAGAGTTGAAGGAGAATGACCACTGTGAATCTTAGGGAAGATCGGGTTATCACTAGGGTTGGAGCAGGAAGAATTGGGAGAAATAATATGTTATATATCACAAATACCGAGGAAAAAACATGGGAAAATCAGAATTTTTGAGGGGTTCATGGTTTGGAAACATGGTTTTCTAAACTGTGCGCTAACCCCAATCCAAGAGGGGTCTAATTCACAAATTTAGTTGAGAATATCACATAGTTTATCAAACCATGCTCTAACTGTTTGAAATTCCTCTCTCTATGTTTTTATGTTTTTTCCTCACCCCTTTCACGGTTAACAATAAATATGCAGTAACCATGAAACATGAATAGGATGGACTGATTACCCTTTATTTCATATCCTGCACCCCCGAAACACCCCTAAGATTCCTCATACACTTGGTATAGGGCACCCCTATACCCATAGTTTTTGAAAACTATTTGTATAGGTGTAGTATGGGAACTGATACCCACTGTTTTCCAAAACCATGGGTATATGTTTTTTAAGACCAATTCCCACATTTTTGGAAATCTATGGAGAAAAAATAGCTATACCCATGGTTTTGGTCAAAACCTTGGACATATGAATTTTTTTCATGGCCCGTACCCACGGTTTTAGCGATACCATGGGTATATGATTTTTGTTTTCAAAATCCTATGCCCACGGTTTTATAAAACTGTGGGTATAGATTTCTCATGTTATAGCGGGAAAAAACATTTCATGAGACATAAGAAAAATTGGTGGGAAAAAATATTCCCATGGTTTTACCACCTATACCCACAGTTTTTATTAATATATATATGTTGATACATAATTAAAATCACAAATTTTTTGTAGATGAGTTGGTGTGGCGACCTTTAATGTTATATTTGGTCACAGGATCAAATATTTCTTACCATAGTTTTTTATAGTACCAGGAGTGATATTAATATATTATAATAAATGTAGGTATATAATTATATAAGTGTGTAAGTTGGGATGGTTTATTTTGGGATGTTTTATGATGAAGTCGCGAGATTGAAATCCGACACACACATTTTTTTCTAATATGGGTGTAAATTAATATATTTTGAGAAATATATAGATATATAGAAATAAGTTTCATAGCTTGAGTGGTAAGGAATCTCGAATTTGGAGCACAGGTTGTGGTTATTATTCATACCACTATGTTCCTTCAACAATTTATACCCACAGTTTTAAAATTGTGGGTATAAGGCTTTGACAACGTGGCTGGAATAAATATGACTTTGACACGGTGACAACAAATTTTTACCCACATCCTATGGGTATAGGATGGGGACCTATCCCGATGCCTCAGTTTTCCACAGTTCCCAAAACCGTGGGTATAGGATATACGCATGGTTTTGGGGGCTATACCCAAGGTTTTGAACAGTGATTATAGGTCATTTTTTCAGAAGTTTCAAACTAGATTTTAATCAATGATTTACTTCACAAAGTCTGTTATCATATAACCTTGAAAAGGGATACATAATAATGTCTGAGCTCGGATTATTAGTTAAGGTAAAAAAGGGAGATATCAATGACAACAGAAGAATGAAATGTTCATAATGTTATGATAACATAAGAGTAAAATACAATAACCATACACTATATATCATATATCAAATTCATGGGTAATGGAATAAATCATAGGAGTTCATAAGATAAGAATAATAAATGAATAAAAGGGAAAAATCCATTGGATAATAGCATTATTATAAGACATATATTTGGGTCATACATATATGTATAGAACATCCTATGTATAGGTTACACATGAATAAATTCATAACATGTTAGGCTTTGAATAACCACCCATGTACCTTCTTCAGTAATGAGATAATATCCCATGTATTCTCTTTAAGGCTTGGTATAACCTCCCATATTCCCTCTTTTGGGCAAGGGTTAACCTCTAGTGTAACCTCCATTACGATTGGGATAACCATATGTGTACCATTTGAGGTCATTAAATGTTAATTATCATCCAATAAATTAGAGGGCTATCAAAATCTGACCCCACCCATCACATAATGAAATCACATTGATTTTTGACACAACATCATAAAACATCACTCATATCATAATTTGTGATAATAAAATGGGTTTCATAAACACTTAAACATAGTATAACCAATTCAAATGAAATAGGTTACATAATCATTTAATTATTTTATAATATAATGACATGCCGTAAAGGAGTGTGTTTCATAAACATCCCATTATTATAATCATAACAAATCATGATATATAATTATGATGTTATCATTATATCATATCCCTTAAAAATAATATATAACATAAAAGGATTGAATATTTGTTTAAAAATTACATAAAAAGATCACATGGAACATATGTTGGGGAAAATAATTTTTTTAAATGATGATTCCATCATCAAAGAGTGAAAGAACTAAAATATACAAAGATAAAAAGTTTCCAAAAGTCTGAAGGAGGGGAATTTATTACAATAATGTTGATGTTGGGTGAAGAAATCAGTAAGGATGTTCTCTGTTCACTTTTTATTGTTATAGACACCCTTATTGGCAAGAAAAATTGCCACCTTGTTCGCCTCTCAATAAGTATGAGTGATATTATGATTGGGTTCTAATATGTTTCGTTGGTAGATGATCCTTTTAACAGTGATGGTCTAGGAAAGTTTTATCATTCCTTATCCAAGAGGTTGAACAATGGGAGTTGAATCACATTCAGTCCAGAAATTGTTCCATCATATTTGTCTTATCAAATCAAATGCATTGATGAAACTGTACATCTCTACTTCATTGGAGGAGGTATGACCACACAAACCGTAGAAGCATCTTAAAATGTCACCATTTTTATTTTTTATATGATATCACAGACTGTGGGTCTCAGGATTATTTTTGAGTCACTGTCCACATAAATTTTGATTCATCCAACAATAAGTGGTCTCCAGAATACTTATAGTAAACCTTTCGTCATGTTATATCTTCCTTCAATCCTGATTCAATGCAAAATACTGAAAACCGTAACAAAGTTGTTTCAGGTCCTTATTTAAAATATTCCAACTTCTTTTATCACAAGTAGATCATTATTTGTGCTTGAAAAAATATGAAAGTGTAATTTTTGTGCAAAATATAATTTCTAACTTACCAAATAAGTTGTATCAGTTCCACCATAGTGTTAATGAAGATATGATTTATTTGGGGGGGGGTTGGTATCTATAGTATTTTATATCTGAAGCTATAGTCCAATAGAGTCCAAATCAATCCATTTGAGATTGAAAATGTAAAAAATGTATTTCCATAAAGCATAAGTTGTAGAACAAGTTAAAAAAATGAGATAATTATCCTCTCTCTATTGATTACACCTGCAACATTTAGAACAAAGTTGTATACAACACATATGAAGATCGCAATCAATGGGAATTATATTATGAGCAATTCTAAACACTAGGGTGATTCGATAGTGTCTAACCTTTTTTTTGTTAATGTACTTCAACCATTAAAAATCAATATTTTTTATAAGTGACATTATGACTAAAGTAGAGTTTACATGTTACCATACCATTATAATAATGTTCCTAAACTATGAAATCACTAGTGTTGAAAAATGTATAATTATTAATAATATTAGAGATTTCATCAAGTAAATGAAAATCAGAAGATCCATAACAGTCATTAATGGAGATACTCATTTTTGTGGGTATATCATTTGGGTCAATAATGCAACCTAGATGGATACTATTCCAGTTATCCTACTAAAATTTTAGATAGGAATATTTGTTAACGACCAATTTATACTGAGACAAGAATTTTGAAATGGTGTGTTTGATATAAGGACATATATAATTTCTTTCCTTGTATGAGGTTATTGTAAAATTTTACACAAAAGAAAATCACATGTCTAGGAGTTTTAATTCACAATATTCCAAGATATATTATCTTGAAGTTGTTTTCTTCAAGAAAATAATCTTTTCACTATGAAAACATTTATTTAAAATATAAAATATTACCAAATATTAAAGGAAATAATTTCATTAAAAATAAAATTTTAAACATTTAATTTTTGATATAAATAATTTAGAATTAATGATAGTGGGTTATTACATTCATGTTGTAGACATTAAAATAAACATTCCATTCATTTTTTTTAAAATTAAAAAGTACCTCATTAGGAGAATGACATGAAGATTCATTTTAAAATATTTTTTAGAAATTTAAAAATGGTTAAAAATGACTCTAAATAATTGTTGGATATAAGAAACAATTAATTAAAAACATTTTTATAAAATAAGGATATGGAATAGTATGAATGTTTTAGTAAAATGGAAAATAAAGTTGAATTTTCATAGAAACATTATTTTGGTATATTGAGTACATAAAGAGAGGTAAATGAAAGGGAAATATTTATTCTACATAAATAAAAAGAGAATAAGAAAATTAATTACTTTCATGAGTTATATATCATAATATTTCAACATTAGAAACATAATCATAAAAAATCTTTATAAATAATTATATTGTAACATAAAATATTTACCAATTTGGTAAATTTTGAATCTTAAGCCTCGTAAAAGAATTAACATCAAATGAAAAATTTAATATCATTTAAATATAGAAATTGATGATATATAATTTAAAAGGGAACGTATACACACTAATCAAAAGAAACTAGTATTCAATATGTAAAATTCATCCCAGAAGTAAAAGAGGCTAGAAATCTCTTACCTCAATTCTTGAATTTATTCATACATGTTAAAACCTCCTATATAATAATTATTGATTTATTTTAAATATATTAATGAACCATATTCATATATATATATAATACACTATATTATTTACTTATAATCTTTTATCACCCATTTATTAATAATTTATTGTTAAAATCACTTTTTGGGAGTGAAAACTGCTTTTTTCTCATGTATGTTGTAGATCAATAGTTTTGGTCCCAATAATTTGATTGTGGTTACCTAAACTACATAATTTTAATCACTAAATAAATATAAATTATATTCAATATATATATATATATATAATAATTCTGAAAATATAAATATGGAAAAATGAATTACACTGTTCATGGAGATAGTAGGTCGTACGTACGCATGAAAATTGTTTCCATTTTTTTATAGATGGAATGAAAGAATGGTAAATATTAATTCAAATTTATAAAATAATTTCTATCTCATATATAAATATATATCAAATATGTTAGTTAAATATATAATTATTACAATTCAGGTGAAAATAAAATGAAAAATGATTCATAACAGTTCATGGAGATGGTAGTCTGCACTTACGAATGAGCAACGTTATCATTTTCCAATTGATTAGAATGTAAGAAGATAGATGTGATATTATAATTACAGGAGTATAAATATGTTATAAATATCATATATAAATATTAAATATATCATTATCTCTTGTAATGATAGGTGGTTATGGAAAAATAATTACATCAGTTTGCGAGTCGGTAGTCCGCTATACACACGATCGACAATTTCATTTCCCATTTGAGGGAAGAAAATATGGATCCAGGTTTATTCAAAAAAACCTAATAAAATATCATTATATGGTATATACATATGATATTATATCATAATAGTTTATTAATATTTTATTTAGGTGAAATATGAAATAAAAATAAAAAACATGGTTTAGAACGATACATCTTCTTCACAGAGCCTCTCTAGTATTAAACATAAGTCATTCTTAGAAGGGTTTCCTAATAAAAATAATCTTTCTATGATGCGTGGAATGAATTAAAGATTTAATTTTTTCATGGAATCACAAAAAAAGATATTTGAAGGTACATAAGTGAAGAGTGGATATGTCCTTTTATTAGTTGGGTGGGGAACAAACAAGTAAACTACTTGTAAATTTCTAAAAGGTATCCAAAATGATAAAGTTAGTCCCAAAAAAATTATTCAAAATGGTAATATATTAGAAATTCTTGTAGAATAATGTTGAAATATTGATATAAAATAGTATATATATAATATTTATTGGAATCATTCCATTTTCTTTGGTTCTAACCCCTAGTAAACTCGTTTTATCATTAAATGTGGTAATTAAGTTTTACTGTTTTTAACGTTAATTATGAAAAAACAATTATTCATTATTTATAATATAATATTAATTATTATGATTAAAATTATTTATTCCATTTGACTAAATTTAATTAACATATTTGGAATAAATTTATTTAAAATCTCAACCTCAGACGCGATGTAAAAAATAAATTTACCAAGAAAATTTTCAAGTATGAAAAGTTTTTATTTAGAAATTAATGAAAAATTTATATAAAATGATTTATATATGTCTAACCCTAATATAATATATGTAATTTTTCTTTTATACAATTTTAAAAAAAATATGTATCTTGTGTACATTATTTAAAAAAAAAGACACTTTTCAATACCTGTCATAATTTTTCACTATTTATAAAAAGTTATATGTTTTGAAAATTCTAAAAAAATAATTTAAGAAAATTTTAAATTTATTAATTAAAAGATAATTTAATGTTTTATACAATATTCATATATTGGAAAAATTAATTAAATTGTATTTTTAAAAAAACTAATAAAAATTATTTTTTTAGAAAATGTATTTTCAAATCATATAAATACCTTACCAAAAATACGTAATTATATATATATATATATATATAAATTATTTATCTAAATCAATCATATATAATTTTAAAATTTTGGTTATTCTTATTCATAAATATAAAGTCAATGGTTTTGTTATACCTGTCACATTAAAAAATAATATTTTAATATTAGGTTGTGATTTGTTTAAACTTATTGTTGGGTGGAACACAAGCTATCAAAGAAATTAAATTAAATTTTTTTTAAAAATATTTCATAAAATATATGGGTGTTTGTAGAATCAATAAAATGTGTTCCTTGAACTTCTTCGTAGAATTGAGATGTGAACCTCAATTAGACATAAAATGCTATTTTGAGTAAAATACATATTTATTGAGGAAGGAGACGAATGGATTTCCATGTCTAGAGTCCCAAAAATCATCCACCAAGTTTGAATAGTCCTTAGCGAGGCTCTCAATTTTTAATGGTGGTAAGTGATGGTAGCGAAGGCACCAGATAAAAGGTTTGGGACTGAAACCTAGGATTGATATAGAGTAGGGGTGTGAGGGAAATACCCCCACGGTATGGAGATGTATATTTTACATAGTGGTTCGACTAGCCCGCTTCATGTTGCGCCTATGAATACCACCTATGCAAAAGTAAACCAATTTAGGTATCGCCCATGCATCCTAATGCACAACCCCTACATTAGGGACCTATGATGAGGACCTACACTGCTGACCTATGCAACTGTATAATTTCTGCATCCCTATATAGTGAGTAATATACTGTGGAGCTACACCAAATACCTATGTAGAAAACATCCTTTTGACCCCCTCCTTGCTTATAAATAATACCCTTGGGATCCACATTTCATAAAAAAAAGTTAGAAGAACACTTGAAGCTCTCAGTGGGTAGCTCCTTCGCCTTGGTCCCTCGATTTTTCTTAGGTATCTCTCTCAATATTGTGAGAAAAACAAATTTGATGGGATAAAAAAGATCAAATTTCCTTCAAGGTCTAAAATACGAGATACTTGTTTGGGGACCCTGCTTCCATAAGAATAATTTACCTATGAAAGGTCCATTCATTAACAAAACACATACATGATATTCATCCAAGGGCCTCAAGGGAATCCCAGTGTGATTAATTTAAAAACACACCCAAGAATTATTGTCCCTGTAGTCCATTTCCCAATGCATATAATGCTTTGACATGCTTATAATTTTTATGTTAACCATTTTTCAGTTCCTCTGAGGACCTGTGCGACATACCTATGCAACATACATGCGTAACAAACTTCTGTGGTCGACCGACATGAGATATCCTTTAAGCCCTACTTTAATCCACTCATGGAAGGACTTATCCTTCATATGAAACCTTTTATAAATGGGACAAAGTTGAATCCTCCACACAGTCCTCTTGGTTTATCAGACCATTGGGAGAGGCACATCAGCGTGTCTCACATTTGGATTTAGATATCTATGGTCAGGGGTTTTCCACAATCATATTACGAGAGGGTAATGATTCTGGGAGTGTTTATAGATGTGGATATCCATGGTCACATAGACCATTACCCTATATAAATGTTGGGGTGTTCCCAATTTTATATTTGGGAAATAGAACTTTGTCCATACCCTGTCATCTTTGAGATAAGGAACCTCGGGTTCGTATCAGGGTGGATAAAGATCACACTTTCTTTTACCTTCCATATGGGTATATATCCTCCCTTTCCAAGAACCAAATTTTAGGTAATCACTCATGGAATAATCACCAAACTTTTCAGGCCTGGCCTAATGAATTTGACATTCATTTTACACTGAACGGTTCATTGATCTATTCACTCAACAACAGTCACCATGACTTATTTCACAGTAGGCCCGACCTCTTCCACAATGGGATGAGTAAAAGTGTGTGGTTTGTTGAATACTTCAAATACTAATGTTTCTGAAATTGATCATTACTCATGTGAGATATTATATTTTTGATGATAATAACAACCATAAAATCCACATGAATGAATTAACTATGAAAAATCTAATTCACACCATAATTGTGATATATATGAAGCCTTCACCCAGGGCCTGATCTCAAATGACATCCTCCTTCGGAGTACGACTCTTATTCCATTATTTCTGGAATCATCCTTACGAATAGGACCTAAATTAAATCCCTTAATTCAATATGAGTTGGTAATTCTCTTTTGGACCCTTTTACAGAGGAATCATATTTAGTTGTAAGCCCCAAAAAAATTTCTCTCAAAGGGACATGCTCAACTATGAGACTTACGAAACTGCGTGGGATTTGATTCCCATCTAAACAGGATACATAGGAAGCATCCATGAGGTTCAAACCCAACACTCCAAATCAACCATATTCTCTCTGGGCCACATTCTCAGTAGGGTCTAATCCAACTTTTAAACTCATATCCTTTATATGTCCCTTGGGATACATAAGCATAAGTCCCACACAAATCATTGACCTGGAACCTTCCTCCTAGATGTCATTTCAACAAGACTATAAACTATATGGTTGCATCCTTATCACATGACCTTAAAAGGTATTATTTGTACCATTAAGCAGCACCAAAATATATGGGTTCTGATTCCTTTCACAAGGATTTATAGGAAACTCATTTATGGGTTCGATCCTAGCATCAAAACATTTTTTTCGTAGGATGACGATAAATTAAAATGTGACATTTGTCTCCCTAGATGAGGATATATTCTTGAGTTCCCAACTTAGTGGATTAAAATCCATAATTGTTGTAATAATTTACAAAGAACCTATAAGTAGTATATATGAGGTTACTAATGATGGAGAACCTCAAATACAAATAGATATCTTTATTGATGAACCTCCTTGAATACATAAGGATGATTCTGAATTCCATACATTCTAATAATTCATGAACATGTCTTAAATCTAGAAAAGAGTCCTAGAGATGGCAATAATTTCCCTCAAAATGGTGGGATGAGCCCGACCGCCCATCCTCTTGCCCAATGTGAGTTATAAAGCATTGTGTGTCAAAATCCTTAACAAACATCTTCCTTTGGGTAGAAGGTCACTTGTGGTATTGAACCATTAAGTGTTTCGGGTTCCATAATCCAATACATTGGGAGCCATCCAAAAATAATGTTTTCTAACAAGAATTAACATTCTTAGGGAAACAATGTTATAGCTAGCAGGCTATTACATCACACATAAAAACAAAAATCCTATTAAAGATCATTGAGGTGGGTTCACTATGTACAATGAGATACTTGGATACTAATTTTTAGAACCTCCTCCCCTACATTTATCATTCCAAAATAGGTGATAGAAAAGCTTCAAAAGGCCACTGGGTGGACAAGGAGGTACATATTATTGGAATCCCGAACAATAACTGTAGTTCATGTGATAAAAATATAATTCATTTAGGTGGACTCATTTTAGAAACTCAGAGATCAATTGTGTTGTTATTTAACACATTTTATGGTTAGAGGACATCAACTATTACTAAATCAAAGGCTATATTGACCAGTCATCTTATTTATAAACTAAAAGATACCATTCTTTTTAGTTGAATCATATTATTTTTTTCTTGTTATTTTTTTCGATTTTCTCCCTATAAACATTACATAATTTATTTCATAAGTTAAGGAATTATTCTAATTAATCAATATGCAATGATTCACCACACATACAGGGAGGGAAACATGGATGTTTACATATTTTCATCTAACAATCATCAAAATGACACTCATATACTATATTATAGTACAGATTACCTACCAAATGATTATAATATCATTATTCAAGGAGATTCCCTATTGGTAAACTATTTTATACCCCCTTTAACGTTTATAAGGTTTACCATAAATTATTTTCTTAAAACATAAAAAATTAACAATCTTGAAACTGTTGGATCGAAAAGATGAATATAGATGCTCAATATACAAGAGGGGGTGAATTGTACACTTTCAAAATTCCATTGGAACTTTTAAATATGGTATAAACATTTCTATTATTTAACAAATATAAATAAGGTAGATTACCAATACCACTTAGATATAAAAAATTGAAAGATTCCAAAAATATGGTTCTTGAAATGAAACATAAGAAATGTTTACAAGGACAAAAATTATACCTTAAAGCATATCGAATCTTACTAATCAGAGTACACAAGTACAAGAAAGTATAAGATATTTATACTTTCCTTATTAATAAAAATGCAGTAGAAAAATATCTTGGAACAATACAAGTAACAATTAAGAAATATCTTAACCCAATGATTAGGGTATCCAATAACCTTGGATAATGTTAAATTGATTTATAATTTCTTGAAAGTCTGTCTTACCCACACCAGGGTAAGCCATAAATAAGAATATCAGAGTCTGTCTTGCTCTCCCTGTAAGCCCTCGAACTTCAAGGTAGTCGGAACCTCTATCTTCATTATTAAGGAAGTCCTCGAACATTAAGGTAGTCAAAACCTCTCTCTTCCTTTTCCTAGAATCCCTCAATTGTTCACAACAACAATTGGAGTCGCACAAAGCAATATGAACAAGATGTTCAGTACAAACAAAGAATGTGAGTCTCTCTCTCTAGAAGTCATATCCGCATCATGTAATCTCTAGAGTCATAGAACAATCATCATGTAGTAGTGAGATCGTTCAAATGATCTCATATTTATAGTCATAATTCCAATGGTCAGTTATAAAAAGAATGGATGAAATCATTTTATAATAATAACAAGGGTAAGTAAAATGTGGCTGCTCATCCAAATATAATTTTTAGAGTCTAAGGAAAATAGTTTTTGAAGTATAAGAACATTCAAGTTCAATATTATATCGATATTTGGATTCTTTTTCCATGGAATTCAGAATCATAATTCTATGGAATTCAGAGTAATAATTCCAAGGAATTAGAAGTATTAATTCTTAGAAATTGAGAGTCTGAATTATAAGGAAGTTAGAACTGGAATTATAAGGAATTTAGTGTCTTAATTCTACAGAATTCATAGTATGAATTCTAAGGAATTAATATTATGAATTCTGAAAAATTCGGAACCTGAATTCTGAGGAATTCCGAGTATGAATTTCATAGAATTTAGAGTCTGAATTTTATAGAATTCAAAGTCTGAATTTCATAGAATTCATAGTCTGAATTTCAGAGAATTCAGAAGCTAAATTCTGATCATGAAAATAGAATACTCTATATCAAATATTTATAAAATTCAGAGGTTTGAGATATGAAACTAAATTTAATATTTTGGAATAAAAAGAGTTAGATTTAGGGAAACTAAAATAGGAACAATGAAAAACATAGTAAGGATAAATTTTCTTTGGGAAGGAAAATTTACCTTATTAAGATAAGACTTCTGGAGAGAAATTTTCATTGAGATAGTGTGTTTGTGATTTTCAAAACATAGAGGAATGGAAAAGTCATAAAGAATCCATATTGATGCAACAATCTCCCCCTTTTTTGATAGCACAAACATCCTAACTAAAAAGAATATAAAAACTTTGAAATTTCTATGATCTTAAAAAAATCATATCTCACTTTACTTATGAAACATAGTGAATATGACTAACTCCCCCTTAGGCTTTAGAAACTCTAAGTGTTGTATTCGTGATTTCCTGAATGAGATTTTACATTTTCTTGCATACAAAAATCTATATTATAAAAACTCTCTCTTGGGTGAACTCCCACTTAGTGAAATTTATTCTTCACATAGTATTATTTTTGACATTCTTTTCTCCCATTTTGTGGTTTTTAAAAAGAATTATTGGGAATGGAAAGGAAAATATGGTACCTGAAATATTAGTACTAAATAACCAAAAAATATTAAGAGCAAAAATAATTTCAATAAGATTGAATGAATTTATAAAACATGAAAATACAACAAAATATAGGGTTTGGAAAAGAATATCCTTCCTTGTCCTTTGGCATCAGCTTCTTCACAATAGTCCTCAGCTTCTTGGGCTCCTTGTGATCCTCTTCTGCATGCTTGAGCAACTGATCTTGTTCTTATATTTTCGTCTCTAAGGATTTAATTTTCTCTTTTTGAGACTTACGTTATTCTGCTTAATCCTTCAAGACTTATTCCTGCATGACAAGCTTCTCTTCTATCCCAATTATGGGATCCCTTTCTCTCTTCAACTCTGAGCAACTGAATTCAATTTCCCATTCAGATATTTCAATTCTTACTTCCGACAAGTCTGTTCAAGAGATAACTTTTCCTCAAAACTATTAGTGAGATCCTTGATCTTCACATATTTGGTGTCAAAAGCATCCATCAATATATGTTGAAATTCATCAAATATTCTCATATATTCTATTTTATTCCTTTACCAACTAGTCATCTTCTTGAAAGATCTTTTATTAGCCTCATATCCAATGAGAAAAGTCTTGAAGTGTGCCTCTCGACTGACTCATGTATCCATCACCATGGATATTGAATCCAATTTTTGATTTAATGTATGTATAAGAATCTGAAACCTAGATTCTATGCTTTAGAATATTCGACTAGTCCCAACCAGCTTCTTCGAAGTCTGATCAACAAAGTCATGTTCAAGTAAGGATGATTCTGAATCCGAGACTTTGGTTAGTGAGGATTCTTTTTATTTTTCAACAGCCTTCCTCATTGACGAAGCACCGACTTATTTATTTTTTACCATAGTTTTTATAGGTCTATCTACTATCACCTGTTTTTCCTTGTCATATTTCAAAATTACTTATTATTGATTAGGACATTCTTTTTCACTACCTGATAGCTGAAAATTTTTATCTTCATCTACTTCTTCCTTATTATCATTTACCTCAACATCCCCTGGGTGAATGAAATCATTACTACTACATTCATTTTCAAACAACTTATTCAATTCATCCTCAGCCATCTCCTCTTTACCTAGGGTGACAAGTTTTAAAGACTCAGCTTCATAATTTTAGATTGATAATTTCACAGAATAACTCTCTTTCTCATGATAGTATTCTCCTTGCATTATTATATCTTCAGCATCCCCAATTCCTTCCTCCTCCTCTTCTTCCACCTCTTCTTATTGCAATATTTCTGGATCTTAATGTTGTTCAGGAATCAATAAATTTTTTCCCAGAGTCTCTGGTAATGATTATAACAAAAAATATTCTGGTACTATAATTCGTTCAGATACTTTTTCATCAACCTTATGAAGATATTGTACTATCTCAGTCTCCGACATCTTCTTATTTTTCTTCTTCTAATTTTGTTCCTTTTCAAGATTCCCAACATTATTTTTCTTATATGATTTTTCCTTAGAAGGCTCGAATCCAATCTTAGGCTTCCCTTCCATCTTGTTCTTTTTATCTTCTCTCCACTTAGCCAATACCTCATCAGGATATGATTTTTTTCTTCTCTATCTTAGAAAGTTCTGACTGAGTTTCATTAGACACTGGAGATTTTCCATTCTCTTACGGTTCCTTCAAGTTCCACTTCCTTCCCCCCTTTTTAAGGTTTCAGCAACATCCAACATTGTTTATAGAGCTTCAACATATGCTTCCAAAAAATCATGAAATTCGTCAGATTGACTATGTAATCCAATCTTCATTCTCCTTCGAGTATCATCACTCAAAATCACAACCTTACAATTTTCAGCTTAGAACTAAAAGGAACCTTGAATGGATGAAAAAAAGAACAATGATCATTGAAATAATGTCCACATACATGATAATCTAAGACTTCATATTTCTATTTTTTATATTCTCAATATTTACCATGATATTCTTAACCCGATTTATATTTCTTAGGTTCACAAGAAAATAAAGAACATACATATCACTTTTCATCAGGATATCATTTTATTCATTACTTGGAATTAAAAAACCATGAACCCATAGCTAAAGAATATGATGATTTGTAGAGAGATGAATAATTTTTGGAGTCATTACCTCTGAAATACCATGTCAAGTTGGAGCCTTTTTCTTGTCAAAATTTCATATTTTATCACCAGGTTGTGTGAGAGAAACATTGCTTCTCCCTCATAAGGAATTCCTATCATATTTAATTCCATGTTATTAGAAAGTGAGTATGCATTTCCATAGCTCTTGAAAGGAAATTTATCTCTTCCTCCATCATTGAAAAAACCAATAGTCTCATAGAATTCAACTAGCAATTTTGGATACACCAAATCTTGTGCTCTTGGTTTTGATATATATACACTCTCCCAACTATTCTACTTGATATTATTAGAAAAAATGGAATTATACTTGGTATAAAATTTCAGATCGACTAACCTTTCATAGTAGATCTACAAATCGGAGATTTCCTTAACATATGAAATTTGTTTTGGAGAAGAGGATTTAGTTGACATTCTGATGTAAGGAAACATTAAAGATCTAGAAAGGATTTAAAAATAGAGGCAGAGCTTCAACACGTGAAGGCTTGGAATTTGATGTGGGACAACAATCAAGGGTGCTTTATATAGGAAATTGAAACAATGGTTCATCTTCTCTGATTGATCCAATGATTGAAAGCTTCTTGAGAAGATCTAATTGTTGAGATGATAGCCAATGATGGATTTTAAAAGATTCTGATCTTTGGAGTTTTTTTTTCAGAAAAACATACAGATTTATGTAAAAGTTAATCCAAAAGATTTAAAAAAATCATTCCATCTTGTAAAATATGAATATGAAAATTTATAAAAGGAAACACACCTTTTGGATTTCCAGGAATATTATTCGTAATAAAGAAAATTTTTCTTGTAGAACTTTAGAATATGAAATTTTTGATCATGAGAAAATTTTGCCTTATAATAAAAATTATGAAAATATTGACTATGAAAATTTAAACTATGAAAACTCTGATTACGAAAAATTTTGAATAAAAATTTTTTTATTATGGAAATTTTGGTTATGAAAATTTTGATTATGAAAATTTTGATTATGAAAATTTTGACTACAAAAAATGTTGACTATGAAAATTTTAACTAAAAAAATTTGGCTAACAAACAAATGTATCCCCCCTATGAAAATGAGTTTCATACTGCAAGGAGATAGGTTTCAACAAGAAATCAATATTGGGGATTAACTTACAGTTATCATTACTAAATTTTGTTTCATGTATTCAAATGTATCAGATGGTAATGATTTTGTGAAAATATTAGCATGTTGATCTTGCGTTATGATAAATTGAAGAAAGATATCTATGTTTAGTGTGTGATCCATAAAAAAACGATGCATAATATTTATGGGGTTTTCATTAGAATTGTGTATAGGGTTTTTGATTAAGGAAATGGCACTAGTATTATCATACAATATTTTTGTTTAGGTAAAACTCATATCATAGTCTGTGAGTGTGTGTTGCATCCATAACACTTGAGCACAACAACTTCCAGCTGCTTCATATTCATCTTCAGTAGTGGAAATTACTACTGAGTGTTGTTTTTTGGCTGACCATGAAACTAATGAATCTCATAAGAAATGAAAAGTTCTGGATGTACTTTTCCTATCCATTCTACATCCACCAAAGTCTTCATCCAAAAAACCTTTTAAAACAAAATCTTTTCTGGAAGTATAAAAGAGTCCTTGACCCATGGTTACCTTTATGTAGCGAAAAATCATTTGAACTGCCTTTAAAAGAGATTCCTTAGGATTGGATTGATATCCTGCACATAATCATACTGAAAACATTTATTCTGGATGACTAACTGTTAAGTAAATTATACTTCCTATCATTCCTCAAAAATAATAATGGTCTACCAGTTTCCCAGTTTCATCAATATCAAGTGAATTTGAGGTACCAATGTGAGTACTTATACACTTTTTATTTTCATATCCATACATTTTATGAATATCTTTAATATACTGAGGTTTGGATATATATATTCCATATGGTTTTTGATAAATTTGAAAACCAAGGAAAAATATTAACTCACCCATAATACTCATTTCAAACTTAGATTTCATTAGATCTACAATGGAATTAGTTAAAGATTGCTGAGTTGAACCAAATATAATGTCATCAACATAAATTTAAACAATCAAAAAAAATTTCTTATATTTATCAATAAAAAGGTTTAGATCAACATTTCCCTTAACATAATTGTTTTGAAAAAAATCATGTAGGTATATCATACCAGGAACGTGGGACTTGTTTAAGTCCATATAATGCTTTGGTATGTTTAAAAACATGTTCAGGATGTTCTGTGTCTTCAAAACCAAGTGGTTTTTCAACAAAAACATCCTCTTGGACTTAACCATTATGGAAATCACTTTTAACATCCATTTGAAAATGTCTAAAATTAAACAATGTGGTAAAGGCATGTAAAATACGAATAGATTCTTGTCTAACTACTGGAGCTTTGGTTTCATCATAGTCTATTCCTTCTTGTTGGTTATAGAATTTAGAAACCAATCTAGCTTTTTTTATTACTATGATTCTATTTGTATCACTCTTAGTTTTGAATAACCATTTTACACCAATAACATAACATTCTGTAGGTATTTTATCCATGGTCCAGACTTTATTCCTTTCGAATTCATTTATCTCTTCTTGCATATCTTTTATTCAATAATCACCACCTAAAGCTTTATCAGTGCTTTTTGGTTCTAATTGGGAATGGAATTCTAGATGTTATACTTTATTTATTAAGGATCTTCTAGTCCATGCAGGCTGATTTAAATTACCAATGATACCATCACTGGGATGATTCTTAAGAAACAACTGATTTTGGTTTTGTAAAACGTTTTCATCAACATATAGTAGGAAGTATTCTAGGGTAAATTATTCAGAAACAATTCTTGAACATTTTCTTTATAAGAAGGATATTATATCAAGGGTTTATTATAATTTTTTGAAAAAAAAATCTGAGGATGTAGGTTGAGGTTGTTTAAAAACAAAAAGATCAGTTTTATCAAATTTGATATGTACTTTTTTTCAACAGTACAGGTATTTTTATTGAAATCTCTATAATCCTTTGAAGTTGTGGAGTTTCCTAAGAAATTTCCTTCATCAGTTTTTGGTGAAAATATTTTTATATTATCTTTAGTATTCATAATGAATACTTTGAAACCAAAAACCTTGAAGTAGGATCGTCTTGGTTTTCTACCATTCCATAACTCATAAGGATTTTCATGATGAAAAGGTCTAATCAAAACACGATTTATAGTATAGTAAGACGTACTTAGAGCTTCAGCCCAAAAATATTTGGCTACTGAAAATTCACTCAAAATGGTTCTTGTTATCTCTTTAATAATTCTATTTCATCATTCAAAAAAACCATTTTGTTGAGGTGTTATTGGTTATAAGAAGTTATGAGTAATTCCTTTTCAACTACAAAAAATTTCAAAATCATAATTTTGAGATTCTTCTCCATGATCACTATGAATAATTATCAATGTATGGTTTTTTTAATTTTTAACCTAGGATCTAAAACATTTGAAATAAGAAAGAAGCTTTAGATTTATTTTCTAGAAAATAGACCCATGTAAATCTAGTATAACCATCAACTAAAACATATACATAATATTTGCCTCCAATGATTCCAGTTTGTGTTAGAGGAAAAACATCCATAGGGAATAACTGCATTGCATCAGTAGTTGAGGCCTCTATGATTGATTTGAAACTTTATTTATATTTCTTGACATATTGGAAAGGATAAAAAACATTTCAAGAATCAAATATAAGATCCGGTAGGTCCTTATCTAGTCTTTTATTGTAGAGTTTGCATAGGTTAATAAGGCTACAATTTTGTAATATTCTATTCCATAACCAAGAATGATCTTCCATTGCACTAATACAAGGTAGATCTTGACTCTTAAGGACTTTTATGTTTACTATGTAATCATTATATTTCCTATGGGAAGAAAGAATAAACTCTTCCATGGAATTTTGTACTAAACACTATTCATTCCTAAAATTCACAAGGTAACCTACATCACATAATTGACATATTCTAATAAGGTTGTGTTTATGACCCTTAATGAATAAAACATTTGAAATCAAAGTTTTTCCATGAAGAACAACGTTACATATATCGATAATTTCTCCCTGAGCATTATCTCCAAAAGTTACTTTTCTTCCCTTCGTCTTGATAATCATTTCAATGAAGTTTTTGCTTCCCGTCATGTGTCGGGAACATCCACTATCCATGTACCATGTATTTCTATTGGTACTATCTTTACTTTCCTGAAAACAAGAGCATTAGTGTTTTGGAACCCAAACGTTCTTGGATCTGGAAGCATGAGAAAGAAATTTTTTAAGAATCCATATTTTATTTGAAAAATAAGATTTATGATAATAGAAAGGATATGTTTTTTTAAGGATCAATTTTTTACCCAATGCCCACCACACTGACACTTAGTATAGAATTGAGCTCTTTGAGGAACAAAATAATTGTTACTAAAAAATTGTTTTGAATGAGTATATCCAAAACCAGAATTATTCCTTTGAAGTCGAATTTTGGAATATATCTTATAAAAAATTTCCATACCTATGGAAAAGTTTGAAAAACACTTCTTCAAGGAAAATATTTCAGACTCTATCGAGATAACTAAGTTTTTTCCTAAAAAACGTTAGTTTTAGCACTAGAGTTAGCCTCGAAAACATTTTTCATTGAAATTAATTGTTATAGATCCTTAGAAAGTTTATCATTATCTTTATTAAGTTATTAAAGGTTTTTTGAAATACTTTCAAATTCAATGGTTTTCATATCATGATTGTTATAATGGTATATTATTTCCTTAGTAAGAATATGAATCCTAGAATTTTCCTTATCAAGATTTTGCTTGACTTTTGAATTTTCATTCTCAAAGAGCATAGAAAACCTAGAAACATCTTCATATGTAGTTAATGTATTCTCTTCATCAGAATAAGATTCTTCATCCGAAGATTCATAAGATTTACTAGTACTATAATTAGCAATAAATTATACATTGGCGATGGATTCAACAATGTGTACCTTAGCCATTAAACAATGATTTTTAATCATTATCTTAGCTATTAAACCATGATTATTATGACCAAAAGATTTGTACTCTGAGGATTCTTCTGAAGATTCACCCCCACTGGCACTCTAGGTGTCACTGGATTTGAAAACATTCGTAGATTTTTGCTTGTAGTACTTCATTCTATTCCTTTCAGAATGATTTTCCATTCTGTCTTTTCTCTTATGCAGTGCTCTCTTGCATTCATAAAAAGTATCTTCAGAGTCATTATTATCCTTTATTTTTTTTCTTCTTGTATCTATACTGAAATTATTTCTTCCCAACTATATTTTTCATCCATCAAGCAATATTAGCTAGTTCATTCTCGGAATGTTCACTTTCACTTGATACTGATTGAATAACAGTCCTCTTAGATTTTGATCGTGTAACTCTCTCAGGATTCTTGGATTTCATATAATTTGAATTAGTTTTTAAAGAAACACTTCCATTCCAATTCTTCATCTTATTTAGATCAACATCTGTTTTCATTCTTGTCTCATGTTGAAGAAGAGTTCTAAAAATCCCATCAAGAGTAATCTATGTGACTTTTCTATTCACATTTATGGTTGTTTTCTTAGATTACCACTCATTAGGATTGATGTATATAATCGTTTACAAAAGTGCCCCATCATATAATCCTTTTTCACTCATCGATTGTAGACTACTAACAATGGTCATAAACCTATGTTGTACCTTACAAACTGGTTGTCCATAAAGAAAGAAAAAACCATGATATTCATCTCTGAGCATAGCTCTTCTTGTTTCGATAACATTGGATGTTCCAAATTTAGTAGCCTCTAATTTATTCCAAATACAATTCCCATCATCATAAGATGAAATTTGGCTACATATATTTCTGGTCATTAAACACAATAAAGTATTGTGTACCTTGTAGTTAAGTTGATATTCTTATTTTTCATGATTAGTAAATGTTCTGACTTCTTTATTAGGAATCATGTAATCAATAGTAATCATAACAATGTTTTTCAATTAAGTGTTGATGAAAAAATTCTTCATATGATCTCTCCAATATTCATAATCATTCCCCTCATATATTGGTGGTCTAGTAGGATTAATATTTTCAATCAAACCAACAGTCATTCCTACCATCTCAAAGAAAATATCATTCCACATAGACTTTTGAGTAATAAAAGGTTTGTATACTAGGATAAAAATATTATGCAAGGAAAATATAGAACAATGAATAACCTAAGCTAGAAGACTTATATTTAAATATAAGTATTTCAGAGACCTTCTTTGATACCAATTGATGGATCAAAAAGATGAATGTAGATGCTCAATATAAAAGAGGGTGGTGAATTTTATACTTTAAAAATTTCTCTGGAACTTTTAATGATGGTATAAACCTTTATATTGTTTATCAAAGTTAAACAAGGTAAATTCACAAGTCCTCATAGTTCTACAAACTTTCTAGATTCCATTAATATGGTTCTAGAAATGAACCATAAGAAATGTTGAAAAGGATTAAGATTCTACCTTAAAGTGTATAGATTCTTACTAATCAGAGTACACAAGTACAAGAATGTATAAGATAGATATATTTTCATTATTAATCAAAATGAAGCGGAGAAAAAACCTGAAACAATACAAGTTTTAAGTAAGAAATATTTTAACCGAAAGATTAGGGTGTCCAACAACCTTGGATAAATTTCCCTTGATATATATATTCAAGAAAGTCTGTCTTACCCACACTAGGGTAAGCCCTCGATAAAGAACATGAGATTCTGTCTTGTTATACCCGCACGCCCTCAAACTTCAAGGTAGTCTGCACTTATGTATTCTTTATCATGGAAGTCCTGGAACCTTAAGGTATTCAATACCTCTATCTTCCTATCCCTGGAAGCCATCGGTTGTAAACAAAAACAATTAGAGTTGCACAATGAAATTTGAAGAAGTTTTATAGTACACACAGAGCACACGAGTCTCTCTCTCTAGAAATCACTTCAGCAGCATGCAATCTCTAGAGTCGTAGAACAGACATCATGTAGTAGTGAGCTCATTCAAATGATCTCATATTTATAGGCACATTTTCAATGGTGGGATACCTCCTCCAATGGTCATATTTTTCCTAGAAATTTAGTTGGACATTTATAAATGTCACTCAAACAACAGTTGGTTAGAAACAGAATGTAGGACATCATTTTATTGAAATAAAAAGGGAATGTTAAATATGGTTTCTCTATCAAATCTAATTTTCAAAGTCTAAGGAGAATAACTTTCAGAGTCTAAGAATATTCCGAGTCTCAATTTCAGAGAATTCAGACACTGAATTTAAGAGAATTTAGAGTATGAATTTTAGAGAATTCGGAGTCTGAATTTCAGAGAATTCGGAGTCGAAATTTCAGATAATTCAGAGTCTGAATTTCAAAGAATTATGAGTCTGAATTTCAGAAAATTCAGTGTCTGAATTTCAAATAATTCAGAGTCTAAATTTCATAGAATTCAGAGTCAGAATATTAGAGACATTGGAAACTAAATTTTGATCCTAAAAAAAGAATAATCTATATCAAAGAATTTATAGAATTTTGAGCTTTGAGATATGAAACTGAATTTGACATTTTGGAATAAAAAGAGTTAGATTTGGAAAAACTAAAATGTGAACAATAAACATCATAAGGATAAATTTCATTAGGGATGGAAAATTTTCCTCCTTAAGATAATAATTATAGTGAGAATTTTTCCTTGAGATAGAGTGTTTGTGATTTTTAAAACATATAGAAATGAAAAAGTCATAAAGAAACATTATTGACTCAAAAGAATCATATATAGATATAACGACATAATGTGAGGAAAATTATGTAGAAATCCTGACCCCAACATCCTAGAACTGATCTTTTCTTTATTAAATTGAAATATGATACATGTAATCACATACAAAAGAACCAAATAGATTATTATATTTATTAAACTAAATGCATACTTTAAATCCAAATTAAATTTTAAAACATAAAAATTATACAAAGTGTTCATTGATATTTCCATTATTCGACTTAGTTTATCCCTTCATATCAATTAGAAAATACATCCAAGTATAATAGGTAAAACAAATAATATGAAAGGTGTGATCTTATATTCTTAGTAAGGATAAACATGGAGAGGAAGTTAAAAATATTTCATATTTAATATAGAAATGTAAATGAATTAAAATCAAACAATTTAATCAATAACTTGAAAATAATATTATAAGAATACATGATCATCAAATAATTCTATATAAATAATTTATTTGGATATAAAATTAACAATAGATATTCTAACTAATCGAATAATAACATGTAATATCAATAATTGAATTCATAATAATGTAATTGATAATGATGGATAAGTGATTTTTTTTGAATGTGTTCTTCCCATATTTCTAATTCCATTTATGCTTTGTTCCTATACATTTATATAAATTGGTTATGTATTTTGAAAAAAACCCATTTGGTTTGTCTCATGAGTCCTAACGATACATTGAGGGGATATAGTGGGGAAATCCCTTCACTTATTAAGACCAATGAATTCCTCTTATAAAAGGGATAAAACATAATCAACATAAAAATTATTATTGAAAAAAGTCCCTATAAAATGTTGGTAGTTACCTCTATCAACAAATATTATCATAAACCATTCAGAGTAGTATGGTCAATGGTCTCAAAATTGTACATCCATAGTCAAAATATCTATCAACCATATAGGGAAATAAGAAGGATGGATTCCCTACAACATTTCCATTGTGAATCATAATTAGAATAAGGGTTGAGGAAATTTATCAATAGAACTACCATATAATATACTTAAATATATTTTTGAATAAAACAACCATTAAATTTTAGATTATCATTTTTTAAAACATAATACTTTTCAAAATATTATTCTCTTAGAATATGATAAAAATATCAATAATAACACATTAATAAAACATAAAACATTTTAAAAATCTTTTTATCCAAAAATAATATCTCAATATCATTTAAATTTTTTTTGAAAACATTTTTATAGATCATGGGTTTTGATGAAAATGGAATTCTGGTTAAAGAGGGAAATAAAGTGTATTTTATAAAAAATATTTTCTCAACACTTATATGTTAAAAGTGTTAAAAAAGGTAATATTTCTCCAACATTTCATAAATAAACAATAGGGAATAAAATATTTTTATTTAATGATATAAATGTCAAATAATCCCACTATGGGATTCGTAAACATATACAATCTAGAATAATGATGAAATAGTGAAATAAATCATTATCATAGTGGTAACATTAGAATCATAAGCCCTATTAAATAAATAAAAATAAATTAATATTTAAATAAAATCAAGATAAATTAATTGATTATATAATATATAAAAAATTAGTATAACCCCCCCAAATAAGTAGTGAATATGGTGTATGTTTCACTGAAGTAAAAGTTAGTTGAGTGAACTTCCTTTAGTTCGACATGTCATGTATGTTCTTCATATTCCTCAATAATTAAATTATGGTAGTAATTTAATTTATATAGATCCTTTTTTATGTTAATTATTAATTTTATTTCATTCATTACCAAGTTATATAGGAATCCATAATAATGTGATTTTATAATTGATGTTTCGATGAAATTTTGTGGAATCGAGGAAAATGAAATTGGTTGGTTTAATATGGTCAATTATGTCATTATTTAAAAAAATAAATAATAATAATAAATTATTTTATAATATTTATACATAAATTATTTTTCTAAAACAAATGATGAAATATGGTTATGAAAAATGAATGACACTATAATCATGGAGATAGTAGGCTATATATACACATGAGTAATGTTTCCATTTTCAATGATCATCATCAAGAGAAAGTAATAATATTATAATAATCCAATATTTGTAATATTATCATTAATATTATAAAATTTATTTAAATATACTATTATATCATAAACTTTTTGTGGTGATTAAAATAAATTCACATTGATTTTTCAATGTGGTATTCCACACATACACGAACGATGAAATAATTTTGTAATGTAAATTAATTCAAAGATATATTATATAATATTAATGATAAATATTTCATGAATATATTAATAATTTCTCATATATCACATATATTAATTAAATTTACTCTTATCACATACTATTTAATGTATTAGTGAAAAACAATTCACATCACTCCATGAGGTGGTAGTCCACTCTAAACAGGAGTGACGTTATCATATCCCATACAAAATGAAAATTAAAAAATAAATTTATTACATGATGACTCCAAAGTTATAATAATTTTATAAATATAATATATATAATTTATATCCATCATCATACCAAATCATTAATGGTCATAATAGAAAATCGAATGACATCGCTTCGTGAGGCGGTGGTCATCCGTACACATGAATGCTGAATTATTAAACCATTAGATAGAATTAGGGATTTTAAGGTAATTAAAGTAATATAAAAACATCCCAATATATGGAATATGTTGACTTAATTATATCTAAATGTTTTATATTTATTTAAGTAGGTGGAGAAAGAAAGAAAATAAAAACTCCTATATAATAATGTTACCTCTTCCATAGGAAACCTCCTAATGTTTGAAATAAAGACATCAAAGGTTGTATTTTACCCAAACATAAGTCCACTAGGATGATTAAAGGTAATTTTTTATGTTATTTGGCCATTTGTTCTGAGAAATATTCTTTGAGATGTCTTCCTAAGTGAGTAGAGTGTGTTCCCTTTTATAATTTTGGATGAGTGGCACTTTTTTCTAAATACCTAAATATGTTCAATAATTCAAGGTCACCATCACCTCACGTGCATAAAAACAGATAGATAATAGTGTTACAAGGATCATAGATTCTTTAGAAACCCCCCACAACACAATTGTTAATATAACTTTCATTACAAAGCCTTTATGTTATCTATTTTTTTAACTTTAGATTCCACCATGGTAATTTGTTTTTTGAACTAGGTTACTAAATATTTAAAAAAAACTAAAATAATAATAATTAGATATTTTTTTACCATAATAATATTTATAATAAATCCAATTTATAAAATAAAAATCATATGTGTATTGAAAATTAAATTTTACATAGGAACAATTAACCTGAAAAATACCAACTCTAATCTTTACAATGATAATCAATTTTTATTTTCATTAATGATTATTATGAAAAAAAATTACTTAACCTTATTAACAAATATTAATTATCAAAAATAATAATATGGAATATATTTTAACAAACTCATTTGACATAAGTGTAATAAATTTCTTTAAAATTAATCCTGCTATGGAGATAAGAAAGCGGGGCTTCAAAGAGAAAATGATTAAAATTTTAAATAGTTTGTATATCAAAATTCATCATGAGAATTATTTCAATGACATAAATAGGATTAAATTATAAATAATTATACTAATTAAAAATTAAAACAAATTTAAAATATAGTTTATCTATTTGAATAATTTAAATGAAAAGGCATCATTCAATTAAAAATTAGTATGTTTAAATATTAATCGAAAAACGAAAAATTTGAGAAAAATAAAAACAATTAACCCTAATATAATTTTGAAATTATTATTTTAAAAATTAATTTCAATTTTTTATATATTAATTATAAATGACTCAAATATTAATTTTAAATTATGTGTGTACTGCCTGAAAAATCCTTCTTTTTGAAAAAATGATATTTTTTAGAAAATATTTATTTTTATTTTTAATGATTCTATTTTATTTATCGATATTTGATAAAAATAATTTTCAAAAATTAGTTACGATTGTTCATACACACCAATGTTACTATAAGGGTATACTTTTTACTATATTATGGTTCACTTTGACTTGGGGTTGTCTATTCCACAGGCTATCGAAAAAATTAATTTTTTAAAATAAAAATTTACTAATGTATCAAGTGTTTTCTTTTTATCAAATCAAGGTGTTGTATGTCATATAAATTATCTATAATAAAACTATTATTTTAAGATTTCTAGATGTAAAATTCTTCCAACTTTAAATAAATTGTGTCCTCATAATTTAAACATGATATCGGTAATCAAGGTTTTAATATTACAAAATACCATTATTCAGAAGCCCATATTGTAATTTTCTAAATATAACACCCTCTTAATAAGATAAAAATGAAATAAAAACTTCAACTATAATAACATAGAACAAATTTTCTATATAGGTGAACATATGTTGTAAATGAAAACATATACATGTAAGAAAAGTGAAAATAATTATGTTTACTGATTGTGATCATTGATCACAAAAAAAATGAATATTTAACATAATGTTAGAGACCATAAAACTATAAATCATTTATTATTTAAATGAATATATAATTCATTTAATATGAAGTTAAAATGATAACATTTTTTCATTATCCTTTTCTCAATGTTGATGATAGATTTTGTTATCTATGATTATAAATAAATATTCTTACATAATATGTTTCATTTTCGTAATAAATCTTTCTTCCTTTTCATTTTTGATCAATTTTAATTTATCTCTTACTATGAGAAATGAATATCGAAAAATTATTTTATAATACTCGAATTACTAAATTATCTTTTAATGTATAATAATATCTATAATAGAATGACAATTCAGTAATTTGTTCTTAAGATATTATTATTAAAAAATATGTAGCACATATTATCCAATATGCATGAATACCTATATGGAAAATTAATAAATTAATATCTAAATCCTCTAACAATGTTTGAATTAAACAATTTCATAAATGATTAAACTTATAGATCTTCAAAAATATTAATACCTAAAGTATTTGAAATAATTTCACAGAATTTCCAATGTTATCTTATAATTTCTTAGTTCCAACATAGTTAATACTATACAATTTACATTATCCATGTAAATCATATTATTATCCCAAAATACTTATATAAAACATTAGTAACATATTAATGGTTACATTTTCCCCCAATAATGATTTTTTACATGAAGTTAAACATTCCAATGAATCATTTTTCTAGGCCATTAGTACCGTTTAACATATGCTTTGAAATCTATAATGAACAATTACTATAATACAATCATTATACATTTCAAAATTATGATTAATAAAATAATTTTAAAATATATTTATTCTATCGAAATAGACACGAAATTTAACCACTCCACCTAGTCTATAGAAACATAATGAGCTTGACCACATCCCTTTAGCTATTTTTGAGGTATTTTCACTAGAATCTTGTGGTATTAATTTGTGTAGTTCCCTATATATTCTGTTAGAATCATTGCACATTGAAATATTATTTATTTACATTTTAAAAATGATAATGGTGTATTTTTCTCCACACAATATGAAAACCACATTTTCATTTTAAACATATACCAATGTGTTTCTTTCCAAAAGTATAACATGTTGGAATATCTTTCTTTCCCTTTATCCACATATCCCTTTTTTCTATTTTTCTTCTATTATTATCTTTTTCCCCCTCAATGAAATAAGGCTTGAAGAATTGTTTATCTATATTGATAGAACATTATACCATGTACTTATATGATGAGAATATTTTAGAGAATAGTTCTATTCAAAGGATTATCTTTTGAAAATAAAAGAAATAATCAATATTTCTCATTGGATTAAGTACATATTCTTCATAATATCATGAAAACATTATAAATATAGCATTATACTTAGAAAAAAAATTTGGTTTTTAAAGCTTAGACTATATAATTTTGTTTCCATTCCCACTTAGTTCTCATGAGGAAAATATTTTACAAAAAAATGTTCATTGAAATAGTTTGATTTTTTTATTTTTTCATCATCCTTAGTGTTTTGAATCAGTAAACCCCATTAATATGAATCTCATAAGAGATTATAATCTAAAATGATAATTTTCTCCCTTACACTAATTCCAAGAGTGAGAAATATATTTCTAAGGAACTTATCCATTTCAAAAAAATGTATTTTTAGTTCCATTGAATGATGGAGTTTTCTAACGTATGAAGAGGTCCAATATTGAGACATTTTGTCATGTATTAGAATGATACTCCAAAGAGAGTGGTTATTACACATATCTTTAGTCAGATACCCCAATATGGTTATAATTTGATCGATTCTAGGTGTATATTTAGATATAGATTAATTATCTTTCCAAGGAAGGAAATACCTATATGGAGTTCTTGTATTAATATAGTTCTCATTAATTTCATTAGGAACAATTTATAAGAAATGGAATACAATATATTTTATCAAAAAATTATGAAAAAACAATGTATAATCCGAAAATTATTTAATCAATTAATATAGATAATATCATAGTCATAAACATGGTTTCATGGGGTGTATAATTATATTCAACTCCTTCATAATGGTTTTCAAAGAAAATTTGATTTATATTATGAATATTCCTTAATATTGTCAAACCAGGTGAGATTTAAGACCCATTTTCATGCACTAGGTGATGATAATGTCAAACCAAACACACATTTCTAGTTTTATTACACCTATATACCTCTCGTCTTAAACCGTTTCCACTTGTAGCATCTAGAGAGGGATTTATTTACAGAGAAAAACTACATAATATATTCTATTCCACAACATTATGTTATTATTCTATATATATCCTCAAAATATATACTAAGGTTATGTTCTCTAGTATATGATTTATTAATATAGCCCCATGGTTTCTACTAAAATTCATCTAATATAAAGTGTTGTAACTACAACCCTAATAGTTCAAATCAAGTTTATGATTTATTACATTAGAATACGATATTAAGAATTAAAACCTAAATTTATTTATAGTTTAGTAGTCCAGAAAAACTAGATACATAAGAGAAATTCATATTACATTATAATCATAAAATAGACAATTAATTTTATTTTAGAATGAAATTGTTCCCTATAAAATATCCATATATATATCAATCACAAAATAATTCTTGGTATTTTTTGAAAATAAAACACGAGAAAGAGGTGATCTCAGTTTCACAGTATGGATAAGCATACAATAGAATCTATCAGTAAATAATTATTAATATAGAATGGTAAATAAATGATATATATTCCATTTAATCGATATCATTATAATAGTATTGTATTAATAAATGGTGTTAAAATAATTACATATGGAAATTACATGATCATGATACTTACCCCTATATATTCTAACTAATATAATAATCACATGTAGTATCAAAAGAGGAATTAATAATAATGGAATACATAATATTGGACATATAAAACATACCCTTAAGGCCTCATACAAAAGATCTAATACCTTTGAGCCCTTGATCCATGAAATCTATATAAAAGTTCAAGTCCTCATCCAAAACCAAATCTACATTGTCTCATTATACCTACCGACGCATCGAGGTGTTATAGAGGGTACCAACCATCACATACTTAGTCTAATGCATTGATCATATGAAAGGGTTGAATAAAAATCAATGTAATAATCATATTGAAAAACAAGAAAATTAAATGTTAATAATTACCCTAATATATAAACATAATTACAAACTATTTTTATTATTATTGAAAATTCTCTCAAAATAGCACATCCATATCAAAATGATGACAAACCATCCCAATAAAAAAAGAATTACTGTATCATTGCAAAATATCCCTAGTGGATAATAAGTAGTATATGGGTTGCAGACATTAATGAATAGAAATACTATAAAATATGTTTATAAACATTTTTTTAGTAAAATAACCATTCCATTTAAGAAATCCATTTTTAAAACATTAAACTTTTCAAATCACTATTCTTTGAAAATAAGATTCAAATATCATTTAATAATAGTTTTTGAGGAATAAAAAATTTTAAAATCCATTTATTAGAAATAAATTTGTAAATATGATTTAAAAATATATTTTGAAACTTTTTAAAAACATTGGATTTTATAGAATTGGATTTATAACTAATGATAAAAATGAAGTCATATTTTCTTAAAAATATTTTCCCTATATTATTTCGTACTAAATAGGGAAGAATGATACCATCGATTCCAAAATATAATCAATAACCAGAGGATATTAATATATATTTATTTCAAGATATAAATATCAATTAATTCTTCCATAGTAGATAGAAAAATAAACAATCTGAATTAATGAAAATATTATAAAATAAACCCTTAGTACTTGGGTGACACTTGAATCACAAGCCCAATGAATAAGATAAATTTTAATTAAAATTAAAATAACATGAAGATAAATTAATTCATGATATAATAGAATTTGTTTTGTATATACACCAAAAAATATAAAAAAGTGTTGAATATGGTGTATATATCAAAATGTAAAAGAGAGATGAGAAAACAGTTACAATGAGTCTGACTCGCCACATATGTCCTTTATTATCCTAAATAATGAAATTATGTGAATTATTTATATTATTAACAATATTTTCAATTTTATTTTCCATTTTTTCACTTATTAGTATGTTATATATTATTACATATTCAATTAAATTTGGGCCATATGTTTTGATGATATTTTTCAGATGTGTCAAAAATTAATTTTGAAGATTGTCTACGGTTAAGGTGGTAAATATTTAAACATATATAGATTTAAAATAACTAAATAAATATCATATTTCTGTATAAATAATAAAAATAAAAGAAATCATGAAATATTGTTATAAAAAATTATCTACATTACAATCATGGAGACCATAGGTGATACATAATAATGAGTAACGATTCCATTTTTCAATGTTCATCATAGAAAGAAGGTTAGTAATATTTTTATCATTATAAAATTTCATTTAAATCATAAATATCATATAATTTCAATAAATATACTTATATATATATCATCCATGTGGTGTGGTAATAAAAATAATGTTTCATTGCTTCATGAAGGAGGTAGTCCACACATTCACAAACGATGAATCATTTTTTAGTGTATGAAAAATAAAATGAAATATTGTATTTTAAAATGGTTAAATATATAATTAATATAAAAATTAATTCATTTATTTCATATATATTCATTAAAATCATCTTTATCACCTTCCATGTAAAGCGTTAGTGAAAGTTTAATCACATCACTTTGCGAGCCAGTAGTATGTTGTACACAAAAGCGATATTATCATATCCAAAATGGAATTGAAAGTAAAAAAAAAGATAAATATATGATATAGTAAATACATAGGTCTAATAATGTTATAAATATCATATATATATATATTATATTTATCGTTGTACCCAACTATGAACGGGGTTATTGGGAAAATGAATGACCACACTTCACGAGGAGGTAGTCAGTTGTAAACAGAAATGATGATTTCGTAGCCCATTTGATGAAATAGAGGATGGTTTTATGCAATTAACCCGAAACAATTATATTTAAGTTCATTTAATATAATTTGTTTTATTTCTTCATGAATTAATAATAATTTAAGGTTTTGTAGTAAGAAATAAAATAAAAACACACATTGAAAAACATTTCCTCTTCTTTGGGTAACCTCTTTAGGTTTTCACCAAATGCTTCCAATGTTGGATTTATAATAAAATAAGTCATTTATGGTGATGGTGTTGAATATTTGTAGTGATTTGGTTAGTCTTTGATGGATTAAAATGGATTTATTGGTGTAATTAAGTAAGGGGAGTGAGTGCTCTTTCTTAATTATGGAGTGGCATATTTCGAAATACAAAAAAAATTCAATAATTTGAGGTCACTCTCATATAATGTGGATAAAAAATATAAATAATGTATTTTAGGGAGGATATTGTTTTGAAACACTTCCAGAATAGAAAATAAAACTTTAAAAATCTATTCCTTAGCCTTTAATTTTACTCCCTTTTTAGCACATTAGTTTCCACGATGGTGATTAATTTTTTAAAATAAGTTTTTATATGATTAAAAATAAAAATAAATGTGTGATATTATATATTTTAGACTAACATATTACATATTTTTAATGAAATTTATAATATAAAAATACCTTTTGTGTTGAATATTAATTTTAACATAAGCACATGTAATATGAAAAATACAGCTTTTAATCTTAATTGTCGTAAATAATTTTTATTTTCATTAATGGATAGTTTGTTAAAAAGTTAATTTAACCTAATTAGACAATATTAATTTTTCTAATTTTAAATATATAATCCATATTATAAAATTAAAATCATATAATTGGAAGATTTTAATTTAAAATTAACCTCATATAAGTAAAGTGAAAACTTGTTTTTAATTAGAAAATGATCAAATGTTTACATAGTTTTTATATCAAAATTGAATATGTAAATTGTTTAAATATCATAAATTTGATATATATATATATATATATAATTTAACCAATTTTACTTTATAACCAATTAAAATTAAAATATACCTTTTTGGAATAATTTAAAGGAAATGGATGTTTGAAAAAAAATCAATAATTTTCACTATTCATCAAAAATGAAACAATTCAGAACAATACAAATATTTAACAATAATAAAATTTTTAAAAAATTATTTAAAAAGTGATGTTTATTTTTTTAAATAATATATATAATTATAATAATAATTAATTGTAAATTATGTGTCTAATGTTTGACTAAACTTTCTTTTAAAAAAGTACATTTTTAGAATACATTTATTTTTGTCATTAAAATTATTATTATAATATTTATAATATATAGATAACCAAAATATTCATATCATATTTATTATTATTCATAATTTAGAACTTAATTAGTAGTTAATAATTGTATAATATATTATGGTTCATTTTGACTCGTAGTTGCATAATCCACTTATTATAAAAGAGATTGAATTTATTTTAAAAGAAATATTTCATAATATCTCTCTCGTTATTTATTCTTCTAATATTTGATTTGTGTATCCCACAATATATCAGTAACAATGATCTTATTTTAGAACCACATGGTGCTAAAAAATTTAAGAGATACATAAGGATATTTTGACCCAAAATTTGTGGTACGCCACAATACTCCCATTCAAGATGTGGTCATAACTGCATTAGTCCTAAATCAAAATAAAATAATATAAAACCCCATATATAAATATGACATCTTTATAGCAAACCAAAATTTAAATCTCTATATTACTACCATAACTAATCCATAAGTATAGTCTATTTACACTGCTCTGACCAACATCTCAAGGTAACAAACAATAACACTGATTACTCTACTAACACATTTACAAATAAGTGATTCATTATAATTACCAATATTCCAATCCATATCCCCTCATAGACCTTAACTAAGCCCACACATCTCAAAATAATCCCATGGAACCCATTCATATTTCCGTAAATTAATATATAACACAAGGTGAAGTTTTACTATAACTAGGCCATTCCACCCATATTTACACTATATGGGGTAAATTAAAAAAAATTCAATTCAATCAAACAACATAATAATGAAATTAAATAAATTTAATGAAAAAACAAACACCAACCTAAAAAAACTTATATTCAAAGAAAAACTAAATATAATGTTATTGGATTACAACTTCATGATTAGGGGAACTAACTTTTCAAAGGATGATACCTAATTCATGGACAACAAACCAAGTACGTAAAATCATTCAAAAATAATTTGAATAAGTTATTTAGAAATGAAGAAGAAGAAATTTTGAGACAAAATTAAATATAGTTAAAAATAGGGGATAAAATTACCAGGGGAGACCCACCACTATGAACATAAGTTATGATGTGGAAGAGGAGATCCTGGTGAAACTTTAGAATCCATTGTATACCCAAAAATCAAAGCATATATATGGGGGTAATGGGAAGGAATATAGAGGGGTAAAAGGGGGTGTAGAAGTTAAATTTTTAAACTAATAAAAAATACCATATAAGTCCACTAGTATTTCAGTCAACCCCTATCAAGTACATATTCCCAAAACTAAGAACCTATTTTGAACCCATTGGTCACTTGGTGGTAGTTAATCCCATACAGGTGTATCTTCCAACTCGTTAGGTACCCCATGGCCATGAATCAAATAAATAGTACCCTCATGCTACATATTTCAGTTGGTATGATATAACACATCAATTTTTATTTTTTTTAAACTCTAAAAACCTATAAAAAAACCAAATCATATGAATATAACCAATTGATTATAAATAAAAAAGCCTCAAATTCCTTCATGAAATTTGTATGTTCTTAAAAAATAAACTTTTAAGATATTTTAAACCTTCATAAGAATATATATGGATCATTTATAAATATATCCAACTAATTGTCTCATAAATATTATTAAAACTCCCAATTATTTTCGTAGATATGAATTTACTACCACAACAATTGTATTAGAGATAATATTTCCCTCATAGAACTTTCTCACTATAGTTTACAAAACCCAATAGGATCTTCTTAAATGGAACATTCGATACCAATTCGATGTCTTCATTTTCAATCACATAAATGAGTGTAGCTCATATATATAGATTAGTGACATATAAAATAAATTATATAAAAATTCATGTAATGGAATAAGATCCAACTAATAATCTATATTGTTGATCATCTCTATAATATTCAACAAACTAATAAAACACATGGTGATATTATCCCTTTTCCATAGATAATGATTCCCTAAAAAATTTGATACCCATAGAAATACCTATAAATGTTTTCAAAACTCCAAGGGTCACCACCTCCAACCATAATACATGTTCTATATAATCTAAGTAGTATCAAAAAATTTCTAAGTAAACTTCATTCACCTGTTATATACTACACCAAGCATAGCACAATCATCACTGAATTGATATCCTATAACCAATATAATTAAGAATATTTTTTTATATCATAAAATTCTTCATAGGGATCCATTTGGATAAAAATCTAAAATATAATATTATATAAAAACACTTCCAAATATAGATGGTCTTATCATGATCCCACAAAATTGGTCACCCATGATATGACCATAT
Source organism: Viscum album (assembly GCA_963277665.1). Lineage (NCBI taxonomy): Eukaryota > Viridiplantae > Streptophyta > Magnoliopsida > Santalales > Viscaceae > Viscum > Viscum album. The sequence continues at coordinate 1,507,644,515 of OY728129.1, forward strand.
CATATAATATCTGAATCATTTTCTCAGATTTCTCAATTATTTATGGGTGATATGTTGTACTCTATAACTTTTGATATCCCCTGGTTATTTATATCACAAACGAGAATATCGATTTGACACATGCATCTCAATTCAATATTGTACTCATGGGTATCAATTAAAATTGTAATATCTCTTTCACATATAGACAACCCATGTAATTTATTAACAATGTCTCTCGGATGGGTAATAAATGATCAAATTTTATCAGTTGGTCAATTATCATCGATTCCACAACACATCCTATGGATGTACATGGTAGTATCATGATAAATTCAACAGTCACCACATTCAATTCCCACACTATCAGTAAATAGGATTGAAGTGACCCCCTAATGCCTAATGCTTCTCCCTAATCCTTTGATAGGTAAGGCAATGAGAAAAAAAACTATGATATGGATTCTTTTTCAAGGACATCAGAAGTGGCTTATGATATCATGGATCATCTTGATTATCCATAGGTGAACTGATTAACATTAGGAATTTGAGTCCCAAATCAACTCCTCCCTTAAGGATGTATAAACCACCAACCTACTATGAAGATAAAATATCCCATCCCATACTGATACCATTATAATACTTGGATATCTCCCATGACAATATACCATATCATGAATCATTTTTAATTAAGATCCCAAATAGCCTTTACCCGAGTCACCAAAGAGGTTTTAATAAATAAATGTTCATAGTTCACCACCTCTGAACCAATTTACATATTAATAATCTAGTTAATGAGAAAGAACAACATCATACATACCTCACCAGAAACATAAACATTGTACTGTTCAGTCTTATTATTAAGATCATCTTTTAGGATGTTCACCTTCCAAAGGTAATATGAGAACTCAAAGTCATAAAAATTTAATAACTAGATCTAATTACCCTGTGATAAGTTAATGTTCCTCTAGGATAATATATATACCATAACATGTTTTTGTGCATATTGAGGACAAATCCTTTGTCATAGAGGTAATAAAAACAACATTTTTTGTTTTAATCCATATAATCTAGTTCGAAATCATGTAAAGGTTAGTTCCCCTATTATGGTTATAGATGAAGTGACCTATAATCGACCAACTGATCTCCCCATATCAAAATAGATCTATGATTTGATAATTATACATCATAATACATGGTATAATTGTACCTATATTCCTGTAAAATTAGAATCCATGTTTAAATCCACCATTATTTCAACTCATCAAAGTCAACATCGCATTAATCAATTCATTTAAGCTTTAACCCATTATTGGTTAACACTATCATCAGTGTTTCTAATTGATAAATATCATGATTGAATCTCATTTAATACACACTAAGGACTTGAAATCCCGTAATCTAGAAAAACTTCATGGTTTATGTAAAAGACATTCCAACATCAATATTCTCTAAATTTACCATGTTCATAGCCTCTAATATAATATGATCAAGAAAGTTCATTTTCTGAATCTAAAATTGAAATGTTTAATACATGGCATAAAAATAATGAGTCAAGAGTGTACTGAACAAAATATACTGTAGACTAACATGAAATTCATATGTCCAAAAGTATACCACAATATCATCAACAAACACCATGATGATGGAGTGATGATTTGGATGAAATATATAATTCATAATAACATTAAAAATTAATTTTGAATTCACAAGACTGAATGAAATTATAAGATACCCATATAAACTCAACCAAATCCTAAACATTATTTTTAGTATATTCTCTACCCTATCTAACAAATAATAATTTCTTAATGACATGTTAATGTGATATAACCATTTTGATTCCCTCAATCATTCTAAATGATCATTTCAATTAAACATGAATTACTTTTATTTGATGTGACATGATTTATATTCTGGTAGTGTACACATAATCTCATGTTAACATCCATATTTTATTAGAATAAAATAAAAGCACCCTAAGGAGAATTAATCAGGAAAATGAAACCCCTTACCTCAAGGTTATTGACCTACACCTTCACATCCCACGTATTTAATTGTTCGATAATATAAGAAGGTCTAAATATTTGATTTTTACCTCACACTACATCAATATTGAAATATATGTCACTCTCAAAATGAAAACCTCATTGAATTACTGGGAAACACATCATACAAAATTCTACAACTATGGAAAATATAGCTGGAACTGTGACCTAGTCTATGCCAAAAACCATACCAACCACCAACACTGTAATCACCCATTTCTAAAAAAATTTCTTTCCTGATCTACCTTTCAACACTGCCTATTCGACAAAAATAATATATTCCATAATTTTTAGGAATGAAAAACACACTATACTTTATTAGATATTAATTAAATATCATAAGTGAATTACATAATCCATTCCAAATATGATGTAATAACTCACCATATCTAAATAATGATATAAAATAATTGAATATATCCACATAATATTATAGAATACATTCAGAATAAATGAATATGGTTTAACCTTTTCAGTAGAGGTATATAAATAGTTTACATACCTATAGAAAACTATACAAACAACAAAAAATCATCTATCACATGAGAATAGCTAAGGAAATGGGATACTCACATATCAAATAAGAAAAAGGAAAGTATACTAGAGACCTAAATCATAATAATAATAATAAAATGACCCACTGATCCCATATAGTGAACATAGTACAATGAAAATCCTCTTCCAACCTTATATTTGATGATATGACCCCGAGATCCATGGCTCACCTATGGAACATACTCCCATAGTGTCTATGACTACTATTTTCCCAGAATTTATTAGCTAGATCTATGGAACAAACTCCCATATGATGTTCTTATATATATTTGAGGTTTTACTAAACAATATATTGAATTATATATCTTTCATTAACCCCTACATGAACCATATAGGTCCATCCTTGAATAGAAACACTATAGGTTACCCATCCCAACACAAATATGAAATTCAATTGAAATACAAGTTCATTGACAAAAACATACCCTATTCATACTCAATAAAAATTGTTAGGGGACCTCCTCTAATGAGAATGAGTGACATACATTGGGACTACCAATAATTTCACTCACTAACCTATTGCATTTCATCATATCTATTAATCCAACCACTAGAATAAGAACTATGACATTAACATGGAAGGATACTACAATAACCAAGGAATACAAGGAGATATTGTATTAAAATATATTATTTCAATACCATATAAATAGTATTTCCCTTTGGAGAAACATAAGAACTATAAAAAAATGGAAAATTCTAACCAAAAACCCCAAATATGGTCAAATATGATCACAAAATCTTTTCCTTTTTGGGTCTCATTCCATTTTATTCAGGGGGGAACCACAAAATAAATGAATGAAATGGGTATCATACACTATCACAAACATTATCGGATTTTTTATATCCCTAAACTATAATAAATTCTACAAATTTATTGAATCATGGTAGAACACCTCAAAAAGTGGTCTATGAAAGCCTTTAATATAATTACATCATTCCATAAAAAATGAACCGTACAACCCTACCACCTCTAGGTTTTCCCCTAAAGCATATAAGCTTACATCTGCCCCCTTTTTAATCAATTGTCTCTGTTAGTTTAAATGAACCCATGAAAATATCAATCAATTACTCTATATCATAATGAACACCCATACCGTATAAATCCATGTGGTGTAATTTTTTAAACTCTCAATTGAAGTATAGTATGATTGGTCCCCCTAAATATATCCCTCTTCCACCAATGGGTGTATAAAAATATAACAATCCTATTAGATATGATATAAAAATATATCCATGATAAAACCATTTTCCCAATATACTAATCACCCAAGGATGAAGAAAATATCTCTTGTACCTGAATAATAGTTCGTATTGTCCCAACCCAGGTGACATATACTAGTTCCCTATGACGGTTGGATAAAATATCTCAGGTTCACCTCCCAACACATTACATGCTACTGACTTCTACTGATGGTCATATATAATACATGGGGAGACTAAAATATCATTATCAACAAACAAAAATAGGATAAATAAATAAAAAATAACCAAATAAAAAACAATATTTAGAGTAATACCAATATAACATGATTATGAATGAATAAATACAATATTCGATATGAATGATGTAGATATTTCATTCCATAAAAATGGTAGGTGTCAAATGAAAAACTAAAATAAAGACACGATGACACTCCCAAGTAGGCCCTGACATTATTTATGGATCCAAAATCCATATTTAAACATGAATCTACTATCTAAAATAGTGATCTTTCTATTATCATATCATGAAAACATGTATTCTATCCATGTACAAATCTGGAATCCTGAGTATGGTGTCTGTACAACTGAGTAGGCCACCACCAATGACACCTAAAACAATATCCAACCTATAATAGTATAAGCAGTTGTATAATGAATAAAATACAATGAAGTAAATAGTAATCACATTTCTATATTCATTAATTAACAACATTAATTACCCAGGATCACGATGACACTCAAACCATCAATACCTGCTTCAACCCATACCAGAGTCTAAACTATAATACAAAGGGAATCGAAATTCAACATATCATGGGACTCCATTATCCATTTAATTTCAATTCATATCATGACTACTTGGAACCATATTTCATCTCTGATGTTTTGGTCCTAGAACAACAAGTCTATCACCACATAAGTGTTTTAAGCATCAGTCCATGTCCCACACCTCCTTGTTATAACTTATAGGTTTTTGATGCATCTTTCCATGTCCCACACACACATATATAATTCTATCAAATTTTGGGATTTTAATGCATCAATCCATTTAGAAAATGTATATATGAGTCCATAAAATATAGTTTTTTGAAGCATCACCCTTATCATACACACAAATATTACATATATTACAATATCACATATAACAAATTTATCTAATTAATTATGTTTAGTCATAAATAACCATCATATTAAACATTCAAATCATGGTATACTATATCAATTCTTTAATAATAAGGTATCATCAATTTAAATCACATAAAAAATATAAAACATTTCTATTAAACTATTTTTCAACCTTTAATCATACAATTAATTAACCCTTAAAGGTAAAGAAAAAATCCCTTAATTCACATTACTCATTAAATACCATTAATATTGAAGGTATTTATCACCTATAAAAATATCCCAATCCATAATCTTTCCGACACCTTACTTGAGCACAAAAAACTAACAGTCAGGACAAGAAACCGTAATAGGTATCCCTAGATCAACCCATTATACAAGGTAAATTTTTATTGTTTCTATTTAATACAACTAATATATACATTATAAGGGCTCAATTGCATCAATTAAAACTCAACAAAAAATATTTATACCATAATAAAAGTATTTTCAAGAAAATTCATGCACCCTTATGCATGATATCCCATAAAATCACACACAAATTTAATAACATGATAAATAAATCCTTACTTAATCTTATGGGAGATCACTCATTGATGGATTCAAATTAACTCATTAAAAAACCACCCAATCCATAAAATATTTCACAAAACCTTAGAATTATGGATTTACTAAGGGATATAATGAAATAGTGAGAGAAGGGGAAATCAATGGACTAATCAGGGTTAGACTTACTAAGTGAGAATTCCCATGATGAAAGAAACACCAAATTTATAAAGAATGTGGTTAATAGAGCTTATGAATCTATATGAGACCACAAAATTAAATTTTGTAAAATATGGGTTCAAGGGAATGGAGGGCTAGGAAAAGGTGTCTTCGAAAAAAATTCAAAAACATCCTCTAAAAGGATCCCAGAAGTCCACAGGATGCCCAATATACTAGTACTAAGTACCCAGTTCCCCAAATAGACCCATCTTTCTCCCCCAACATCCACTCAAGAGGTATCTAGGCCGTATATGGCTACTGACTAACCCACCAATTACTCTATTTCACTTCAGGGGTACTATGGACCATCCTAGTGTATATTTAAATAAGAGGATACCAATCTCCATATCCACTCGTGAACAATAAAACCCTCCAATAAAATTCCAAATGCTCCCAAAATATATAATTAAATCCTAAAAATAAGTATCAAATTTATACATGAAATTTTAGGGCTATTACACATGCATAAGAAAAAATGTAATTAATAGTAAAACAAAATATAATTCATTTGAATAGAATTATGACATATAATGTAATTTTAAATGAAATAATCGATATAATTTACTAGGAAACTTGATGTTATAGAAATATGTTAATGATTAATAGGAGGAATATGGTGAGGAAATTTTCAAATTATAATCATATGGTTAATGTGTGAATTTTGTATTTTTATTTGAGAATAAGTTGTATTTGTTTTGTGAAATATAAAGTGTATAATTGTATTAATAATGAATACATTGATAGGATGTATATCCAAGGGTAAGATATTATTGTTATTATACCATTTAACTTATTTTAATTCTTATTCACAGACACAATATTCAGATAATCTATCATACTCCCATATTTTTTGGGTACTAGGTGTACCCACAACATTAACAATATAATGGATGTGAATAAATGATTACTCTATATGTCTAAAATTACCTTCTATAAATGGATTTAGTTATGTGGTTGTGGAAAGAGGTAGAGGTGGCACGTAATTTTGTAATGAGGTTATGGAATTATGATGCGCTTATGAGTAATATGGTGTGTGGAATGTGAATGGAAGTGAGGTCTAAAACATATACCATTGTATTGTGAGGGTGACTTGATTTAGTGGGGAAGTTATATAGATTTAAATGGTTCGTGTCATAATTTATTTTCCAAATTTATTTTTTGAAGCATTAGTATGATTCTTATACATTGACATAATATTTTTAGGGAGTATCTTATTTATTATACTTGTATTCTTACCCATTAATCCATATTCTATTTTTATAAAATTCCATGTTGATTTATGAAATTTGGATAAACATACTAGATCATGGATTGTGGTTTTCGGATAACTCTAAAAGAGTTCCTCTATAATTTAATATAGGTTGTTGGGAATTTTTATTATCTTGGGTGAAATAATAACTATTTGAAAACACATGAATTATAATATTATTATTGGGATATGGAAATATTTATCTATAGTGTATTTTTTCAACCGTTGGTTTTCATTTAATTATTAGTGTTAATGAGGGAAATTTCCCACATAATGTATTCTATATAACCTAGGAACTAAATTACAACTTGTGGCCTATTGGAGGGGGGATTCCATGGTAACACTCAACTTCACTACTAACTCAGGAGGGGTTTTAATGGTTTTGAGTCATGAAATATAATATGATTCATATATATATGAATGAAATATTTTTGGGTAGTATAAATATGATAAATGGTTAAGAAATTCCAAACATATATAATATGATCTCTAAAAATAATGATAATAAGAATAATAAAATATATTATAATCCCATTTCTCATTTGTATTATCAGAATGGGAATATTAATGAGAAAAACTATCAGGGAATCTATAAATATAAACTATTTAAATCATTAAATTATCAATCCAACATTATATTTTTATTCTTGAAAAAAAATCAGAGGTACAAACAAAGGGGAGGAGAAACTAAATAAGATAAAAGTAACAGGCCACAAGAAACCACACGAGGTCCACATGACTAGGGGGTCTATATGTAATGTGATAAAAAAAATCATCTCCTCTAATCAAGTTAACTATCTCAGGTTTCAAGAGATTAAACTAAGTAAGGATAGTGATGTTGGGTCCCGAGTTCGCAATGGATGAAAGATGATCTGCAACATTATTCCCCTCACACCATGTCTGAATCACCCAGATATTATAGATGAGGGAAATCAATTTCCTAATTGTGTATGAAATTGACTAGGGTATGTGACCCTTTACATTCAGAGAGTTATGACGAATCAGAGAATCGATCTCAGCTTGGGAGATCACGATTTTCCTCGTCTTACAAAAAGAGATCTCTGTTTGCAATGCTTTGGACTCTACATATAGTGGGGAACCATTATTGTGTGATGTAGGTAAATCCATCACCACACTACCCCACATGTCATGAACCACACCCCTCCTTTCATTTCTCCCATCAGATATCAACCATCTGAATTGTCCTTGTATCTTGAGACTGGAGGCCGCCAGTGTATCCATTGTCCATGTGGCCTGTTACGTAGGGTGTTAACCAGGTGTGCACTGACCTAAAGTAGCCTCAACGAAGGATCCTCCCACCATATGGGTATAAGAATAACCTCATCTTCTAGCAGGTTCTTCGACCGCACAATGATGTCCCTTACTGTAGGCAGAGCCCCTTCGAAGCGAGCCTGTTTCATGGCTTTCCATATGCACCAGCACCAAACACTGAAGATCATGGAGTGAATCCCCCTCTCCATGTCTGAAATATCTAACCTATGATTCCATGTATTCATGAAAGATGTGTTACCATGTGATTTGGAGAAGAATTTCATGAGGTTTCAAATGTAAGACAAAACATCAAGGGCCTTTTTACATTCAAAAAACGTGGATAGTTCTCTCCTCCCTCACACTATAGCAGTAGTGGAATCTGAAGACCAATATGATTCCCCCACCACCTAACCTGCTCATCTACGGCTAAAACATTATTCTTAATCCTCCATGTATGAAAATTATATTTCTATGGGATCTTTTAACACCAAACCATGGTATTCCAAGTTCCATGTTGGCTTAGAAAAACAAAGAGCTTGCGATAATCCTTAGTAGAGAATCACCCCGAGGAGGACGCGGGGAAGGTACATGTGTCAGGATCCAAGTTAATGGTAATGGATTCGACAAAATACTATTGTTTTATATCCAGAACTGCCTCGATATATGAAGGGTGGAGGCAAGCTTCCTTAAATGATAGAAAGGGGAAAAGCAACCTAGAAACCTAACAACAGAGCCAAACCAATTATGTTTCCAGAAAATAAAGTTACCTTCCCCCACAATCCAGAATGAGTTCTATATAAGGGTGATGATAAGGGGATAGATCCTGGACCAGAAATGGGATGTTTTACTACCATTTTTTCCTCATCACCCACCCAACTGTGAGACATAGAACTCCCCACAATGGTTTTCCCTTTAATCACTTCCCATAAAATTAGGGCATACATACAATGAATATTGGAGCCTAAACTTGTCACATTAACACACCCATCATATATAGGCTTTTCCATTCCTTCCCATGAATCCTATTGATGCATCCCTACATAAAGCTCATCCCACAAAAAACAATCCAAGAGCCCATCAACAGTTTTGTTGACAACTTTAGGCACCATAGTGTAGGCCAATGAATGGATATGGATAGCCGACAACACGCTATTAACCGAATTAAATTTTTCCCCAATAAAAACCAAGCAGTTCTTCCAATTGAGAACCCTACCTATGATCTTTCTTACAATATTATCAATGTCATGAATCTTGATAATCTCTAGAGATATAGGAGCTCTGAGTTAATCCCTGGGAAATAACCCACATTGCATGACAAACATATTGCAAAGAGAAGATGCCATGTCGAGTTGACACATTTTAGAGATGAAAATACTACTTTGGGCATAATTAATAGCATTTCCACTCTATAAGCAATAGTCCTCAATAATTATATTAATTCCATCAACTGATCTCCTGCCACAATTAATGAAGATAAATGTTTCGTCTGCGGACATCAGATGGGAGATAGGAGGAAGGTTCAATTTTCCATAGAAATGAAGTACGTCACCACTAGATAGACCACATCTAATGAGAGGTCTATCGATTTTCTATTAAAGAATTAAAATTCTGGAAGAGATTGGGTCCCCTGCCGAATCCCTCAGGTAGAAATGAAAAACCGATAGGTCTTTCCCATGAAGGATACAACAAGACAAGTGGAGATGAAACATCTGATGATGAGATCCAAGTCGTTATGAGATAGCTCATTCATTGTAATCACTCTATTAAGGAAGCCTCGCTCTATCCTACCATAGGCCTTATTCTTATCTAATTTTATAGCCATGTTTGATCAATTTTATTTGTGTTAATGTCTGTCAAAATCCCCTTAGCCATGCCAATAGCCCCTTGGATGAATTGGACTTTGACAAACTTGTTTTGTTCAATGGAAGTACAACTAGGGCGGAATTTTTATGTCCTCAAGTTGATGATGGTAGCTAGTATCTTATAGGGGAGGTTACACATACTCACCGGTCTATAGTTCTAGAGAGAAGAGGGATGTATAACCTTCGTAATGAGTACTAAGTTTATAGCATAGGCAACCCTCAGAAGGATACCACCTCGAAATAAGTCCTAAATGGCAGTTGTGATGTCATCATTAAAGACCTCCCAAACATCACTATAAAAAGAAACAAGGATTCCTTTAGGGCTTAGAGAACTCTCTGGATTGTGCTTCATCATGGACGAGTGGATTTCATCCTCATCTAGAATCATTTCTAAACATTCATTATCCCTATTAGATACATTGTTGGCCTCTACATCCCAAAGTTTTTCATTCTCACTGGGGTTCCCCATGGACATCCTTGGGTTAGGGCCATCCAAGAGGTCCCTAAAAACATATTTTCCAAGCTCTCCATTGTGTATCAGTCATCTGTATAAAAACTATTATCAAGCAGGATGTTTGGTTTCATGCAAAACCTTTTTCCTTCAAGAAAGCGTGGAAGAAGGATGAGTTCCTATCACCCTACCATATCCACTTTATCCTAGAACATTCACGTGAAACACGTTCCTTCTTAGGAATCATCTCTGATCATTATTTATTCATGTCAGAGATCTCCTCAAGCATCATGTCACTCTAGATCTCATCCAGACTAGACTCTAGACTTTTGATTCTATACTTCATCTCCACTATGTTTTGATCAAGGGGTGGGGGGTCCTTATCCCACACCTTTAACCTCAACTTCCCCCATCTTATTTTGTCATGTAATACAATCCATGAGTGCCCTTGTGCCGACTCATCCCACAACTCTTTGATGATTTGTTTGTATCCAGGGATGCGAGTCCATTAGAGGTAGACCCTAAAGCCCTCCAAGTTCTCTAGTCTGGGAGATAGGGAGACCAATAGTGGCATGTGATATGAGATACCACAAACGAGGTGCTTAACCTTGGCATTGGGGATCAAGGAGATTGCATTGATGTTTGCAAGGCACCAGTCAATCCAGCTCCAGTACCTTATATTGTTTCTTTGATTATTACACCACCTGAAGGGGTCTCCGAAGAATCTTAAGTCAAGAAAACTATTCTCAGCCCTAAAATAAGTAATTTCCAAGCTATCCCTACAAGGAAATCTCATTGGACCTTCTTCTCCTCGGGATTAGAAATGATGTTGAAATCCCCACCCTTGAGCCAAGGACAATACCTCGGGTCAAAATAACATAGATCCTTCCACAACCGTTTACAACACAAGGCATTGTAGCTACCATACACAAAATAAACTAGAAAAAATACCCAGCCATCGTTAGCCTCACTATAATGAATTAGTCACCCGAATATAGGAGATCAACCATAAGTCCCCTCTCCATAAATAACAATATGTTCTTGTTCACTAGATCTGAATCCATGGCACCATGCAGCTTTATGTCACGGAATAACACTTAAAACATAGAATGCTTATGCTTGTGCTCCAGAATAGTGACTAGATCTTCTTGATTCATCCTTATCTCTATAAAAATCAAATAAATTTTACACATTCTATGAGTTCATAGGAGTTCCAAATAATGAAGGAAAACATTTAAACAACTTGTGGCCTATATTTGGACCAATCCCCATCTGTCTATCTGAATTGGGAGGGCAGATGCTCCCACATCTACTTTAACTTCAAGAGGGTACAAAACCCAGGACTGGAAGCAGGGTGATATGGTGAAGGTAGAGCTATTGTGAAATCCATTGTGATGTATTTTCCTTTCTTTGTGCTAAGGGATAACTATACTAAAATTATGGACTCACAGGGGCCCGGGGTAGTGGACTAACCGGATGGGTGACACGGGGTACCGACTGCTCTTTGAAATCATCCGTGGAAAGAAGGTACATCAGGGACCTAGCACCCTTCATCCATTTAAGAGAACTAGGAGACCCAATTTCTGTGATAGGGGACACCTCCTGAGGCATTGAGAGCCTAAAAATGAAACCCAAGTTTCTTTCTAGCAAACATCCCCTTGAGATAAATTAGATGGGGTTTAAAAAATAGTCATAGAAAGCATGAGCTAGTAGGGATGAGGCCATTGGTGCAAAATGCGATAACTATGGGTAGTTTGATCCATAAAATGTAGGGGGAAGAGAGAAACAATCTGGTCCTCCATAATAAAGGGAGATGGATGAGCCTTTACTAAGGCTCGATGGGAATTCTATGGTAGACTAGACCTAGTATCATCTGATGCTCAAGGAGCATCCTGGGAAGGAACATGATCAGTACCATCTGATGTTCAGGGGAAAACACTGGGAGATGGTCAAGAAGCATGATTCAAACCACCATGCCTTTTGTTCCTGCATAGCTGAAATAAATGTGCTTGGAGAGGGCAAGATGGTCAGTACTTAGGAAACACTAGGAAGACAAGGTCCTGCCTCCAGTCTACTGAACCTTTCACTTTCATGGGTAAGCTATCTGGGAGGGGGGGGGAGAGATCCGTCTCCACAAAGATCCGAGTTTCTAGCAAAGAATCCCCACCACAATAATGATCATCTGAGCAGGGGAACCCCCCATGTGATTTTTTATTTCATTGAAAAGAGTTTCATTCTAATGGGTAGGGGTGACCAAGGAGGCAGACACAAATTGTAACTCGGGGGATCTCCTTCCCACAATGGGCCTCCATCGACCACCTTGCATAGTTGAATCCCCATATGTCGAAGTACTGAGGCACAATAAACCATGCACAAAAAATCATGCTCCGAATCCAATACAAAAAATAATTATTCTGGTGGAGTGATTAGATTGTCACATGATCCTTCAAAACCACAAAAATCCATGAAGTAGCTAAATACTGGGATAAATGGCATCACAGCTCTGAAACGAGCCATAAGGGTCCACAAGAGGCACTTCACCACATCATTGAATGCCAAAGAAGTGACCTCTAGGGAGATTCAAGATCCTTCCCATGACACTTCCGCATAAAACAAGTGGATCTTGGTGAAGTATGACTGCTAGGCAGAAGACGAGCTGCACAACGTGTCCTTGCAGGAGAAATATGGCTGAGAAACATTCCAAGAAACCTCCAGTGATAGAGGCTTTGATATTATTGGGGTGGGGAATACTCAATTCACCAAATAAATATTTAATTATGAGTGTTATAATTATTTTATAGATAAGGCGTAAAGATCTTACACCATCATGTAATTGAAGGGGAGAAAAAAAATACTTTTTCTTATCCATATATAGAAGTAATGGAACTCCACAATTTAATGATTAATCATGGTTAATTACCCTAGGTAGTTAGAAATACTATTCCTTCCATAATTTAATTCCCATTTAAAAATAGTCTTTATTTTTTATGAAATTTAACAATAAATACCAATAATAATACAAATCAAAGGTGAAAAATTAAACGTAATAAGAACTCACTATCTCCCATAAACACAAAAGAATCACCTTCAAAACATTGTAATTGAGTTTATTTTCATGGGGAGAGCTCATGAATTAATGATTTTATGAACCTAACTATAGAACACCTTAAAGGGCCAGAAAAAGCATTGAAAAACAAATGAAGTTAGACAAATAGAAATAATATTCAACCCATGAAGTGAAAAATAATATAAAATTCTATAATGTCAAGTCCATATATAAAAATTTGTATATTAAAATATTTATTTATTGATTATAAAATTATTTATATGAGAATTTATCCACTCCAAACAGAAATAGTGAACACAATAAAAATCACCAATAATTAATCCCAAGTGGAGTCTCATAGCACTGAGACTATGTTTTAAAGAGTCCAATTTTACTAGTAAATATGGAACATGGTGGAAAATGAAACATCAAGGGAGAAAGTAGAAAATACAACATAAATCTATTAAGGAGAATTGATATACGATAACATGTTAATTCAGAATTCAACAACATAATGGCTAGCCCTAATTAAAGTAGTAAACCATTCTATAAATTAAAACATAAAATATCAATCAATGAACACCATACCCAAAATCTAGACAAGAAAAAATAAAAAACATTAATTAAATATCACATATAATATTATAAATCCCATAGTAGATTACATTCCATGATACTCCTAGGGTAAGTTGATATTTTAAAAATCAGGATCATTATTGAATTTTATTTCAATTATCAAATTTGTACTCTCCACAATTTAATAATATCAATGTATGTTTATTTACCCAAATTCTTATTTCATAAATTTTAAAAAAAAATTATACTAAAATAATTGGTGAATTTATTTCGTAAAATCATTTTTAAAAATAAACACATTGTTCTTGACCTTATGTATATCTTCCAGATTTTACTCATCTGAAGGGGAAATGGAATCCTCTATTATTTCTGGATGGGAAAGAATTTTTTTACTAGATATATCCCTAGATATATGTTAATGATATTTATCTATAATTTAGTGTAATAATTATTCTTCCTAGTCTTCTTAAGATTGGTAAATGAATCAATCCAAATCTTAAAAAGGTTTTGTACCCTTTTCATTATTAATTAATAATTATATGATTCAATTATTTTGTCTTTCTTGGGGGAATAAATTAGATCATGAACATAATCTCTATAAGAATAATATTTTCCCCTTAATTTATGAAGTCAAATATTATAATTTCTAATGGATCATTATTTGAGTGATAATTGGATGTGAATTTCTTTATAATAACTTTATCTATCTTCACATTATGAGTTCTAATATTTGAATCTAAATCTAAAAATCCACAGAAATCCTTTGTCATGGAGGTGATTTTGGTTGACTATGTAGACTATTTTTCCATTCCATTCGTAATTGCTAGGGAATTAGAAATACATGAAAAATCATTAATTGGAAGGTTTCTATTCTCAAAATACATGAACATATGACTTAGTGGAGGATGAGTAATAATTGTTTTATTCAAAGTATTCTTCATTCCATAATTCTCAATAAAATATAAATATATAACATACTACGATTAGTAATCTAGAATATTTTCACAATAACCTTATTCAAAAATTTATTACCCAAATTTTGACAACACATCATTGAGTGAAGTCACATAGTGATGTACACCTCTGTGAAAAATCCTTATAATCATGGTTCCTGAGAGGTTACTAGTAACTAAGTCCAGTTTAATAGTTTTTACAATATAATTAGAGATTAATAAATGGCTCACAAACATAAATAGGTGTATTAGTAAGCTGTAAAATACTTACAATCTTGGAATAATATGTTGTTCTTCCCCAATTTCAAATCCAAGTGATCATTTCATTATCACTATCGAGTATAAAAAACAATATACTCCAAGACTAAAAAATATATTTTTTATTGTATAAAAAAATATAACTAATACAGGATGATAATAAAGGATTCCAAGATCAAATCATGAGAAACCAATGGGTTCATGATTTTTTGGATATTTTAATAACATAATCCTGATAAAAAAATATAAGGGAATAACATGTACAAGAGGAGGAATCATACCCCATTGGGAGTGGTTCATTTGATGGTGTGTTAGTGAAACCGTCCTAAATCACATTGTTGATATTCATTAAAATAATTAACATTTACAATAAAAAATATTTCATATAATATTACCATAAAAGAACCATATTATATTTGATTGGGTAGCATCCCAATATTTATTCTATAATGCTTTATTATTTAAAATCTTTTATATTGTATAATTTCATAGATAATAATTGTCTTAAAATAGATAAGTTTATTTTTGGTGTTTTTTATCATGGTGGAATGGGTAATTATTTTTATAAAAAATAAATTTAATAAATCATTATGTCTTTGTTTTTTTCAAAATAATTATAAGGAAAACATAAATCGGGGGATTGGTGGGATTAAAAATAATATTATAGAAGTTCAAACCATTATATAAGAATAATATTTGGTGGAAATTGAGCCATATTAAATAGTGGTTACTTAAACTGAAGTTATTTTGGTAAATAAAAAAACATAATGATATAGTAGAATTATTTTGGAGACCAAAATATATACATTTATCATAAAAAATAATTAAGAGGCTTTGTTTAAAAAAGATAAACATAACATCAATGAACCTATAATCCAAGATATGGTTCTAAAAATATAAACATTGTATTTCTGGATTTTATAAATAATGAACTTTTTGTTATGGAGTTTTAAATTATTAGTAAATAATATTATATAACAATACTCTTGGATTCAAGTGAGTATTTTTTAAAATATACAGAGCTTTTTGTATTCCCTGTTATGTCTTCAATATCTTCCATAAAATTCATGGCACATGAAACCCTTTTAACATAATAAATTTAATAATATTCTTCATAACCTAGGGATAATAAAACAAAATAAGGTTATTCTGAATATATTAGAAAGGATATAAATAAAGTTACTCATTAAATTTCACCGCTAAAAATGAGATATGAATAAGGGTTTGATTATATAATCATAGTGTAGGAGAATTTCAGAAGATAATTCATACCCATAAAATCATGTATTAATAAAAATACGACATGATCTAAATCTTTAACAAAGTAAAGAGTCATAATAATGAATAATTATGAGACATGTGATGTGAATATTTATCTAAGGTACCACTGAAACTCATATAATTCATATAAAAAATGTGTTGGAATTCTAAAAAATCTAAAATTAATCATGGAATAACCTTAACAGATAATTCTCATATCTCTTAAGAGTAAAATACAACTGATAAAATCTATAATATTTTAGTAGTAACTATAAATATATCAAGTGCATTGTCTCTTAGGAGTAACTTCTTTAATAGAACCTCCCATCACATATCAAACAAATTCCCCTACGCATTTTGGTTCTTATCTCAATCCCATTATCATCAATAATATCCATGTACTATATCATAAAAAACACTTGGATTCTGGTATTTCATCAAAACATTCCTAGTATGATTTAAATAGGGGAAGAAATATGTTTCCTGAAAATAAATTTAAAAAAACATCATAAACCATTAATAAAAAGGAATTGAATGGTATCATAAGATCAAACCCTAATGAATCATATAAATCTCTATAATATTTTCACACACATGAAAATAACTTTAAATTTTTTTTTTGAAAATAAAAAAGTACTGTTATTTATACCTTTCATGACAAAAAAATCCACAAAAATTGTGAAAAATATTTATTTGAAAATAAAAAAGGTAACATATAAAGAAATATCCCTATTAGAGATCATTCATGATGGTGTATAAATATATTCATTTCATAATCATTTGAAAAAAATATTGAATTCAAAATATTGTAATAATAGTCAAAAGTGACACATCTGGAATCCATGAAGAAATTTATATTTTAAAATTTTAAAAATAAGGGTATAGATAATGGAATATAACACTACGAAGACAAATTTATTTACAGAAGACAATTATATATTTATGATAATGAACATGGAGAATGATTTTGGATAAGACTGTTTAAAAATATTAAAGAAGTTTTTTAAAGAAAACCCATTTACAACCTTTTAAAAATAAAATAAACATGAAAGAAAAAGAAAAAGATGGAAAATTAGATATGATGAGTGTAAAAAAAGTCATAATACTAAGCTTAATTAATTAATGAAAACACCATTAAATTAATATAGGTGTATTAATCAAAATATGTTTCAAAAAGGATGTTTGAGATGATAAAAAGTTCCAACTTGGAAAATGTATGAATAAAAATCTATTGAATGATGGAAAATTTTATGATTATATAAACACAATAAATTAAATAAAATAATATGTTAAATGTAAATATTTGGGTAGAATTCACATGATATAAAATAAATCATGGTGTATAATATAAATAATTTCTCAATTAAAGGAACGCGAGACGATCAACACCGTTACAACTTCTATAATATGTGAATCGATATATCATTATAGAGAGAACAAAAAATGGGACTTTAAATATCGAGATAAATTATTCAATAATTAAAAAAAATTTAAATAGTTATCATATTCATCTTATAAATGTAATTTGGTTCATATTACAAGACATTTTTAAAAGAAAAAATATTGAGATAAATAATCTGTTAAAAAGATAGTACCATTGATGTTAGAATTAATAAATGAAGGGATTAATTGTAATAATTTTAAAATCAAAAAAAAATTATAATTAAAAAATAAGACAAAGTTGATCCATTATAAAATATAATCATGTCATGACATAGTTAAAAAACTTTAATTATAACCCAATGAACATAAATTGAGTTAAACTCTTTACCTTGAATCCATAAATTCTATTTCCACCAATTACATTATTATATAATAATTCTATACTAATTTTATAATTTTATAAGAACATTTTCATGACTTATAACTTTATTATTATAAAACATTATCGTTTATTTAAATAAAATATTTTTTTAGTTAATTTGTTATGTCCACATTGGGTGATTTGAGGACGTTCGATTTGTAATTAAAAAATGAAATTATTTTCATAACGGTGTCCAAATAAGTCATTGATAAATCATATAAATAATAATAGTGACCACATAATTATAATTTTTATAATTTGAACAAAATTTTATAATCATCCATGAAATTAATGCATGAAGAATGAATAACATCACTTCATAGTGGTGGTAATCTACAGGTCCACATGAACAATGCTATCATTTTATAATGGATAGAAGGGTAAGAAAATATATTACATATTATATTAAAATAATTAAAATATTTTCATAAATATCATATGTATTCATTAAATCATCCATTATAAATACCCACTATTGGTGGTAATGTTAAATGAAACAGATCACTTTTTGGAGGTGGTAGTCCAAATATATGTATGGACACTATTTTCATTACCCATTTGATTGAAAAGGAGACTAAAAAGGGTAGTACCATCATAATAATAAATTTTATTTACAGGGGTAATAAATATGATATTGTATCATCCTAGTTCAATAATATATTAAAGAGGTATAAGAACAAGTAGAATAAAAAATCACTATAAAAAATTATAACTCTTCTTCAAAAAATATCTTTGGCTTACACCTTAAACCATATACGATGGCTTTCTTACAAGAGAAAGTGAGATACATTTATAGATAGGTATTATGGTGAGACAATTTTGTAGATATTAACCAGAACATAGTTCTCAAAAGGTAAGATTTATAGAGGATATAAGGATCTACTTTATAATTTTGGGGAGGGGCACTCGTGGAATTAAATAAACTGTTAAATTAATTTAAATATATTTTCACAAAAATGTGGAAAAATTATACATTTAAAATATAGTGTAAGGATGATTGGAAACAATATCATAAAAAATATTATGTCAACATTAGGTGATGCTTTCACACTTATTTATTATATTTAACACTATGTTAACCATTTTGACTATTACCTTGTTATCAATGTTTTTTACTCTTTTGGGGGAGAGAAAGTAATTATAAAAGGAAAAGTGATAAATAATTGGAACATGTATGATATTATATAATATATTCCATCCACTTTCCCAAAGATAATATTTTAATTATTTTTAAATCATTAAATAAAATATTAATTAACATAATACACCATTATAGTAATATTCATGTATACTTACTTAGTTTAGATTTGATGACAAAAATATATTAATTTAATTAAAATATAAACTTCTAAAAGATTCCAAATATGTTATATTATACAAAAAAATCATGTGGATCTATAAATCAAAAATGAACTATTAACTGTAGTTTTTTAAAACCATTTAATTTCTTTTTCTAATACCTTCACAACCACTATGTCGGAATTCTATAAGAATTAAAGGTAATTATTTCATCACTAAAAAGTAATAAAAAGTTACCATGAAAAATAAAAATAAATAATTTTAAAAATAATTATTTATGAAAAGATAGAAACATTTTCTATCCTTATGAATAAATATTAATTATATTAATAGAATGAGATACATTTTTGTTTTTTTCATTATCTGAATTCATATTAAGGTCATTATCAATGGAATTTTGCAAGGGATTTCCAATTTTGAACCTTTGATGAATTGAATGAGGTAAAAAAATCAAATTAAATAAATATAAGTTTTAGGGATATTTTTAGACCTTATTAAATTATTTGTAACCTATATTACCCAATTTACCCAAATAAAGGATACAAATATTTATAATTAATACTATTCATAGTGAAAAAATAAAATTTACCTATTTAAAATATTTAATCCTCCTAATTAAAAATATTTAATAATTTTTTCGATATTATATTCATATAAGTGACATAAATTGATTTTATTATAAATTCATAAAACCCAATGAAAATATTGGTGTTAGAAAATGTGGTTTAATGTATAAAAAATTAATTATAAAAAAATGAAGTATAAAAATGAACAAAATTAAATTAATTAAATTGTATCTAACTAAAGTATTATTGTATTAATTTATGATCAAATTAAAAAATTTATTAAACTTTTCAATAAAAATAATTTATAGTTTTACATTAATCAGTTTTCTTCAACATTTAGTGAAAAATCTATATTATCAGTAAAATACCAAAATTTCACACTAAGTTGACTTTTCCATGATGATTTAAAGAAAAATATATTTCATTCAAAATAAAACTTCTAATTTTTATTTATATGAAATAAATATTTTATCTGAAAAAGTAATTAATTTTTTTTGAAGAAAATATATTTTTGATTCATAAATTAAATTTACAAATATTTGAGAACATATTTATAATGCACTAATCAATAAATTTTTATTATATAAAATGATTATATATATATATTATGTTATTTTTTTTATTATTATTCATACCTGATAATTAAACTAATTAGTAATAAATTGCACATTTAAATAATTACATTTTTATAGTCTATTGTAATTCACTTAACGATAAGTGTTGTGTATTAAGAAATATACTGAGAAAAACGTTATATTAAAATTATAGGGTATTATAATCTAAATTCCACATACCAGTAGTCCATAATGATTTTTGACACTAATAAATGGTTATAAGAAATGATATTTAAAATTTTCACTATGTAGGACAATACATTTCTTAAATACCATATAATTCATGATTTATTAAACAATGATAACTTTATGAAACCCCAGAAGACTGTGAAGCCTATGGACTTGGGAATGTTAGGTACATTAAAAAATGTCTATAAATGGATATACAATAATATAATTTATGAAAACCATATCCTGCATTTATATTCCATGGATCATTCAAAACTGTATGGGATAACCTGGGGATGCACATATGAATGGGGTGAGCTATAAAACTAGTAAATGAATAATAAAAACATTGAATAAGTTAAAGCTGTAAATGTGATCCCATAGGCCCATCAAGGTAACATGATATAAGTGATAATGAAAATCATAAAAAAAGGCATGATACAGCCTGATAACAAAAAGGTAGAAAAAGAATGTGTCAAAAACATAATATAAAAAATTGAAAATCATGGTTAACCACCCAGAAAAAATAACATAGTTTTCCTTGGATACCCTATAGAATAACATACCTGGAATATCATGTGATAATGAAATTACATAATTCATTTTAAATATATATATAATATCTAACCCACCCATCAATTTCATATCATATATATGCATAAGTCCGACCCATTGATTATACAACATAAGAATTTACATCATAAACTTAACATAAATAAAAAAACACTAAGTAGATCTACCAATAAGTGAATACCCTATCGTTTAAATGGGTATGGGTATTGACTAAAAACTATTTGGAATGAAAAATCAGGGGGTAATATCAGCAGGATAACATGTGTAAATAATAGTTTATAGAAGGGGTTATTGAGAGAGAAAGTGTTATATCATTACTTAGGAATCAGTAGGATTGTAATAGGGATGTTTGAAAACTTATCTAATCATTAAAAATTGGAAATCAAAAGGCATTAAAAAATAAGGTTCTTGAATATAGAGTAGAATGAAAGGATCCCTTACCTATAGAGGGAATATCATAATTCTTAAGAAGATCTTATTAATGTATTTGGGGAACCATATTTGGGATACTGAGAGGGAAGGGAAGATTTAATTAATTCACTATGGGTTTTAGTGAATATTAATTGGAGTTTGGGTGTAATTTTATAAAAAAAAGAGAAGATAATTATATATTAGTTTCCAAACATTGGTTTTAGATTATATATGATAAAGTAAATAGACCCAAATCATTCAATGGTATTTAATATGGTTTATTCAAAAAAATATTATTTTCAATTATTTTAATATTATATGAACCAATAAAATTTAATACAGCTCCCTTCATAATGTGGAATTTAATAATGTTTATTAAAAATGGATTTTAAAACCTAAAACAATATTAATGTTTTTAGATTATTTATTTAAGATTTATTAAATTATTCAACTAACATTGAAAAAATCATATTTTAAAGGAGATAAATATATTTGGTCTTGTATACCTTTTATAGAGTATATTACATCAACGTTTTTTCATTATGATGTTATATGACCCACTCTACAATGTTACCTTAATTAATTTTTACAGAAACTTTTGATTGCCTTCAAAAATAATAAACAAATAATTATTTAATAATTTCAACATGATGATTTCAAAAATAATATTTATTGTACCAAAATAAGTATCTAAATATTTAATATTAAAATTTTAATTAAAAAATCCAAATTTATTAGAAAATGCTAGTTTTTTGCAATAACATTTTTCTTACACTAATAAGATTTATATTTCACTTTGTAAAATTATAATATCATTTATATTTAATTAATATTAATAAATTAAAATATTTTATTAAAATAATAATTATTTAAATATTTATTATAATCTACAATATGTGTGTATTTAAATTATATATTTCGAAAATAAAACAAATGTTGGTTTAATCGTATGAACATCTAATTTTATCAAACTAAATATATAATCACTTAAAAATTAATTGTATTATGGGAATAAATATAAAAATTGATTCATTAAAATGAAAATATAAAAAATCATGTCTTCATGGGTTAGATACATTGACCACTATAACACCGTGGATTATCTTTTCAATATGGTGTGTGATACTGATATTTTCATGGTGTGGATGTGTGAAAATGGGTTGGGTCCTGATCTTGATGTGATTAAACATCCCCCTAAAACATTATAATTCATTATTTAGTTATTTCATCTTTTCATGTTTATTATTATGGGATAACCTCTATTATTCTATCTCCCTTGGATTCTTCGATAAATGGGCCTCATACAGTATGATCCTACTAGTCGGGGAAATCACAACCTTTTTATATGTCAATTGAAATTTATCAAAAAATATAATGTTTAAATATCATTTGACTAATGTATAATGAATATATTATCATCACATATTATTTTAATCAGTCATTTAATTCTGATAGGATACAACTTCTAATTATCCAAAATTTTCAATGTAGTGCATGTTTTTTATAATGATATTACTTGAAAAGGGATTCATAAAAGAATTTTGTTTATAAAAGTTCATGTCATTAAATTTTTCCACTTTATGAAATTCACCCTAGAAATTTTCATTTAATACATTAAAATAGATTTGGGTATTTCAATTTAATTTTCTCTTTTAGTTCCAAAGTTTCTTCCTAAATAATGTGTTTATAAAACACAAATTTGACTATGATAGTTTTCTTGTTTCATAAAAAATCGTCTCTATGATAAAATACCATCACTATATACTCCTCATATAAATGATCATTCTCTAATGGTACCACATTTGGATTCATTAAATGTGCCAGATATGTTATTTAAATCATCTAAAGAGATACATGGAAGTGATTATGTGTTTTAGATATATTATGTGGGAGTTCTAGTCGATTGGCCACCAATTTAATGTTATCAAGGATATTAAAGAGGATTTTGATTCAAAGAATAAGACTTTTCTTATTCCAAAACATCCTGAATATCTTCTACAATGATATATGAAAAAACACATTATCTCTAAACTTAAACCCTACGATCTATCAAATATTTAATGCATTTCTTTTTTGTCGACTTTGTGTGGATTTAATATGTTGTTGAATGGTTTGAAGCTTCACAATAATTTCTTATATAATAGTTTGTCCCACTATATTATCATCTATAATATCATACCAATATGTCAGAGTTTGACAACTCTTCACACACAGAGCCTCACAAGGCTATATTTTAATGTTATAATGGAAAAATTTGTTATATGAAAACTCCAATAGGGGAATTGAAGGTTGTGTCATACAGGGAAACCCATTAAACATGATCTCAACATATCCACTATGGTCTGAATATACTTTCTAGACTAGCCATCCATCTAAGGGTGATAACATGTGTAGACACTCAGTTCTATATCCAATTCTTTCTATAGGATTCTACATAACCATGAGGTAAAACATGAATAAAGATAAGATACAATGGGGCATGGAACTCCAGGATTTTATACCACATATCTTATGTACATCATTGTTATTTCATCAAGAGATAATTCTTCCTTGATAGCATTGAAATTACTTATCTTTTCATAGCTATCGACTACAGTCCAGATGGCATTGTTTATTCTAGGTTTTTTTATCGAGTCCAATGACGAAATACATGGTTATGTGTTTCAATTTCTATAGTGTTTTGTAAAATTGATGCATCATACCCTAATAATGTTTTGATTCTACCTTGACTCTTTAGAATACCAAGCATCGAGATACAAACTCTGAAATATCTCTCTTCATGTTATCACACCAAAACAATTTCACCATATATATATATATATTAGTGATTATTTAATGAATAAAGAAGGATGACATATGCTCATCATCCAAAAATTACCTCTTTAGTTTTAGATTGAGAAACATATCTAATATCCAAACATCATGGCTCCATCATTAGCAATATTGATATATGAAATATTCACTACCTTCCTCTATAAGAACTCATCATATTAATAGTACTTCTTGATCATTTTAGAATGGATTATTGAGTAGTTATTTGGTAAATATAAAATTAATAACCATTTATTATTTTGTATTCATCCTCTTCAAGTTTAAGAATATTGGAACATTCTCAATCCTCATCATGGACATGGTTAGGTGATCCATTCTACTCAGTGCATCTAAAACATTGTTCACATTCTCATGATGTTAATTTAATGAACAATCATAATCATTTATCCTATCTAACAACCACCATTGACATATATTATTCTCCTTTTATGATAATATACAATTTTGGATATTAATATCCACATATAATTCACACATTTATCCATAGAGATAATGTCACAAAATCATAAGTGTGAAGATCACTGCAGAATATTTTAAATCATGTGTTGGATATTCATTCTCATGGATTTTAATTTGAAGGAGAATAGAATATCAATTTTCATCTTGCATGAGTAAACAATCGAATACTTTTCTTAAAAGAATTATTGTAGATTCCAAATCCTTTCACATTACTGGGTAATGTGAGAACATGTCTACAGATTGGCCTCTGCTTTAGCTGATTAAATTATTCTTTTCATTCTCTATCCGAAAAAACATGACTCCCATCTGAGTAAGCTTAGTTTTGGTATTGATAATCAGGAGATGATTCTCCCAAGTTGATGATAGTACTAAAGAAATCCAAGGAAACTATGGACGGTTGTCCCATATATTGTTATGGGATGTATTCTAATTACATATCTTTTTATGGATCCACATTTATCACTTTTCTTGTGATAACATACAGTGTGAAGGTTAATTTATTAAAGAAAATATCATATTAACAATATTTTCTATATAAAACTTCCATCAACAAGGTCATCAGTAATGTATTTAAAAGTTCCTAATGTCCCTCTTTTATAAGGGAGTAGATAAGAATATCATCTAATAATGCTATAAATAATTTGTTTTCTAAATCCTTAATGACTCCATTCATTAAGTACATACATATTTCTAGAGATTTAGTGATTTAAAATGGAATCATTATGGACTCTTCATTATGGATTTTTTTTGAAAATAATTATTTGGTATATAATCTTTCTTCACCTTTACTTTACAACATCCTGACTGAAGATTTAACATAGATAAGTATTGGAGGCTATATAGCTGATCGAACTAGTTATAAATCCATGAAAGAGCATAAATTTTCTTTATATAGATATTTTTAGCTTACAATAATCATTCAAGAGGCACATTTACCATCATTCTTCTTGAAAAATGGGACCAGTGAACCGAATGGTGTAGAACATGGCTATAAAATTCCATTAATAATTTACCCCTATAGTTATTTATTCATCTCCCCAAGTTCAAGAATAGACATTCTATATAGATTCATGGATGATGGAAAATCTCTAGACATATGTTCAATTTAGAACTCAAACTCACAACTAATTGGAAGATGAAAAAATTCTAATAGAAATAAAGTACTGAATTCCCTTACTATGTGAATGTCATCACGGAAGATATTTTCTTTAGTCTCAATCCATTGAGCTAGATAATGTTTCTCATATGGAAATAGTATCTGTATTTTATATTTTAGTACCAAATATTATTTACACTCCCTTTTTCACATTTGTTGCACTAAAGGGGGCTTTCCTATATAGATGATGATTTTCTTCACTTTTAAATCTATGTTATATGTATACAAAGAAATAGAATCCAGTCCCATAATTGAATAAAATAACACTAAGGAAATAATTATAATGTATTTTGGGAAATTAGAGTCACAAATTTAGATAGGGGATGAGGTGTAGGCATGGTGTGCCATAATTGATCCATTTTTTATCTTCACCGATAATGTGGCATCAATGTTTTGAGGTAGAGTTTGAGTATTTCTACTGAAATTACTTGAGATGAATTAATTATTAGAACATTAAACAAATAGTATGTTCACTATACATTAATGAATTTCTAGAGTACATATTATCACTTATTTATTAGGATCCACCTCATTAGTATTTATTTCATACACTTTTCCTTCCTCCATATATCCATGAGGTTTTTCATCTATTATCACATACTAACCTTCAAATAGGGAATTTATTCACATAATTTCATTATTCTTTCGTGTTTAGACATTGTAAAATAGGCTGAGGGTTTAATGGATAATTAATTTCTTCAATCACATTTCCGGGTTTCTCCATTATGAAATTTCTACATTGGGTCCCTTTATTCTCATAGCTAAATCAGTTAATTTCCAATTAAAAATTAATTGGATGCCTCAACTCACATATTTACAAGTGGGTGATGGCAATTCTTACCACCATTAGTTTTTTACAACACACATCCAAGATTAAAATCCAACCTCCACATCTTATATCCTATCTTAAGAGACCATTGAGATTCATTTCTCACTATTTTGACTATGATATAACATTATGAAATTTCCTCATATTATTCAAAGTCTCAAATAACTGAAGATTTTAATGTACTCTTCATTTTCCGAATAATTAATTCATCAAATTTACATTAGAGGGTGATCTCAAAGTTGAAGGAATATCAGGAATGTATATTGATGTTGACCTCGAATTTATCAATAAATTAATTACATTTTTCTTAATCATTAGTAAATACCTCTCCATTTTATGTCAGAGAGCTTATTGGAAATACTTCCACAAAAAATTACGAAATTTCATCCCCTTCAACACATAGATATCCTCATTTGGATTCATATCCTTAACCAAAAACCCCCTTTGATCAAATTAATCTTACATTCAATTAACAACCAAAACATTAATCTCCTTTTCATGGCATTGAAAGAAAGAAAATATTATTTCAATAGAGTTGATCCATTTATCTATTTGTAAGGGATCAGTTCAACCACTAAAAATTAGAGGCCTTTATTTCATAATGGAATTAATTGAAACATTATCATTCATTGAGGGATATTTTAAGTCCTCTTGATTTAGTTTTCAATTAAAAATATGAGATATTTGAGAATATATTTTCATAATGTTCATGAATACTACTCCCATTGGGTTGGGTGTATCTTTTAGTAATTCATCACGTTTCCCATCACAAAGGATGTTGACTTTGATCCTCCTATTTCATCCATTGAATAAAAATAAAGGGAAAATTAGGGGTCTTATTTATTTTCTATTAAATAAATAATTGATAAACGCTGAACATTAAATGGATAACTATTAAATGACATATATTCATTAGCATAATAATTTATAGGTTTAAGTATAATTTATCCATGATCGATTTTCTAACTCAAAATATATAGGAACTTCTTTCCCTTAAAAATGCTTCTTAAGGAGAATGTGAATATATGAAAGAATATTCCTCAAGAGTATCAATCCATATGTAAATCAAGGAATATTATCAAACACCAAGGGACGATTGAGTCGATCTCAATTTACCACTTTTAGATTTATTACCCCTAGGTATATCTGTGATTGAGACCCATTCACTTTTTTAATCCAAGAATGGATGTATCTTCCTTGATAAAAAATAACCCTTTAATAAAAAAAATTGGGGATGTTTTCCTATGTTTAGTATTATACATAATGATTTCACTAATGTTTTAAATTCCACAAAATCAAGATAACCATTATTTCCTCTAATACCATCAATGAAAATCCATATCTTTTATACACCCTAAATCACAATTTATTTTATAAATATACACCTAATACAACCCAAGTTGATCAGGATGCATAAATTCATTGGGAAATTTGGTACATTACATATCATATTGGAAAATAAATACCAAAACAATATTTAAAAATTCCATAATATACAAAACTGCTTTAAATAACCATAGAGATTATTCAAAATATTGGTGAGATATACCACCCTATAAGGGAAGAACCAACACATATAATAAGGTAAAGTGTTACATGTGATACAAGATTCATATAAAGGAAACATAACAGTGATGATAATCATTCTCATGAACAACAATTCATTATAACATAGATGGAAAATAGGAATATGGAAACAGAATAATATATGACATTATATGTCAAGGATAAACTCAAAAAAAATTATAACATAATATGCCTTGGATAACCTCTTTTTCACCATACATTAAATCCCATGATAAAAAATAATTACCCAATACAATGGGGGTCTATATAATTATGGGACCACACATCAATTTAATATCTTGTATATGAATAACTCTTCAACATGGTTTATAAACCATAATGATGTATTTCATAAATTTTAACCTCGTGATTAATGTTTGTCGAATATACACATATATATTACAAATAAATTAAGGATATGTACAAATAGGTTAATAATATTAATTGGAAATAGAGATGGGTATTAAATATATAAATGTTTGTTATGGAAAATCACAGTATAATTTTGGGAGCATAATGAGTATACATAAATGTTGATATAATGGGTGACCGAGAGACAATATGATATCTATTTACTTTTGAATCATTTGGATAATAAGAGTTCTGTATAAAAACATATCTCGACATGATGGATTTAACATCAAAATTCATGTGATAAAGACGTTATTGAATAAATAAGAGAAGGAGAGGACTCCTTCCTCGGGGAGGGAACATATTAAAGCGTAAGAGGATCTTCATAACATCGTGTGGGAAGCTTGTGAGGGGTCTAGAATAAAAGAGATATAGTAACATCATTTTCAAAGAGTTTTAGTTAAGTGGAAGTGAAGGATTGGTTACTTTATATATCAAAATGGAGGAAAATGTTTGTTAATTTGAAAACATAGGTTTTGGACAATATATGATGAAATTATCAAAACAACCACAAATCCCATGTGGTTCCCCAATGTTTCTACAATAAAGAAGTGAATTTAATTATTTTATATGTTAGGTCTACTAGGCTAGATACCCTGAGGGGGGGAGTGTATCAGGGTATGACAGAATAAAACAACTACCCCTTTTGATCTTGTTTTTCTGTTAGAAAAAACCCTTTTCATTCTCCTTCTCATTACAGAGTATGAATAAAACATAAATCATGCACAGGACACAAAGAATTTTACTTGGTTCACCCTCACTGGGAGACGATCAAGGATAAAATGCCGGTATTATGCTGATGTACCAATTCCACTATAAGCGCACAACTATTTACATGTTCAAAGTGGATGCACTGTCCCTACTGGTTCACAGCCACTCACAATTTGAGAAGTCACTGCTCTCTCAACTAAAGTGAGATCACGACTTCTTTAAGAGATCCACTCACAGTTTGCAGACATGTAGGTCTCTTTATTTTCATCAATACATGCATCATCAACTGTTGATAGATGCTCTGTTGAAGTACAAATTTCATCCTCAAATGAATATCACTTTGCCTCTGAACATTAGGCAACTACATTTGAAAATACCTTCGCAAATCACCCTACTTGGTGAGGCTCCCAATTTCCCGAAGGTCAAACAAGCCTTCACGAATCTCATTCCTTTTCGCTAATAACTCTCATTAAGTTTAAGTTGTCGCAAAGTGACATCCCTCACAAAGATCACTGAGCCGACGCGGAGCTCACAAAATTCGCCAAGCCAGAATAGCCGTCACAAAGCTCATTCCTTTCACGAAGCACACAGCCTTCGCGATCTACCTTTGTGAAACGAGAGAAAAATATTTTCTCTAAAAACTCTCTCTTTCTCTTCTTCTTATCCTGAGGGGGGTGAGGCCTATTTATAGGCGATTCCATTGATACTCAAACCTTCTATGTGAAGTCAACGTAACATCATCTCTAATCGTGATGCTTCGAAGTTCTTGCCGAAATTATCTCAAAATCGCAAAGCACCACAGAAATTTTCGGATCGTGGAGCTCATTGTAATCGCAGAGCATCACGTCAATTCCTTCTCACCTTCACCACAAATATCCACTTGAAATACCCTTCATCACTGCAATTCTCTTCGACTCGTCCATTCGCGAAGCTTGACGTAATCGCAAAGAATCACCACTATCATTTTTCTAGTCTTCGCAAGATCCAAACCATAAAGCCAATCGTTGCGAAACTCATGCCTTTTCCATATTTAAATTAGATATTCAATGATATCCACTTTTCAAGATGCTCAAAAAACTCCAAATTTTGGACCCCAATTATTTGGCAAACACGGGAAAACGACACCAACTTGTATCTGTTTTTTTGATCTAGCTCCGGATCGTCCGTTCCATTGTCATAGTTTTTTGTTAACATGGATTGTTAACAACATCTCTTGAAATACACAATTCACCATGGAAACCTACTTTGTCAACAAACACAATCAACCCTAAATGATGCAATGTTACCTTGAGGGATTTCTTCCCAACAATCTCCCCCTTTGGGATTGTTGACAACTCTTCTCAGAACGACATTCTGCACTTTGATACCTCTTTGAAGCTCCTTCCAGCCACTACCACCATTGGCCTCTTGTGATTATGATAGCATTCAAGGAATCACTTAACACATACTCTAAGCCCACATGAGCAATGCTCGGCAGGAGAAACAAGAGTAGTATGAAAAATTAATCAATGAATAACTTTATGTCAAACACCAATTGTCGATTCCAAACTGATTCCAATTGCTAAATTGATATCAATTGTTGAACCACACCGATATCAATTAGTGATAGCTTGAAACCTTGACACACCATTACAACATCACTGTTCAGCTTTTATCACGATCATCAATTGACGTTATATCTAGGCTTTGATCAATCACTTCTAGTAACTTCAGATTTAAAATGATCCCCTTATCTCACTGCTACACCTGTCAGCTTCTACCCTTGTCTTTTACTAAGACATTTTCTCCCTTCCGTTGGCATAGTTTCTCCCCCTTAAAAAGTCACTATTTATCCCCCTCTATCAGTGAACCCAAAGGTCACCCCTTTACGGTCTGTAACATTGGAAAAAACCCCGATTAGAGCATTAGAGAAGAACACGCAATACCTCGGGGAGAGGGGGTGTTCCAGATCCACACTCATTTAAGTGCGGGAGTCGACTGAAATCCCAGAGCCAGTGGATGCCTTTCAAATTATTCCTTGGGTAAGGCCATTGTAAGAATGTATGCAACCTATAGTTCTATAGGAACATACTCCAATTTCAAAATTCCTTGATCAACCTTCTCCTTTATAAAATAATACTTTATCTCAAAATTTTTTCCCCTTGAGTGATGAACTAGATTTTTTCTAAGATTGATAGCACCTGAGTTATCAAACTGGATTCTGATCAGAGACTTCTCTTCAACTCCCATATCGTCAAGTTGCTGCTCCATCCACAATAACTATGTGCATGACTGAGTGGATGCAATATACCCAGCCTCTATGGTGCTCAAAGAAATGCAATATTGTTTCTTTATTATCCAGGAAATGCACAATCTACCACAATAGAATGCACCTCCTAACGTTGATTTTCTGTCATCTACTAATCCGGCCTTATTTGCATCTGTATATCCTAATAACACTGGTTGAGATTTGTATTTATACATCAGACTGAAATTCCCAGTGCCTTTGATATACTAAAGCATTGTTTTGACTGTGAGAATGTCTCATTCTTTTGAATTGCTTTGGTAACATGCTGGTTGGCATGTGGTGAAAACAATATCAAGTCCTATTTCTATAAGGTATAGTAAAATTCTGATAAATTTCTTATATTCTGGGATATTATCTACCTTTCCATCATCATCTTTTGATAATTTCATCTGGGTAGCAACCAGAGACTTTATCTCCAAGCAATTTTCCATTCCAAATCTTTTCAAAACCTCCTTGGAATATTTATATTGAGAAATGAATGTTCCATTCCTTCCTTGTGTCACCTGTAGACCAAGAAAAAATGTTCTCTCTCTAATCATTGACATTTTGAATTCACTTTTCATGAATTCAAGAAAACTATCTGCATTGATCTTCATTTGATCCACCAAATATCATTTCTTCGAAATAAAACAATACCATTATCCATTGATTTCTATTGTTGTTGAAATAGAGATTGAAATCAACACCCCACACTAAAAGATAAGCTTCTTCAAGTACTGATCAAGCCTTTAGTACCATGCTCTTGGTGCTTATTTCAGCCTATACAACAACTTCTTCTATTTTCAAACTCTGTTCTCATCTTCATGAATGAGAAAACCATATGGCTTCTCAATATACACCTCTTCCTACAGAACCCCATTAAATAATGCAGATTTGAAATCCATATGTAAAAAATTGAACTTCTATTTCACATCAATGGTTAGAAATAATCTGATTGTCTCTAGTCTCACAAATGGTCCAAATGTCTCGTCAACATCTATTCGCTCTATATGGGTGCATCCTTTTCACACTAGTGATGCTTTATTCTGAATCACTGTGACATCTTCATTCATCTTATTTTGATAGAACCATTTAGTCCTAAAGACATTATTATCTGCTGGCCTCGAAACAATATCACACACCTGATTCTTCCCAATATGATATAGCTCTACATTCATTGCCTGAATCCAGTTTTCATCTTCTGCTGCATCAGTGGAGAATTTTGGCTTATCCTGCGATAGTAAAGATGTATGCTACAACGATTTCATTCTTCTTGTCTGAACTGGAATAGACAGATCACCAATGATATTATTTCTTTCAATTTCAGCTCGACTGCTTGGATTTTGTGAAGATATAGATTTTAATTCCTAATGCTCATCATTAGTATCTTCTTCTGAATCAACATCATCCACTTATGCTCCCCCTGTATTTCGTTCATCCTCATCACTGTCATAAAGAAATGTTTCACTATGCTGTTGAATGATCTCCTAATTCTTTACTATAGTGGCATTCTTTCTCTAAACTACTTTTCTGATCATTTTGTAAAATCATTTATATACCTTACTTTTTCATGAGTATCCAAGGAATATAACTTTATCTCATTGTTACTCATATTTCCTATGTTTTTCCTTATTGTGGATAAAGCACATACATACAAATATTCAAAAGTATTTCACTGTTGGCTTCATTCCATACCACATCTTGTATGGAGTCTTTCTTTCCTTCAGACACAAAAATGCCCTGTTGAAAATGTAGACCAATGTCAAAACTGATTCCTTCCAAAACTTCTATGGTAGGACTTTTTCAATGAGCATCGTTCTGGACATGTTATTGATGATTTGATTTATCCATTCAACCAGTCCATTCTTTTGTGGGTTCTTACTGAGGAATATTGATGCCTTATCCCATTTTTCTCGAGATATCCTTCAACTAGACTATTTGTGAATTCTGTACCATTTTCAGTACGAAGCTTCAATATTTTCAATCCAAGCATCCTTTCTCACTCCCTACGGTACTGTTTTAAGAAGCTTAACATGTCATACTTATGGGAAATAAAAAATACCCATGCCATTCTGCTATAATAATCAATTAAAAGGACATAATACCACTTTCCCTCAATTTCTATTGGTGTGATAGGATCAAAAAAATCAGCATGTACCAATTCAAGCACTCTTTTGGACTTCAATTCCTTTTCTTTATATGTCTTTCAGATAATCTTCACTTGTTGCCATGAATCACATGTTTGAGTACTATCAAATGATAGCATAGGTTGGTCTCTTGCTGCATCACACATTACAAGATGTTCTTGGGATGGTTGGCATAGAAGACCCACTCGTTTATGCCACAACTTTTTTTCTTCCTCTCTGGAAAGAAATCACATATCATTTTCTTCACATAACATGTAGAGATTTCCCTTTTTCGTTTTTCCCTATAGAACCACTACCCCGTCTCTTCCTTAGACAATACACACCTTCTTAGTAAACCTTATAGAATGTCATGAGTCACATAGTTGACTGACATTAAGAAAATTGTGACTATGGCCTTCTACTAGTAAGACATCAGCGTGTCTCATCTCTTTTACCCCAAACATGGCCTTTCTTAAGCAAATAATTTTTAGGCCTTCATCATTTCTAAACTTGAAAACTCATTCTTTTTCATATTTTATGGTTATAACTAGATCCATATTACCTGTCATGTGAGATGTGCAACCACTATCAAGGATCCACAGCCCAGAGCGATTTGATGCTTTAAGGGAAATTTCTTCCACCATGACCTTCTCATCCTTCTTATTTTTTGTCCATATTTTTGCCTTCACAATCAACATGGATTTAGACTTCTTTTCTTTATAAGCGTATGATGGAACAACTTCATATTTCAAATATGAAATTCTATTTTGAATTTTTAACTCACGTGTTGGTTTATGGATCTGCTACTTCTGAACATTTTGATTATTCTTTGGAACATTCCTCTGTATAGTCGAAGTGCAGTACCTAGCCTTGTTCCCAAATCCTCTTCACAAAAAATAGTGTCCTTTGATATATGTTCTAGAGAACCGTTCTCTATTTGGGTGATACCTTTGTTCATTTTCCCTTTGATATCTCTTGGCTATGGAACACACATACTGTGAATGTCCCATCTTTCCACAACAATAAAACCTTATATAAGATGCATTCATTCGTGTTACTTCATCACTAATAGTTTCCCCTTGGGATAACTTAATATTATTATTTTTATTTATTCCAAAATAAACCTTCAATATTGGGATGGGTGCTTGAGGTATGACTTCAATTTTCACAATTTTTTTTTCCGATCAGGCCTGGAATCATCCTTAACTTCTGAGGTCATTTGCTGCTTCTTTGTTTCTAAACTACTAGGCTCCTCTTTTATATTTTCAGTCTTTGAATTGACATAATTTCCAAAGAATGTGTTGGGAATCAAATTTTTTTCCTAGTCTTTAACATTTCTTCACAGACCAACAACATCCTCTTCAATCTATTCTAAACTCTTGTCATGATCTTTCCTTGTGTTTTTAAGCATATTAATCTCTCTTTTCTTTTTATAATTCATGATTTTATACTCAATAACTGATTCTGAGTTCATTGATGTTGATGACTTGAGTTTCAAAATTTTATCCATCAACTCAGTATTCTCTTCTTCATACTGCTGTATATAGAGTTTGGCGTCACAAAAAACTTTGTTAGCATTATTTGTTTTGGATCTCAAAACATTTGTATCCCCATGAGCAGCCTCTAACTCAGCTTGCAAGTCTATTCTTCCTTCAACTTCTTCTTCTTCATCTCCTTTAGTTTCATTCTTCTCCTGAGAACTACCGAACACTGCCACCATATCATTTTCTCCATGATCTTTGTAGTTATCTATCTCTTCAACATTCTCATCCTTAGACTCATCTGAACTATCGCATTATTTTAAAAAGATATTTTTCTTCTTAATGAAATTTCTCTTGAATCGTTTCTTTCCTTTCCCATAGGTTGATGAATTCTTCTTGTTAATTTTGACTTCACCAAAATCATCATCTTCTTAGAGTTTTTTGGGACACCTTGTTGTAATATGACTAACCGTTCCACATAAAAAACAAGCCAGTGGATGTTTCCCTTTAAACTTTCATTTTCCTCTTTGAAGGTCTGAGGGGAGGAATGAAATCACCACATCTGTCTCTTCTACTTCCTGAGAATCTTCAATGGTGAGCTCCTTCATGCCCGTGGAGGCCACTTATTTAGGTTTACCCTTTTCCACAGCCTCATTAACATCATTTCTCATTTCATAAGCAACCAAGGTACTGTGAAAATTGTCCAATGTTAGCCCCTTAGGATCATTATCTTCTAGTACTGAAACCTTTGGATTGAACAGCGGTGGATGGTTCCTCAATATGCACATTACGATCTTTATTTATTCAATGACTTCTCCCATACATCTATATCATACACTACAACATTTACCATGTCAAAGAATCCATCAACAAACTCATTCGGGTTCATTCTTTGATATTCATACTTGTTCGATAATACTTGCAGCTTCTCTTCTATGACCATTGTATCTCCTTCATATATGTTCAACAACTTTTCACACATATCATGTGATGTTGTGGATGGAATCACCTTGGTATATATAGCATTGGATATGGCTCATCCCAAATCATTGATTCGTTTTGCGTCAGCATCCAATTCTCTTCGCCCAACTTCTGATAATGCTCTGCTATTAATATCAGTTGTGATACCATGCATTTCTACTGTAAAAAAATTTATTCCAAAAGATTAGAAGTAGTGTTGCATCTGATTCTTCAATTGCTGAAAATTGTTCCCGTCGATGATTGGAATCCCTTTATGATTAGTGACCTTCATTTGATAGGGAAACACTGATAACAACCTTTCCCTATGATACCAATTGTTAGGTCCACTAGACTAGATACCCTGAGAGGGGGGGGGGTGAATCAAGGTATGACAGATTAAAACAACTGCCCCTTTTGATTTAGTTTTTCAATTAGACAAAACCCCCCTCTATCTCCTTCCGAATGCAAAGTATGAATCAAACATAAATCGTGCACATGAGACATCGATTTTTACTTGGTTCACCCTCACTAAGCTATGTCCAAGGAGCATACACCAACAGTGTGTTGATGTACCAATTACACTATAAGCCCACTGATGTTTACATGTTTTAAGTGGACTCATTATACCTCCTTGTTTACAACCACTCACAATTTGAGTTCTCTCTGTACTGAAGTGAGCTCACTACTTCTTCAGAAGATCCACTCATAGTTTACAGACCTGTAGGTCTCTTCATTTTCATGAATACATGCATCCTAAACTATTGATAAATGCTATGTTGAAGTAAAACATTCATCCAAAGATGAATACCACTTTGGCTCCGAACTGTAGGCAACTACCTTTGGAAATACCTTTGCAAAGAGCCCTACTTGGAAAGGATCCCAATTTTGCGAAGCTCGAATAAACCTTCACGAAGATCCTACCTTTTCGTGAATCACTCTCACAAATCACTCTCATGAAGCTAAAGTCATCGCAATGTGACATCCCTCGTGAATCTCACAGAGCTATCGTGGAGCTCATAAATTTCGCGGAGCTAGAATATTCATCGCGAAGCTCCTTCCTTTCGTGAGGCACACTGTCTTCGTGAACTACCTTCGCTAACCTAGAGAAAAATATTTTCTCTGAAAACTCTCTCTTTTTCTTCTTCTTCTCCCAAGGGGGTCGAGGCCTATTTATAGGCTATTCCACTAACCCTCGAACCTTCCACACAAAGTAAACACCACGTCATCTCTAATCATGAAGCTTCGAAGTTCTTTCTGAAATTCTCTCAAAATCGCTAACCACCGTGGAAATTTTCGGGTCATTGCGCTCATCTTAATCGCGGAGCATCCCGTCAATTCCTTCACGCCTTCTCCACGATGATCCACTCATAATGCCTTTCATCGACACAATGCTCTTTGAATCTTCCGCTCACAAAGCTTGATGTAATCGTGAAGAATCACAGCCCTCATTTTTCTGGTCTTTACGAAATCTAAACCATGAAGCCAGTCTTCGCTAAACTCATGCCTTTTGCATATTTAAATTATATCTTCAAAGATATCCACATTTCATGATGCCCACAAATCTTTAAATTTTGGACCCCAAAAATTTTAACAAACACAGGAAAACAGTGCCACCGTGTATCTGTTCTTTTGTACCACCTGCAGATCGAATGTTCCTTTGTCATAGTTCTTTTTCAACGTGGATTGAAAACAACATCTCTGGAACTCGACAATTCACCAGGGAAACCTGCTTTGTCAACAAACAAAATCAACCCAAAAATGCTACAGTGTTACCTTAAGATATTGTTCCCCTACATTATAAGAAAAATAACTAAAGGAAATAAAATAATTCCTTTGGTGATGTGGAAGTGAGTTAGGTTTATAAACAATATATTTTTAAAACATAAAATAAAATATATGTTTTTTAGGATTCAATAATTCATTATAAAAGTAATCAAAAACATATAAACATTTATAGGGGAAATATATATTTAGTCTTGTAGATATTTTATGGATTACATAAATATACTTATGGGTCATTATGATGACATATTACACACCATATAATTCTATAATATTTAATTATGACGGAAAAAATTGTCATAAAATTATAAAAAAATTACCATGGGATAATTTCAACCTTTTAATTTCAAAAATAATATTCATTTCATTTTAAATAATTTTTCAAATATATAAATTTATTCATGCAAAATAAAAATCCCAATTATGTCAAAACTCTATCTTTTTAACAACAATAGTTTTCTATCGCTTATAAAAATAAAAAAGTTCTTTCAAAAATTACATTATTAATTAAATTTAATAAAAATTATTTAAAAATTGTATTTTATTAAAATCAATTTTTTAAAAAAAATACAGAGTTTACAAAAATGAGTATCTCTATTGAACTTATACATTTCCCAAAAACCCAATTTTTGTGTCATCATATTAATTTTTTTAATAAAATTATTATTTAAATTTTTAAAAATTAATTAAAAAAGTTAAAAAATATAATTATTTTAAATTAAAATGAAAAAAATTAAAAATTATTCTATTGGGGTCCACATACATAACCCTATATTACACCATAGAATTCTATAAGGTCTAGGTTTATAATGGTAAGATTTTCAGTAGGTGGTACTTTGAATAAGGTTTGTTATATTTTCCAAATGAGCTAGAATTTCTACTATAAATAGTTTATTTCATGCTTTAGTTTTTGAATCTCAGTTTGGTATTATTCAAGGATTTATCCCAGAGATGATAACTCCCTCATAAGCTTTGATAAACTGTCTTTATAAGGTGTCATCCAACTGATCGACTACATCAATTCCTATTTATATGAAAATTGGTCTTTATCATTACACTTAATATATAAATATCATATAATAACTACATAGACACTATACTATAAATGGTTAGGATGCTTATCATTATTTCAAATATGATATGATATATATTATAAGATTCTAAAATAGACAAATTTTTTCATGTATTCTCTATAATTACCTTACATACTAATGGATATATTCATTCAAATTGAAATTTTAATTATAAATTTTTTGTTCATTACATTATGCATACTAAACATTTTTGGATCCTGGTGGAGGAAACTAATATCATGAGACCTATATGGTTTATGTGTATTTTTTAAGTTAACTCTCATTGATAGAAATGTTCAAACTAAAAATTCATTCTTAGTGGCAATGGGAAAAAAATTATGGTATGGAATATAATGTTACCTTTTATATAGTTCCCATGATAATTTCCTTATAAAATTGATTATTATTACAACTCATTATGTATATGAGATAATTAGAAAAATTATCAAAATCACTATTATAAATAACAATGTAATCACATATGCACATATGATACAACTCCGTAGATTTAAATATCTAAATAACATTTCTATTTAATATAAGTTATAATGATCTATTTATGGATTAAAGAAATCGTTTTAATAGTAAAAAATTTGGTTTTATTATTAAATCAATATATTTTGTTTCATTAATAAAATTGATTAGTCTTATGTATATAAGAGTATTAATGGTTGTGTTACATTATTTATGATGTGGTATATGGTTGTTATACTACTAATTAAAAATGATATCCCAATACTAAATTATATAGTGGTATGATTGAGAGGATAATTCTAAAATAATGATATGGTTGAAACCCCTAGAATATAGAGTATGGATATATATATATATATACATAGATCTAGGTAGTTATAGGATATGAATAAAGATTTATATAATGATAAATATCTAAAAAGATTTAGCATGGGTAAATTCAAGAAGAGATCTTTTCTATTGCTAATTTTGTGAGTATTACAATTGATTTGATTCCCTACAATGATATAAAAATGAGACATATAGATAATATTCCTTATGATACTAAATAGGATCTATCATGAATTCCATGTAATTTAGTCATATTAATTTATCATATTTTTTCAAATTACTAGTAGGCACTAATCTTAACTAAGACAAATTCATTATATTATAGAAAAGTATAAATTGAAATAATTTAGAAATATTAAAGAGTAAATCTATGTATTTGGAGGTGAGAAAGTTATAACTATATGAGATTAATGTATTACAGATCCTAAACTGATAAAGATGACTATAGATATTAATATAGTGTTTTAATATTTTCTCAACTGTGGATTTATTAACTGGATGAGTTCCTAACATCCTACCACAATACAATCAATGATAGCGATAGAGTATTTCACTAAATCACATGTTTAGAGTGGATTTTATTGGATCAAGAGGATCACCTATAATATTATGGTTGTTCCTAGTATTTTAGGACAAATATAGGTCTTCTTTAAAAATAATGTCTATGTTTTTTATGTGTAGGAACCCAAATCATATCAATTGTCCAAACATATCCTCTGAAATATCGATATTATATATGGAATCCAAATAGAGTGGTGATTTCAAGAACTATTGGTTGGATATAGTAGAGAATATATCCAAATCACTAAAAAATTAATATTCTATTAAAAATAAATGAAATAGAATGTCATTGGCTATTGTATACAAATGTGATCAGATATAGTAAATTTATCAATATACTTTTATCATGATTTTATAATAAAGTAAATATTTATATATTAGTAATTCATGTGTGTTACATATTTTATATGGGATTAAAATGATAAAATTATAAAAAATGAATACTTTTAAGTGTACCTAATCAAGTATCATGGAGTTTTATAGGTTTGGATTAAATGTTATGATTAGTGTAAGTGTGGTATCCAAGGGATATAATGTTCACTCTTGAGAAATCAAGTGTGAATTATTATTTAAACTGACCTACATAAGTATATCACATGGAATATAATAAATATATACATTTATTTACTTTAGGGTGTACAATTTAAGTTAATAAATGTTATCAAGGGTTGAAAATTTACCTCTCATTTAAAATATTGTACATTTAATTTATTTTTCACATTATATTTAACTATGAGGTAATTATGAGTGGATTGATATATTTGTTATAATTTATTAGGATTTAAATATCAAATATATAAATTTTTCTCTTATATTATAGGTAGATAATCTTAGAACTCAATTAAATATGAATAAATATGATGTTCCCTATTGGTTGAATTTTTTTATCAATGATCCATCCTATTATTGATATTTCCATTAATTTTTTGAAAAGTAAATTCAATGTGTGCGTGATGAAGAAATAATCCATCCAACCAAAAAAATATCAGAGTTGTAGAAACCATAAATGTGAAATTAATTAGGAATAGATGGATACTTATAGAGAAACCCATTTTATTAGATGATTTTTTATTTGATCATAATTTCTACTAAAATTATTGTTGTTGAAATTTATCTTTATAAAAATTTGTTGTGTTATTGGAATAAGATATCTAGTAGAGAGATCTTTGTGAAATTACGGATAATCCATCTGTGAAGTTCATATCGCGTTATCTACTAAAATCGGTAAAAAAAATATCATTTGGAAGTATGTTTC
Source organism: Viscum album (assembly GCA_963277665.1). Lineage (NCBI taxonomy): Eukaryota > Viridiplantae > Streptophyta > Magnoliopsida > Santalales > Viscaceae > Viscum > Viscum album. Next base: position 1,507,686,824 of record OY728129.1, read on the forward strand.
TTAAGGATACAATAAAGGCTAATATAACAGTGTCGTATGTAATATAAAAATGATCTATATAGATTTTTTTTAAACACTTTGGAATCACATTAATAGTGTTTGGATTTATTTTGATATTTCATGACATTATTTTAAGCCATTTTAATGTTATTTAAAGACATTGAAATAGAAATGAGTTATTTAATGGAATCACCATACTATTTTAATGAATTATTAATAAATTCAAGTTTGATTCAGACCACATATAATGTTGGGAAATTCTCATTTAATGGTTGAATCAAGACATGTGTAAGATTTAGATAGAAATTTCATAAGATTCTGACACATGTTTAAAAAAATTTGTCTGTTCTTGTAAGGTTGTTAAAACACTTGTGTATGTTTGATAAATATCATTGTGATGTATGGAAATATAATCATAATGTTTTCATATATGGAAATAAGGTAAATAAAAGGTGAATACATGTCCTCATAAGTAACCTATAACTTATAATATTTTAAATTGATTACCTAGGGAATGAGACATGAACCCAAGGCTTGATCTGAGTTGGACTTAATCGGGTATAATAAATCTCATTATTTAATTTTTTATGTTATATATTATGTTGTAATTATATAGTATATAAATGGAATAATGCATTTTCACATCATAAGATTCACATTCATAGGGTACATAGAGTAGTGCATGGTTCAACAAAATGATAGTTTTTGAGAAGTTTTAAGGATATACTAAAAATGATTATTCTGAAGTAGAAATAAAATTAATAGAGTCAAAATCCTTATTTATGTAAATAACATCATTCAGATTTACGGTTCCATGATCCATGCCTAATTTTCAAAAGATATGAGATTACGAAGATTGAGGGAGAAGATCACTACAATATATTATTATATTTTAAAATGAGTGTAATATAAAATCATTTAATGGTCAAAATTTATAGAATTATAAGATTATACATGAAAATAAATGAAATGATATAAACATTCAAAAATGAATAGTGATCTATGATTGTTTGAGTTCTATGTAATGGATCTAATTTGAAATTATTTGAATTTTTCTATCTGAAAATAATGTATTTAATGATATGAAATGTCTAAAGAATAAAAGTGATGATGATTCTATTTTTCTTCATCATCTTAAATATCAAAAATTGAGTATTGATTCAAGAAATAGAAGAATAAATTGATCTTTATTTTTAGTAATATTTTTTATATTCCAGATTATTCTCATTAGGTTTTAGGAAAACATCACTTTCTATAATAGTAAAGTTCCAAACCACAACTGCTAATGTATATTTGATACAACATTAGAGAAATGATTTTTTATTGTCTTTATAGAAATATTTTGATACATTGAATCAATTGTTGATTATATATAAGTACTATTTTTTCATAAAAATTAGGGAAAAATAATGGGAAAAAAATGAGAAAATGTAATTGGGGTATTTTTTGTAATAATTATAGTGGAAATATTTTTAATAAAAATTATAGATATATTTTCCTGTTTAATGTGCATGGAGTTTTTATTTAACATTATCATTAAAATATTTCAATTTATGTAAAATTAATGAAACCCAACAAATGAAATATGGATTTTTTGTATAGATAAGGGTAACAATATAGAAAAACCAATTAATAAAAAGGGATTCTTGTACACTCATGTGTATAATATACCTAAGAAGAATAGGGATATAGGACCAGATCTCTCATGGTTAGAGAATAAAAATCATTCAACCTGTATTGAATGAAATACCATATGGGTTTCAAATAATAATAAGTGAAGGAGGAGGAGAATCGAGTTCTTAAACCACTTCCATATAAATTATTGTTCCAGTAGTTTTAGAATAAGATAAGAAGAAGAAGAATATCCCTAATGGGGTTCTATGTGGTGAGAAAGAGTAGTCCATTGAAGTTGGTTATTTACATTATTGATAGAATTTCAAGGGTTCCTTTATTGAAGAAGAAGAAGATTATTGAAAAATGACTATTATTGTAGCTACTATAGTATATTTATAGCTAAAAAGTTCCTTGTAATTTGAGTATAGAGTACCTAATAAATATATTCTAAAGAAGAAGAAAATTTTTAGTAAAAAAGATACCAAGATTCATGAGGTATTCTTTAATATTTACATGAATTCAAATAATCTGTTGAGAAGAAGGAAATTAAATATTACATAGGTTATAACACCCAAAAATATATGGTGACATACTTTATTTAGTGGTGAGACTTCAAAACTTTTTGAATTGGAATATAATGAAGGGATACATGATGTTTTAATTATTCACTTATATATTATAGTGAACATTCACATATGTGTTATGTTTAACATTTTTATGGATTATATCTTCTAAAACTCACTTGTAATTGATGAAATGATTAGATTAAATAGTTATTGACTCACTGGTACACGATTCTAGAATGGTGTATGCTTCTCGCTCATACTCTTGCTCAAACCTTTGATCTAGAATGGGTTTCGCATGGCGCTGTGGTGATGGATCAGTGGGAGAGTTCTAGCTACTACAGTTTGAGGGCTTCTCCTCTTTTCTGTGTCAGCTTTTGTTGCGGTGGGAGGTAGTGGTGATCCTCGAGTGTGGGCATGAAGGTGACGACTGGATGCAGATATGGCTTACAAAGATTCCATTTTTCATCATATGGCTACCATTCGGTGATGTGTTTCTATTTCTGGATGTTTGATTCAGTCTGGTTTTGGTTTCATTTCGTGGCGAGTGATTCTGTTTCTATGGTGTTCTGTGCTTCTTTCCGAGGATCCGCAGATGGTTTGGATGATGTTGTGAAATATAGTATTGATTATGTTTTAGTGGTTTTCTATTGGTGGTCCGGTGTGCTACTCTGAAAGTCATGATTTGATGTTTTTTTTGTTATTGGTTTAGTGGAATCATTGGCCTAGTAATGGATCCACTTCTCAAAATGATTTTGGACGTGGTTGAATTGATTTTGGTATGCAGAGTTCTGAATGGCTCATGTTTTCACCATTGTGTCTAAAGAGTAGGGTATGGCATTCAGACAGCCTAGTCTTCCTCGTTATGGTTTCTTCGTCTCCCTTTTTGGATGTCACTTGGGTCATCTCACTTCATTGGATGGTTGGGCGAACTCTGACTTGAGTCCACCGGTGGGTTTGTGGATTTGGTCTGGTGTCGACGGTCACACTGGTGGGCACGCAAGGAGATTGGTTCTATGGTTTATCTAGATCTTCTGATGTTCATGAGTCCTGGTTCGTGCTACCTCGGCCTTCTAATGATGATTTCGGCTCTAGCTTTGATGGTATTTTAGTTTTAATTCTTGAATGGATTGTCCATCAATTGTGATTGAATTTCATTTGTTGTGAAGGCTTATTTTATTTTAAGTGGGGAAGTGGGGAAGTTGTGTATTGGTGAAGTTGTGTAGTGGTGATGTGGTGAAGTAGTGAATTCATATTTGGTTTCTAACTTTTACCTCAAAATTGTTTGCATAATAATAAAAAACAATTTTCAGTCAGTATACCTTACTTATATAGTGTAATTTCATTTTTTGTATGTGATAATGGTAAACTAAATATATTCACTACTATTTTAATCTATAATAGGGGATGAAATACCAATGAGCATTAATGAATAAATAGATATTGGAGTTGGATGAAATGAATACCAATAATTGATTAATCCCCCTCTCAATGTCAAAATTAGGCCCCTACGACTATAAATTGTTATAAAAAAAAGGATCCCTCTATTTGGATCTTAGAATTTCATTACAAGTTTTTTAGTTTAGTAAATGAACTTAAAATTTAAAATGGAACAAAATCAGATTGATGAATTTGAATCCATTCTTATCAGTGCTGATTTATTCATTTTGACTAAGAAATTGTAAAATAGAAATGAGATTGAGGACCATAATTTGAGAATTAAAACAGAATATATAGAGAATCAACCATTACAAGACAATATTTAGAATGATATGTGTGTTGATAAATCTGTTTATTATGATACCTTTGATGGATGAAGATCACACTATGAGAACGAATCATTTTATGAGTCACTTAGTTATTTCTATTCATAGATAAATTACTATCTAAATAAGGTCCATCTTGAAGTTTTCATATATTTTTTTTTACAAATCAAGGGGATTCATGCGGAACAATCATAGATAGAGTTGAAGGATAATGTAGTGGAAGATGCATTGTCAAAAAGGCAATAAGTTGTAACACACTCATAAAACATGTTGATGTTATTGAAGAATATTTCAACATTTTCAATGAAAGAGTATCTCTAATTACTGAATAATTACAAATATTTTTATGAGGATGAGGTGTTTAATAATTTTATTAAGGAAATAATCGATTCATTTGAAATGATCCACAATTTTTTAGTATAAATAAAAATTACTCACCAATAAATAAATAAATACAATTGAAAGTGCTTTATATCTAGTTTCCAGTGGCATATGAAATGCTTAATAATTAAAAAAATATGTGGAGAAACATTTTGAGTAAAGGGTGAAGACATTACAACACAAGAAATCAAATCATGACATGAATTTTTTTTGGAATATAAATCTAAGAAATCAGAATATCTCACAAGCATAACCATCTCAATAAAATAAAAAGAAAAATGTTGAAACACATTTTTATATGAAGAGTATTTTCTCTAATAAGACTCTTAGTGGTGTAATGAAGAGTTATGAATCATCTCTAGATTTACTGGAAACTAGATTTAGGAAAAAGGAAACCAAAATTCCAATTGGATATGATTCTAATAAATATGTTTTAACAAGTGGAATATACATTATATTAAATAATATGAAAATATTTAAGGATAAAAATACCAATAAATTCACCACATCATCAAGGGTGAATTTATGGAGGCCAAAAAATTAAATCCCAATAAATAGACACCCCAAAATGGGATGAAATAGTACTATAATTTTAATCATGCATGTCTAGGTGCACTTGTTTAAATGTGGTAAATGTATTCTGTATACCAATGTTGGATTGTTTGTAGTATTTAGAATATGACCATTGATTTCCAATGGAAGACCACAAATTTTTAAAATATGAACATCATATCTAATAGCATGTTGAAATACAGGAACAAGCATTGAAATGAATATAAAATCTTTATATATTTTGATATTTTAATATTTTAAATAAATTAAATATATTTTATAACATTCAATGCATGAAATACTGAGTAATATTGTGTTTTATGCAATAATGGTTTTCTTTCTTAGTTTTCATTACCCACAAGACCCAGTTTTAACAATTAATCTTAATATTATTATTTCAAATAAATATTAACTCCAAGATGTTATATTTAATGTGATGAATAATTTTAAATAACTTTTAAAAATATATGTTTTAATTCATTAGTGACCATTTAATTAGAAAAGAATTTAAAAAAAAATTAAAATTAAGGAAATGATTTTTTTAAAAAAATTATTAAGTTTTAAATGTGTTTTATATAAATAAATTAAATAAATTAATATTATTAGATGATAATAATGAAAATAAAATATTACATATTCAATATTTTTTTTGAAATTCATCCAATATATTTGATTGCAATAATATAATAACAAATCTTATTTAATGCATAAAAGCTATATTTTTCTAAATGTAGATATTTCTTCATTAAACGGAGCACATTTTTTAAAAAACAAATTTGAGACTTTAAAAAATATTATTAGGAATAATAATCCTCTATTATTATAGCTTAATGTTGAAATCATTCTTGGTAAATTATTATATTTTTATGAGAAGTTTTATTTTTTAATTAATAGTGAAAAAATAAATACTTTTTTAAATAACATTTTCATATAAATAAATTATCACATTAAATTATCTTTTAAATTAGTTTTAAATTCACAATAGTTCAATAATATATCTGTTAACCCAATTTAGTTAATTTTAATCAATTTCATGTAGAATTTATATATAAATAAAAAGAACATTTTCGAACATTTTTTACTTTAAAACCCCATTATCTCATCTTATATGTGGGATTAATTTAAAATATTTTTTTCCACTAATGGGATTTGAATTTGGAAAAATTAATAAAATATTTGGAAAAATAAAAATTTATTAAGTATAATTAGTTAAAATTAATTTTTTACCCTAATTGTTATTGAAAATGGATAAAATTATTATATCGATTAAAGATAAAACAAGTTTACTTAGTGGTTAAAATTAGAAAACAAGGTGTTAAATGAACTAAAACATGTCCTTAATCTATTTTAATGAATTATTTAGCCGTTATCACTTATATTTTGTATCATGGAGAATTATTTTCTGTATTTACAATTGTTTTATGTTCATTTATAGTTTATAAACACAATTAATTCATTATTTGATTCTCACTTTACTGTCAGGATTTTGTAATGGGGTTACATCACAATATGATTTTATACAGGATCATTTATTATTGAATATCAATTACTGGATATAATTATGAAATTGGTTAATAAACCATATTTTTTTCTTAAAATATGGTTATCAATTCTTATTTTCAAGTAATACTACAATTTCTTCACTATTGTATAGTAATTTTTCTTAAGAAAACCTGACTTCATTTCTCTCTTTTTTCCAAATCCTATTGTATTATAGAATAATTTTTTCTAAAAACATTTTAAAATTTTTATCGACATTTTAACAATGATTTATTAAATATACTTTTACCTATATTTGATTTTTACTAAAAATATTTAAATGAATATTAATGTGTTTTTCGAACATGCTACTTTTCTATCCCTTTACATTGTAAAAGGGGGTTCTTTTTAACCCTGACTGAGCATCTGAACTTGCCCTTATTTGTCATCCTTTCCCCATGATTTGATAATGTTTAATGTTCCTGGAATTTATTGATATGGTAGATGGAATAAAATTATTTTCAAAATAACATATTTTGTAAATTTTGAATTTCAAATATAAGTCAAAACTCATGTATGTATATAGGTTACCATAACTAATACACTATTAGGTCCTTCAGGATAGACTTCCTGGTATCTTATGCCAATGTAACAGTAGTAGGAATTGACTCTAGGCTTTCTTTGTTTGGGTAATTACATCTATTATAATATTAGAATTAATTAATGTTTTATTAGGTATGAACTTTGGGAGAGTAGAGTTGATGTCGTGAATAAACATGATTTAAAAAAGAAGACTTCACTAAAAAAGAAAATTTAATTAAGAATGGTTTTTTTTATTTTGAATACATTTGGGATTTTTTTTCAAAAAGTACGACCACTGCAATAGAGTCTGATAGTATTCACTAGACCAACCCAATTCTTATGATATTGGAAATCTAAGGCTATAAGAGTAGATCCTGGAACTTCAAAAAAGTTAGAAGCCGACCTTGATAAGTAAATCAAGGACGAAGACAAATAATTAAAAATCTCCCAATAAATAATTTATAAAAGAATAAAATGGTGAAAAAACAAAGAGGGGAATATTCTTCTATTATAGTAAAAAAGGACACATCTAGGACCATTATAAAATAACCATGTAAATTGAGGAATAAAGGATAAATAGGGAAACCAAAAGAAAATAATAAAATTAAGAATGGGATAATAGAATTCGTTTATACATTGATATCAAATAATTAATATAAAAAATTCATTTGAGGTTTTCAAATTAAGATAAAAAATAGATTGGTGATGTGTGTGAAACGTCACAAACCAACAGGGTTCAATTTTAATCATGTCCCCATATCTATCCCATGCCAAGGTCAAAGAGGCTTCTTGATCCCCCTGGGATTGAAACTAGTGTTGTGTATCAAATATACACAAATTGGGAATTTTTTATCCTAAAAAAAATATATAAAAATAAAAAGAATAAAACAAAACATGCAACATAAGTGAAAAAATCGTGTCTTACCTCCATGTTTCCTCACCTGTAGCCTCCAACCTGATATCCATGGTCACTCCATGATAAATCAATAAGTGAGAGTACATTAATATAGAAAATGATAAATAATTTTGGCATTAGTACTGAGATTCATTGTAGGGAATCCCTGAAGAAATAATCTTATGTACATTAGCCTTCATTAGAAATATGATAATTCTAGTTTGAATGTAGTTTTTATATAGAAATAGTATTTTAAACACTTTATCGAAAAAGTATCAAGATTCCATTTTTAAGAGTAATTTACACTCATCTAATATTATGAAAGAACTATAAAATATGATAACTTTTAAATAAATTCCTTGTAACACAAAAATATTAATTTAACAAGTGTACCAGTGTGAAAAACTAAACAGAACTGTAATTTTTTAAGAAACTATAATACAATAGAAAATAATGTACATATAAAATGGGTGTCATGGTACCTTAGGTGTTGGTTGATACAACGTAGAACAAATATAAAATACTACATCATAATCAATCTATACTAGTACTTGTAGAGACCCAATGCTTGAGGTACATGGACATTACATTATTTTTTACGAAATACATAATACATAACAAAAACATACACACAAGTACGGTAATAGTTCAGTGTCTTTAGAAACTCGGAATATAATATTCTAATCGTTGTGAAAGATCTTCAACATCTTCCATAAAGATCTTACCATTTTGTTTTCTTACCTAAAACCATTATTTAAATCCAAGGTAAAATAAAACATATAAAGGGTGAGCTCAAATGCTCAGTAAGGGTAAGCATGGTTAAAATAAAACTAATCACATACATTTGATATTTTAAAAAAACTTGAATATAATGTTTAAACATCAAAATCATGAACAATGACATAAAACATGGCATTACGTAAAGCATGGATCATAAAAAAACATTAATCATGGTAAAATATCATGGGAATAAAACATAGAATTGTGGCAACCATTAAGCACATGTTATGATTTATATAGTAGCCAAGGCATTGATGCCAAGACCATCTTAGTGGACAAAGTCCCTTTCTGAATCAAGTTCACTCCTCATTCGAGTCTTGTATCACTGAACTAGATTAACTTACCATTCCATCCATGTCTATCTCATGAGATATAAATCTTTACTCAATGAATTTGAGGGAGATATATGTCCCATCCATCTCATAATGATATCATTCTTATGTGTTCCACAACTTAAACATAAATCATTTATCATAACCCATAGAAAAAAATGGGTTTCATAAACATCATCCGATCACAACATAATCCATATAAAAAATGGATATCATTTAATCATAAGAAAAGTGAAACCATGTAAATCCTAGAGACATTATACTTGAAACATACACATATGAAATAATTCCATCTTAGATGGAAAATGGTTTTGATAAAACACATGAAATTAATTATTGGGGAAAATATCCTTTCTTCTTCAAAGTCATTTTCTTTTCTCAAAATTCAATGAAATTATAAAAAAACGATTTTTTGGAAAATAGTCATGAAATCTTGTTGAGTAATATTTATTAAAATAAGGTGTTATAAAACCTTAAAAATCCGTTCAAGCCGTATAAGTTTAAAAAAACATCCTCCTCGTACTTTTAACAGAAAAGTCAAAAAGTACCACGTATGGTAAGCAAAAGAAATATTTTTTCCATAACACAAAGTAAAAGTCAAAGAGGGGTCAACATGACTTTAAACATACATGGAATAATATTAGACACCTTATTAAACACTTTTTTATTAACAAGGATTAAAAATAAAACCCAAATAAATACTTACGAATAAACAATCTCGGATAAGAACGAGATTGGAATAATTATCCAATACCTTATGTCTGATATGCTTTGTATATATCATAACCTCACATATAATGATTTAAATAATGTCATTGAATTATTATAGAATCATATTCATTATTATGATATCATATATGGTTCACTAATGGCTTTATATTACCCATTATTTTAAAATTCATGTTAATGTAGCGTTTTGGGTAAACTTTTTCATTTATCGTCTATGTTTGGACATGTAATTATTCATATGAATACATGTATCATGATTACATACTTATATAATGATAAAAATGATTTATATATAATATATTTTTATAATATACATATATATAATAGACCGATAAATGGTACAAAATACATCATTCATGCAGATGGTAGGTCGTACGTACACATGAACTTTGTTTTTGATTCCTTATTAATTAAAATGGAAGTAAGTAAATAACATATAAATAATTAAATTATCATTAATATGTCATATATTTTATGAGTATTTAATAAATATACTTTATAATCATTCTTTAATGGTTAACTTGCAGAATGAATCTCATCGTGTCGTGGAGACGGTAATCCGTACGTACGCACGAGCGAAGATATCGTTCTCATAATTATTGAATGGAACTAGATTGGATGATATAATATCTTAGAATTAGTATCATGTTATAATTACCATATATTTAGTTATTATTTACACCATTATACCCATCTATGTAAGGTGGTGGTGGAAAAATAGATTACACCACGGTGTGGAGACGGTAATCCGTACATAAGCACGCAAGGTGATTTCATTTTCCGTAGGATGGATAGAATTTGAAATGGGGTAGTTTCATATTAATAATAACATTAAATTATATTATTTATACACATGTTATTACATTATAATTAAAAAACTAAAGAAGAATAAGTTTAAGAAGAAAGAAACTTGAAAGAATCGGTAGAAGAGAATACATATTCTTCGACGCACCTCTTTTAAGCATTCAATTAAGGCAATAGAGTTGGTCTTTTGAGAATACCAAAACCTCTAGAATTTTTCTAGGATAGTTTGTAAGAGAATTTTTAATGGGTTGACCGTGCTTGAAGGCTCAATGTGTTTTGAATAGGAGAGGGAGGAGGTTCCCTTTTATAAGGGATGAGAGGGGCACCTTTGGAATTATAAGAAATATTAATTTAAAATAAATTCAAACCCTACTTAAAAACCTCATAAAATGACTTAAATCCGAATATGAGATGATATAGGGTTGTAATCGCATCAGAAAATATAATTTAGACATGATGGAAATTTATTTTAAACCTTATCAATTTGATTTATCCTTACTTAATTAATTTAATCTTATTTGTGGTATTAATATTCTAAATTTTAAATTATAATTAATAATTATATATATGTTGTGAATTTTCCATAATTTGGAACTTTAAGATATTTTATAACATATAAATTTAAATTTATTATTTTTAAATATTTATATGATTATTAAACAATTTATTAATATGTTATTTTTATAAAATAACAATAGTGTTAATTTTGACAATATTCATTTATTTGAATTTAAATAAAATCCACACAGAAGATATGTTCGAAAAAAAATATTTAATATATTCCTAACATGTAATATATATCTATAAAATTTGTGGAGAACATTAATTATTTCATATAATGTTTATTTTATTATTTATAAAACCATTTATTTGATATTTCTCTTAAGAAAACAATTACTACACAATTTTTGTATAATCATTTAATATACTTATTATTTCCATAAAAATTAAAAAAAAATCCTATGATGAAGACAAATATACTACATTTTATAATAATGTTTTTACTCGAATTTATCATCTTAAAATATCAACATTTGAATTGTTATATTTATTAAATTATGAAGGTGATATCTTTGACATCATTTAAAATAAAATTAGATAAATGTCCAAATCGGTTTTATAAGACTCCAAATGGTCCAAAAAATGACCCTTGGATGATTACCATATATATATACTCTAAAAATAATGGTTTTTAAAGATTCTGGTCCTTTTTATAGGTATTATTATTTTAATAAAAACTATATTATTGATTTTTCACTAAATAAATAATTTCTACACCATTAATGTATAAGATTTTAAGGTAATAAGATATTAATTAAAAATTAAAAATAAATTACCATGATAAATAAAAACATTTTATATTTCAAATGATAATTTAAAATTTAATTTATATTATGTATTACTATATATTAAAAAATAATCTAATTATTAATGTTTGAGTGAGGCATTTAACTTTCCTTTAAATAAATTAAATAAAAGGAGTTAATCAAATTTAAGTGGGTTCCATTAGATTCCATTTTTACCCAAGTATGATTTAAGGTAAAATATAATCATCCAATTATATTAGGGCAAGTGTTAGGGTAATTTATAATATTATATTTACCCTTAATTACCCGATTTACCTTTAACTGTTATAAATAAAATTTACCGTAGTCACTATTCATAATAACTAAAAATAAAAAGCAGTTTATTAACATAATTTGGACCTATTGATTCCAAATATGTAATCCATTTTTCCAATTCAAATCAAAGAAGTTTCAGAAATTATTTTAATATTAATCCCTTTGTTAAGAAAATAGTATTTAAATGTTATAACATTGCAAAAGATTGAAATGATTTTACCTATGAATTAAATGTAAAATCAATGACAATGACATAAATTATATTAAATGGTAAAAATATATTCTATTTATAATTTAAATCTATTCAATATTATAATTTATCCTTATAAATTATTACGATGAAAATGTTGTTTTTAATTAAAATATAGCGTGTTTTTACTATTCATTAAAATATGAAAGTTATCAGAATGATATGAAAAATGTATCCAAAGTAAATTTTTATATCCTTATTTCAATGAAGGGTTTCATTTTGACAAATTGAACTTATAAACATGTAAAAAACTAGATTTAATGTGTGTGTGCCATCAAAAGGCGGTAGAACTGCATTTTTTTTTAAAAATACATATTTTACTCGAAAAATTTATTTTGTTCTCACACGATGCACTAGAAAATGTGAAATATGAATACTAATGTTATAAAATTCAAAATTTAGTTAATAATAATCATAACGGATAGTTTATAACAATATTATAACAATATGTCATTGTTTAGTGAAACTCGATGTTGCGTACTACGAATGCTATCAAGGAAGGTTGTGATTGTGTGTAATGCAAGCCATGTCAAGTATGTATGTAGTGCAAGCTCTCTTTGTTGTTTCATATAACATAATCAAAACTTTTTCCATCTATACATAAAAAAAAATCTATATTTAATGTTTCAAAGAATAATTTCTAAAAAACGAACTTGAAATTGTGTGTAACACGAGCCAAGAATAGTGTTGCGTATATTGAAAACTAATACGGTGTTGCGTATAACACAAGCTAATTTTGGTGTACCTTATAACAGAAGATATCAATTAAATTAAAAATAATAATTCTCATAACATCTCGGTTTGTTACATTCTACCCCCCTTAAAATGAATTTCACCCTCAAAATATTTCGGGGTTACAAATGGTTTACCACTTGAAAGTTTCTATCATAGAAACCCACATCGTAAAAAGGAATACTAAAACTTAATTTTAAAAAGTGAAGTATGAAATATAACGGTTACCCAAATTAACTCATCACTGGGTTTCCACATAGGAGAATAGGTGAAAATATAGATATGGAAGAGAAATCAAACCATCATGTTCTGATGGATAGTGTTAGAGAACATGGCTATGAGAAATCCAATAATCACCAAGCCATAAATTTGTGATGATCTAAGGTACCATCTGATTCATCAAATATAAGAGCACTAGAACAACATTTATTGTTTTCAATATCTATTCCCTAAAGTTAAAAGATTTCAAATAGAAGAAATACTTATATGATTTTGGTATAATATCACTGTTGTCTGTGCCTTGAAGAAGATTCACTTCATCTATTAAAGAAATGAAGTTGAATATGTCTTTTGTGAAGTGTTAGCAGATCATGCGATAGAATGATAGGTCATTCCATCTGTTTCTACTAACCAGAGACTTCCTGTGGGCCAGCGGTAGGTGATAAAGGCCTATCAGACTTCAGTTCTGGGTTCGATTCCCACAGCCTTGTCTGACGTGATGGGTAGTCGCCCGTCCTGCATGTTGTCCCTTTTTCTAAAACTACATTATTATTACACTCCTGCAATAATATCAAAAAAAGTTCTAGCCTTAAACAATACTATATGATGTCTAACATAATCCATTCCAATATTTAGGCTTATCCAAAATAATTATATCCAATTTCATAGTATAAATTAAATAATTACTAGAAGTGTCATTTATCAAGCATGTGAATACCATCATTTATCAAACAATATATCTTGTTGGTCAAATTCCAAACATGTGAATTCATTAATCATGTATTCTCTTAAAACATAAATTTCCATATAACCATATTGAAAACATGAATGCTGTCAAAAGGTAACTCTTTCCACATTCTAAAATCCCAAATATTCTATATACTCAAACCATGATATCAGTTTATCCGTATATCAGTCATGATCTCATGAATACTATCAAACATATTATTTCCTCCTTATTCACTCATTATGCAGATATCATCTACTCTCCAAAAATAATTGAATCACTTTTCAGGGTTACCGGTACCATACAATTATTAAAAACCAATAACTAGATATTCCAAAATTCAACGATACTATAAATGAGATTCCATGATAATATTTTGAAATCCCATTACATAAACACCTAATCATTCCACAACAACATTTTCATACTCAACATCACAAATAGTGATCACATGTGACTTCCCTTTTTCTATTTCCTTAAGAGGTTTCTCACATCGATCATCATTAACCCTTGGATTAGGGAGTTGATTAGCATAATGATCCATTTTCATTCACTTGATGCATTGAAGTGATGGTGGAGTGTTCTCTGTAGTCTTTTCTCTATTCAAATCATTAGCTACCATTTTCCCATTACATCGACACTCAACTTTTTGATGACCTTCTTGTCCACACTTAAAACATTTTCTAGTACCTTTTAGGCAATCTCCACTATGCTTCTTTCAACACTTTGTTCATAAAGAAACATTCATCTTATTTTCACCATTGTTATGAGATTTCTCCTTAAACACCATATTTCTTTTTTTTGTCAAAACCATGAGATGGATATATAACACAAACTTCCAGTTCTACCTTGATAACACAATGCACAATTTCTTTGTAGCTACTGAATCCTCTTATAGATAATTCCCTTCGAAGACTTGGTTTTAAGCCTCTCAAGAATCTATGAACTTTACTTTCAGGTTGGATGATAAAGACAGATCCATACCTTGAAAGCCTTGTAAAATTCGCTTCATATATACCAACAGATTCATCATCCTTTTGCATAAGATCATGGGACTCCTTTTCTATCTTTGTTTGAAGAATATGAGGGAAGTAATTATTGAAAAAAATATATTGAACTCATCCCATTCCATTGATTCAATTTCATCTTGGGGCCATGTATTCTAAATTAGAGTCCACCACTAGTATGCTTCACCTTCTAAATGTTAAACATCCAGAATTACTTTTTCATGTTCGAAACAGTGATGTATGGAAAATAACTTTTCAATGGTACTGGACCATTTTTCAGAAACAAGTGGATTATAAGACCCACTGAAAGAAGTTGGATGTTGCCTCATAAAGGACTCCATAAAATATTGTCCCCTTCTCTACTCATTTGGATGTCCATAATGATTCATAGCTTGTGTAAGTATTGCAAGAAGATTTTTCGCTCCATCTCCCATAACATTGGTTTGTTCAGAAGGAAAATCATTTAATTTTCCATTACAATGATCAACAGGGTTCCTTCAGGTTCCTGCCATTATCAAAAACACTAAAAGAATAGTGTGAGAGGAAAAAATAATGCTAGGGAAAACAACATAATAAAGGGGGAGTACCTTCAATATCTAACATCTTAGGTTTAACTCTAATATCGTTATTGTAATTATATGACTATAAACAATACATATACTAATGCTTAGGGACATCCCTAGACATACCTTATAAATATCTCTAGGGATCTCACTAATGTTTTAGCATCCTAGTTCCAAAGGTTAACTAAACCATTCCTCTGATACCAACTATAGAGACCCAAAGCATGACATTCATGGAAATTAAAGTACTTTTTGTGAAATAATTAATATATAACAAAAATAGACACTCATGGACCATAATAGTTTAGTGTCTTTGGAATCTCACAATATAATCTTCTAATCATGGTGAAAGATCTTCAACATCTCCCATTAAGCTCATCCCCTTTTGTTTTCTTACCTAAAACCTTTCATTAAATCCTAGGGAAAAGAAAACATTTAGAGGGTGAACTAAAATGCTTAGTAAGGGTAATAATGGAGAAAATAAAACTAATCATATACATTTGAACTTTAAAATAACATGAACATAATGTTTAAACATAAAAATCTTGAGCAATGACATAAAAAATAGAAGTACTTAAGGCATGGATAATAAAGAAACATTAATCATGGTAAAATATCATTGGAATAAAATATGGAATTGTGGAAACCATTAATCACATGTTATGATTTCTATAGTGGTTAATTCATTGCTTCCAAGACAATCTTAGTGGAAAAAGTTCCTTTCAGAATCGAGTTCACTCCTCGTTCCAGTCCTGTATCACTGAACTGGATTAACTTTCCATTCTAGCCTTGTTTATCTCATGAGATATAAATATTTACCCAATGCATTTGAGAGAGATATAGGTCCCACCAATCTCATAATGAAATCATTCTTATGTGTGAAACATCATAAACATAACTCATTCATCATAACCCAAAGAAAAAAATGGGTTTCATAAACATCCTCACATCATTACATAATCCATATAAGAACATTGATATCATTTCATCCTAAGAAAAGTGAAACCATGTAAATCCTAGAGACATTATACTTGAAACATACATATATGAAATAATTTCATCCTAGATTGAAACTAGTTTTGATAAAACACTTCAAATGAATTCTTGGGAAAAATATCCTTTTTTCTTCAAAATCATTTTCTTTTATCAAAATGCCATTAAATTTTAAAAGAATAGAATTTGTTGAAAATATTCATGAGAAATTGTAGATTAGTCTTCATGAAAATAAGGAGTTATAAAACTGTAAAAATCCATTCATTCCGTATAAGTTAAAAAACATTCTCCTTGTACTTTTAACAGAAAAGTAAAAAAGTACCATGTATGGTAAACAAAAGAATGATTCCTTCCATAACAAAAAGTAATAGTCAAAGAGGGGTAAACATGACTTTAAACATACATGGAATAATATTAAACACCTTATTAAAAAAATTTATGAACATGGATGGAAACTAAAACCCCAGTAAATACTTACGAATAAACAATCTCAGAAAAGAACGAGATTGGAATAATTATCCCTTATGTTATGTCCAATATGCTTTGTATGTATCCGAACATCCTGTATAATGACTTAAATAATGTCATTGAATTATTACAGAATCATATTCATTGTTATGATATCAGATGTGGTTCACTTATGACTTTATATTACCCATTCTTTTGTAAATTAATGTTAATGTAGCGTTTTGGGTAAAATCGTTTCATTAATCATCCATGTTTTGACTTGTAATTATTCATATGATTACTTAGAACATGATTAAATACTTATAGAATGTAAAACATGATTTATATATAATTTATCTTCAGAATATACATATATATATATAATAGATCGATAAATGGAAAGAAATACACTGTTCATGGAAACGGTAGGTCATACGTATGCATGAACGGTGTTTTTGTTTCCTTATTAAATTGAATGGAAGTAAGTAAATAACATATAAATAAGTCCAATATCATTAATATGTCATATATTTTATTATTATTTAATATATATACTTTATAATCATTCTTGAATGGTTAACATGGAGAATGAATCTAATCGCTTCGTGGAGACGGTAATCCGTACGTACGCACGAGCGATTATATCGTTACCATAATTACTTAATGGAATTAGAGTGGATGATATAATATCTCATAATTAGTATAATTTTATAATTACCATATATATTGTTATTCTTTACACCATTATACCCGTCCATGTAAGGTGGTGGTGGAAAAACAGATTACACCACAGCGTGTAGACGGTATTCAGTACATACGCACGTGCGGTGATTTTGTTTTCTATAGGATGGATAGAAGTTGAAAAGTAGATGTTTCATATTTATAATAACATACCAGTATATTATTGATACTTATGTTATTACATTATAATGAAACAACTAATGAAGAAGATGTTGAAGAAGTAAGAAACTTGAAAGAATCGGTAGAAGAGATTACCTCTTCTTCGACGCACCTCTTTTAAGCTTCCACTTAAGGCACTAGAGTTAGTCTTTTGAGAAGTCCAGAACCTCCAGAATGTTTCCAGGGAAGTTGAGAAGATAAATGGGTAGGGTTTGACCGAGATTTAAGGCTCAATGTGTTGTGAATAGGAGAGGGAGGAGGTTCCCTTTTATAAGGGAGGAGAGGGGCACCTTTGGAATTATAAGAAATATTATTTTATAATAAATTCAAAAACCACATAAAACCACCAAAAATTACTTAAATAAGAATATGAGATGATATAAGGTTATAATATCATCAGAAAATAATATTTATACATGTTGTAAATTTATTTTAAACCTTATCAATTTGATTTATCCTTATTTAATTTATTTAGTATTATTTGTGGTAATAATATTATAAATTATAAATTGATATAAATAATTACTTATGTGCTGTGAATTATCCATAATTGGTAACATTATAAAATTTTTTACCATATTTATTTCAATTTATAATTTTTAAATAATTACATGATTTTTAAACTATGTAATAATATTTTATTATTATAAAATAACAATAGTGTTAATTTTTAAAAAAATCATTTATTTGAATTTAAATAAAATCCCCAAAGAATAAATGTTAAAAAAAAATATTTAATAGATTCCTAACATGTCATATTTATCTATTAAATTTGGGGAGAACATTAATTAGTTCATATAATGTTTATCTTAATATTTATAATACTATTTATTTCATATTTCTCTAAATAAAACAATTAATACATCATTTTTATTTAATCTTTTAATCTACTTATTAGTTGAAAAAAAATTAAAAATGAAATCCTTTGATGAAGATAAGTATACTAAATTTCATTATAATATTTTTACTCTAATTTATCATCTAAAAATCACAATATTTAAATTTTGATATTTATTAAATTATGAAGGTGACATCTTTGACATCATTTAAAATAAAATAATATAAATGTCCTAATTGGTTTTATAAGACTCAAAATGGTCCAACAATAGACCCTTGGATGCTTAGGATATAGATATACTCGACCAATACTATTTGGTCTAGTTTCGGGTCCTTTGGATAGATATTATTATTTTAATAAAAACCATATTAATGATTTTTTCACTAAATAAATAATTTATACATAATTAATGAATAAGATTGTAAGGTAATAAAACATTTATTAAAAATTACATATAATTTACCATGATAAAGAAAAACATTTTAGTTTTCAAATTAGTATTTATAGTTTAATTTTATATTAAGTATAACTATATATTAAAAATAATCTAATTATTAAAGTTTGAGTGAGACATTTCACATTTCTTTAAATAAACTAAATAAAAGGACTTAATCAAATACAAGTGGGTTTCATTCGATTCAATTTCGACCCAAGTATGATTTAGAGTAAAATATAATCATTCAATTATATTAGGACAAGTGTTAGGGTAATTTTATAATATTATATTTACCCATAATTACCCGATTTACCTTTAACTATGGTAAATAATATTTACTGTAATCACTATTCATAATGAATAAAAATAAAAAGTATCTTATTAACATAATTTGGACCTACTACCTCCAAATATGGAATCTATTTTTCCAAATTCAAATCAGAGAAGTTGTAGAAATTAATTTAATATTAATCCCATTGTTAAGAAAATGTGTTTTAAAAGTTAAAACATTTCAAAAGATTGAAATGATTTTACCTATGAATTCAAATTAATATCAATGATAATAACATTAATTATATTAAATGGAGAAAATATATATACTATTTATACTTTAAAACATTTCAATATTATAATTTAACAATATAAATTATTTTGATGAATGATTTTGTTTTTAAATAAAATATAGCATGTTTTTACTATTCATTAAAATATGAAAGTTATCAGAATAATATGAAACATTTATCCAAAGTAAATTTTTATATTATTTTGTCAAAATTAACTTATAAATATGTAAAAAATTAGATTTAATGTTTTTGCGCCATCAAAAGGCGGCAAAACAACATATTTTGAATAAAAACTAATTTTACATGAAAAATTTTATTTTATTCCCACACGATGTTCTAGAAAATGTGAAAGATGAATAATAATGTTATAAAATTAAATATGTAGTTAATACTATTCATAATGGCTAGTTCTTAATAATATTATAACAATATATCATTGTTTAGTGAAACCCAATATTGCGTACCACACACGCTATCAAGGAAGGTCGTGATTACATGTAATGCACGCCATGTCAAGGATGAATGTAGTGAAATCTCCCTTTGTTGTTGCGCATAACATAATCAAAACTTATTTCATTTATTCCATAAAAAAAATCTACACGTAATGTTTTGTAGAATAATTTCTACAAAACGAACATGAAATTGTGTGTAACACGAGCGAAGAATAGTGTTTTGTATACTATAAGCTAATACGGTGTTGTGTATATCACAAGCTAATTTTGGTGTAGCGTAAAAAAAAAGACCTCAATTAAATTAAAATGAATAATTCTCATAATTTCATTGGTTGTTATAGTACTGCTAATCCATACTCACTTCCATAACCCTCAGGGATACCCTCACTAGCTTGACCAAGAGGTTCATCCCAAAAAGCTGTCAGGTTATCTACATAGGGCCACTATCCAATTTCTTATCTCAATCAATGTAGAAAATGCTCCTAGGATCAAACCTAACTATCCAAGGATTACCTTGATAATAAAATTGAGGTTTATTTTTATCAAGCTATCATATACATACTTATCATATTCATTACCCTAAACTCTTCCACCTTACCACCCCCATATCCCTCCTTAGCTGCAACACATTTCCATGTCACTTAAACAAATCAAAAACCTTTTTTCCATGAACATATCATAAATATGATATCTAAAACATAAATTAAACTATTTATTTCATTTTTAATATCTTAAAAAGGCTTTTCCATTTCTATTTAAACAATTAAAATTCTCATTCAAGACAAATTAATTTAGAGGAAACACTTTTACATTAGAAAAAAAATATTTCACAAAGCCTGTATAGTTACAAAACTAAAATTAGTCATTATAGAATATACGTCAAAATTCATATATATGTGTGTTAGTGTGTGTGTGTGTCCAAGTACCTTTTTTCACCCAGTACACATATTTTACTCTTCATTAGTGAATATGTGGAATGGAGGTAGTCATATATTCAAAAACAAACACACACACACATATATATATCAGTGTGCATATATGAAATTAAGTTATAGTTTTTAAATTCCCCATAGATTCCTCATAGAATCAACCAAACCATTAGGCACGTTATATAAATACTGGTCAAATTTCAAAAAACCATTTTGTAAATTTCACATTATATGATTAAAAACATTTGAAAATTAATTTTAACAAATAATATTTATTTCAACTCCAATAAAATTATTGAAATGATGTTTAGAACCAATGAATATTAGGTTAATGTTTAAGGAATAATTTTTACGAGGAAAATATGGAAAAAAATTTAAAATAAACCCATTAAAAATTTTCCACATGAATATCATATAACGATACAAAACACATTAAAAACATCCAGAATTCAAGGAATTCATTTTAAAATATTTGAACAAGGAAATCATAACTATAATATTGGTTCAAAATTAAAAATAACTCAAAGTCACTTCTAAGATTCCTAAGGCATAATAAAAAATCAAGGATAACCCTAAAAGATCAAAAACCAAAATTTTAAATCATGGTAACAAGAACCCTAGGTCGTAGGAACCCAAGGAGGAGGAAAAAATATATAATGGAAATGATGGATGAAAGATTATCTTGTGTTGATTAACATTCAATATCCACCAAAAATCTTTAACAAATCCCATGATTTCATAATAGAGGAGGATATGAACACATGCGAGAGGTGTGGGGGGAATATGTAAGATTTGGGTTAAGAATTAAGATTGGAAATGGTTTAACTATACAATTTTAAAGTAACTGATAAAATAGTATGGTTTGGTCAAACCGTCCATCGGACTGTGCACTAACTATGTGGTTTTCTTGTTAGAAGGATGTGGGATCCACATGGTTTTCTAGGGGAATCTTCATGGTCATTCAACTAATTGTGTATGCTGGACAACGGTACTATTTGGGAAACATGATTGAATATATTATGGTGTATGGTCATGTTTTCAGTCGTGCAGCCCTGATAGCCCCACCTTCTGGGATTCATTGTTATAAATGGGATGGAGCATAGTTTCTACTAACTACTCACCAACCATGTAGCACCCACTTCGTAGCATGAAAATATTTTTTTTAAATACCTAAGTAAAACAAGATAAACAAACATAGATAAAAAATAAATAAAATAATAGGGTTTTGTTTGTTTGGAATGTTATAATTATTCCTACCACTAACACATAATACCCCCCAAAAGTCCAAAAATATCTGTCCAACTGAACAATGAGGCAAGGAAAAACATCCCCCAAATGAATCCTTAATCACCAAAAATATGAGAAACATCAAAATTCATCCTCCATCCATAAATCAAATATTGATCAATGCTGTTACAACATTATACACACTCTCAAAACATGCAACAACCAAAACCATAACATAGATCTATCCAAGGAACTCCTTTGTAGTCAGGCTAGGAGGAATCAATGTGTCAGAAAGTGGATTGAAGATTAAAATTCCCATAAACAAATGAACAAGGACTAGAGAGTCATGATCTCTACATACTAACTCATGTAAGACTCTTCACCATTTTAAAACCATGGTTCAACATCAATTACTCATACTAGGGAAATATCACAAATTCAAATGAAAAACCAATGTTATGAGAAATGAGACGAAAAATAATAAATGACGTTTTTCCACAACATCAAGATTCATAATTCTATAATATTAATCTACATTATGAAATATACTATCCAAATGATATACAATATCTTCCCCTATTCCAATTAAAAGACCACAACACGTTGGCCAATATCCCAAAAAAAATATCTATATTAAAGAAACTCTAAAAGATTCTACATTTTCATCATGCTTATGAAAAATTAACAGGGTTCCTTCAAATGAGTGGATCTAGCTCCATGTATATTTCAAGAAACATTCAATAAAAACTGCTAAAGATTATATAATAACCCATATGTAAGACATGTTCCTTACTCTTCTAAACATGTTGGATTCTTGTGCACAATCTTTAAACAAACATGGAACACCTAGAGCCAACATCTATATGATTTGGGTTAGAATAAAAACAACATCTTATTAACCTATCATATATCGGAACAACCACTACTACTTAGGAATCCATGAGACACCAATCACATTTGGATGTTCTACCAAACCAACTTTAGTCTAAACAACCTTCCTAAATAATTCCTCATGGGTTACGGGGAAAGATGTCACAATCGGTAAGAATTATGATTGATGAACCTTATCAATGAATAACAAATTTATGGATCCATCTAGGTAAAGTTCTATGATATATGACACCCAATCAGTGAATATCTTAGATTACTCCAAGAATATTGAGTCTCATTTTCTAAGATGGTACAACTCCATCTTCTTTGACGCCTTAAAGGATTTGGGAAATACCATAGAATGAACAAGGCCATGATGTTTTCCCACGAGTGCACATTGTTTTCTTTGGAATGATAAAAAGACTTCCACCACTTCTATCCTGGAGAATTACATAATAAAAGTTGTGAAATTTAACAAAAGGGTCTCATGGAGCCGGTGAAGTATGAATATACCATCAATGTTGCACAAATATTATTTATCTTTCACAATATGTGGATTCCAAAATAAATGGGGAGAGTCTTACTCTAGAAACATCCAAATGAATTCTTAACATTGATGGCCACCAGGCCATATATACATAATAATCCAAAAAAATGGGAGAAAAACTCTAATAACTAGAAACAATATTGTGGCATATCCACTCATAGATGTTTCTCATAATCACTTATGACTCAATGGGTGCATACCATGAAAATAAGAAGTGGTAACAAATCATAACACTATATAAAATATAATCTCCACATCCCTAACCAAATTATTAATCAAAAATCATACACCACCTCAACATTTCACCCATTATAACAAAACCACAAAGTGAGAAAAGAAATCAAAAAACATGGAGAGAACGAATCACTCCATTCCCATTTTCCCAACAATTAAATCCCCCTTTTTGAAAACCAATTTCAAAAAAAAACATGCCTTAAAAACTAAACAACAACCATTGGTATTACTTGAAGCCTCACTTGTAAATTATTCCCTACTAACTCACAAACACACTCAACATATACCACCAAACACTAACTTCCACACACACACATCTTTATATGTGATCTTTCAGAAAAATATCAAGGGTCAAAATAATTTATTATCATTTCCAAAACAAAACATCCAACCCCAGATTCAAATTATAAATTTATATTAATGAAATACCCTATAAATATATTACATAATATTAAAAAAATTATCATTATATTTTCTAAATAATACAATTACATTTTTAATACAATTATTTTTAGTCTAGAAACAATTTTTTTAATAAAAGAAGCTTCATTTTAAAATCCAAATGAAACACCTTGAAATCATACTGAAGTAACCCCAAGAATGAATAATATAATCTTGAAACTCAATGAGAAAAAAATTAAATTTAAAAAAAATCTAGTTCACAAACTATTTCCTAATGTTTTGGAAAACCGTGTTCCATTCATGAGAGCATACTAGGGGTCAAAAGTTATAGTTCCCTGGTATGAACATAAACATGTACATTAACCATAAAACGTTTAAATGCATCAAAAAATATACTACATCATTTGGATATCTCATAATGAATTTTAATATTCCTAAAAACAACAACAATATCCCAAAAAAGGAAGAATCTCATAAACAGCTGAGAAATAAGATTGAATTTTGAGGAAAACCCATTCTGGACCACCCCATTAATTTACGTGTCCCTCTATACAGGCGGTGATCAAGAACTTACCCATGACCATGTTCTTGAATTCTAAAATCACAATCTATAAATAAATATACATCCCCAAATAATCTATTCTAATTCATTTATATAATTTTTTCATCAACCAACCTGGGTTGACATCAAACTAATCAACCAAGACAGCATGTGATAAGGCTTTAGATGTGCTCTCAAACCTCCAATGATGGAAACTAGTTTTGGAATCGAATATAAATAATATAGGAATAATTTACCTCAAAAATAATAGATATATAAATAAAATTATTAAAAGAACAACTGGTAGTGGAAGAGGTAAAATGGGATATATTCCCATGTGAACTCATGGGTCACCTCCAGCCAAAGAATCATGATCACACCCTGAGGATTACAAAAAATCAAAGAACCTAATACTAGAAAATGATAAAGAATATAGGTGTGATCACCCAAAATATTAGTATGTATTCTATGGATAAGAAATACTATATTACTTAACATTAATTTTAATTAACATATTTCTAGATTAAAAGCATATTTTATATTAAAATATGATTCCATCACTTTAGAAAAAATAGGTAACAAGTATCCATTTTCAACAAAATTATTCCTTTTATAATATTTTTCCAAAAAAACTATAAAACACGAAAACCATTTTATAAATTACTTATAAATGAGAAAATGGAATATAAATAAAAAAAAATTTCATGGGATTACATGTGTTGTTTGAAATGGCCTATAACAAAGATACAATAATATAACATAATCAATATATTCTAGTACCAGTTATACATAATCACTATGATAAAACTCTGTGAACGCTAACTATCTCAACCGAGATCCACATCCCAAAACGTGTTAGGTTATATAATTTGGTCCACTAACTAGTGTGTAATCTCAACTAGTTCAAAATGTGTACCCAGTCTTCATCCTAACTACCCAAGGCTTTTCATGACAATAAAATAGATTTGAATTTTTATCAATCTAGAATATTTATACATATAAAATTCATTACCAGAAAAACCATCCACTCTCACTCTCCAGATCTCCCTCCTAAATTGAATCATATTTCTAAGTCACCTAAAACAATGAAATACCTTTTTTCTAGGAACATACCATAAATTACACGTCTAACACATACATGAAAATTTTAATTTAATGAGTCATTCCTTAATTGGGTTTTTTCCATTTCTATTAAAATGAGTCAAAGTTACGATCATGCCTCATTATTTTAGAGGGACCACCTTTATTTTTGAAAACCTAATTTCTCAAAGATTATCTAGTTCCAAAACCATCCCTCATACACGTATCACATCTACATATATTCCTATATATATAAATATATGGTTGTGTGTGTATGTATAAATACCCTTTCACCCAATTCACTCATTCCACTCAGTATTAGTGAATATATTCAATGTAAGAACCAATGTATATATAAATATGTCTATATTTATAAACATAAGTCATTGTATGGAAAATTCTCAATGATTCTTAGGAGAATGAAGAAAACCTATAGGCCCTTTATATAAACTCCTATCAATAGGAGTAAACCCATTTGAAAAATTTCACATTCAAGGAATAAAACCATCTAAAAAATAATTTGAACAATTATGATGTATTTCAATTCAAAATCATCTTAAAAAAAATCTTTTGATGAAATTTATATCATGCTAATGGTTATAGAAGAAAGAATTTAAGGAAAATAGGAAACTAATTCCTATAGAAACATAGAAAATATGGCATAAAAATTTCATATAATGATAATACACATGTTGAAAACATAAATTAATCATGTAATTTATGTTTAAATATTAGACATAGGGAAACATACATGAAATATTGGTACATAATGAAAGACATGAAATCAATTCTAAGAATAACATGGGAGAAAAAGGAACCAAAGAGAACCCTAATGGATAAAAAACAATTTAAAATGAAGTCCATAGGAAACCTAGGTTGTAAGTATATATAGAGGTTGAAGAATATGAAATAAAAGGATTAACATGGAATGAAGGGGAGCAAGGAAATCTTACCAATGAAGATCCACATCAAATATTGATGGAATACCATTATTTCACAATAAAGGTTCAGAGGAATCCAATTGATATGTGTATGAGGAGCACCACAAATGCTAGGGGTCAAATAGAGATTAATAGTGGAGATTTGGGTTAATAACAGGGAAGGTAGAAGTTGTAATTTACCACTTTTAAAAGACCTGGAAGACCAAACTGTTTAACCACATGGTCAACTAGAGTTTGTACGAACCATGATGTGTTCTTGTACAAAGGATAAGGTATCCAAATGGTTCGCTAGGGGTAATCCATAGAGTCATGTGGCTAATTATTAGGGCCAGAAAAAACTTCTATCAATGTTCCATGACTAAAAGGGAGTGGGTGAATTTCCATTAACCCATCTATATAGCCTTGAAAATCCAGTTGTATAAGAAAATGATTTTAAAATGGATGGAAAGTGGTTTCTAAAAAATGTGTACCACCCTCTCTCCGAAACAAAATCACTAATTTTTCAAAAACACTGGAGGAAATCCAATGAATGAAAGATAGATTGAAAATAAATAAAATAATATTGTTGTTTTGGGTTGGGGTGTGGCATAGAATGTGTAAGTATGTAGGGAATTCAGATAATAATTCCATGAATTAACATCCAAAATAATAATTTAAACACAATAAGTATTTAAAATATATATTTCTCTTTAAAACCAATTGTTTTTAATATCTTGATTCCAACACAACATCAATCCAAAAAATGAAAATCATTATATAATCTTGAAGATGTAGCCATTGAATTTGTTTGTGAAAAAAAAATCAAACAAAAATTTAAAATATAAGTATAAATAAAAACAAATATCACGATTAATATAATCAGATTGATAAAAATTTAATCAATTTAGTTAAACAACTATTACGTATAATTTATTCAATACAATGAAACACATATAAAATTATACAATAAATGATTTATTCTAGGATAATAAATATATTGTTGATAAATTATATTTTTAATATGGATACTATTTTTTACAAACAATTTGATTAGTAATTCATAGGAAATAAGAATAAGAATATTTAATACATTAAAAACAAAATTTGAGGATAAAAATATTTTTTATTATATATTTATTTATTTATTTAAAAGTACATTATAAAATTTTAGAATTTGAATTTGAGTAAATTTACTTCATTTTTTGATTTTTAATAACATTATATGATTAATATGGATTTTTTATTTTTCTTAAATAATTTAGTTATAAGTGAATTGTGAAAAATACATTTTTACTAATGATGCAGTGTTTACACATTTATGAAGAAGTATGTAAAAACTACATACATATAAAAAATCATGATAAAATATATAATTAAGGTGTAAAAATATATATTTAATGACACAAAAATGGCTTTATAAAACCTATTACTATCATTTAAAAACATTAGTAATATTTTCTGACAAAAAATACTTATGGTATTTTATTTTAATTTAATACTATTTTGGTAAAATTAGATTTCATATTTATTTTATAACCACATAAAATTAATTTGTTTTATAAATAACCAATTATATCTCCAAAATCAAATGCATTAATAAATTTAACTTAAACATAAATGTTTGGCTTAAAATACACTAGTTTCTAAATGTGTGTTTTTATACGTTACAAACACTACTGTTAAAATCGAGTATTATTAAACATTCAAATTTTAGTTGATAGTGTTTTTAATATTTTGAATTTTTAGGTAAAAATAATTTAATAATTTAAATTTATTTACATATAAAAAATAATTATTTTTGTACAATGTAGTTACCAGAGTAAAACTTAAAATATTAAATGTTAAAACATTAAGAGTATAAGATTTAAAAATAATATTAAAAAATATTTTCAAATGAATTTTTTATTCATTTTCATCATTAACTTATACTATTGTCCTTAAATATCCATTTTTTCGTAATGACATGTTAAACATGTTCCCCCATTATATGAAGGTGATCTATTTACAATAATCGCATTCTCACCACTTATAAAATAGGCCTCTCAATTCCCATTAAATGCCACTAAAAATTTTATATTTCTAATTGATACTATAGAGTTATACTTACTTCATAATCATCTTCATTTTCATTGTGAATTTTTCATAATATATTATCCTAAGACCTCTATTTCCATGGATTCATCGATAGGAAATCCCAATACCTCATCTTTAAAACTATTTTTTCTTATTTTATTTCCAATTATTTATAAATTTACCAAAATAGAATTTTTTAATTCACATATAATTAAATATTTATTTTTATTATACTAATTTTTTATTCGGGAGGAATAATTATTAACTATATATTCCACTTTATTGGAATATCAAATCTTTCAATCATATGTTGTGGAGATTACTGTCTCCATGATGCGATGGCTTACATTTCATTACCATAAAATCTCTTTGATAGTTATATTGGAGAAATTTATTAATAAATGATAAATATATAATAAAAAATGATTATTAAGAGAAAAAATATAATCCACCTTTTCCCCTCTCATTATTCATGAAACTAAAATGATAACATTGTGTTGTGTGGACAAAAGAATCTATTAAGTAATGTCTCTCATTTCTTATATAGATTATTTATTATTTATTAAATATCATAAAATATGAATCAAAACATTAAAAATATATATGATATAATTAATCTTCTCTAATAATTGTATAATTAAAAAATAATCCACTTTCATAATCATAAATCATATATTAATTGTAGTATGTTCATGTTTGGGTTGGTTTAAACACCGACATGAATCATGCTATAACATAATATCATAGATGACTATGATAACATAATTAATTATTAATTATTATATAAATTAGTATCTATTTATTTCATTTTGGTATTGTTATAGTAATATAAATATTAAACTCCTTAATTTAGATACTGATATCAATTAATTAAAAATCACAAAAACATGCTAATCACTGATTTAATGTTTACATATCATAACCAATAATCCAATAGAATGATATTATAATATTATACATAATTTTAAGTCATCAATTAATGTAGCTTTAATGATTTATCAGTGATTAAATTTGGGAGAAGAATGAATAAAGACACTGCTGTTATAAAACTATTTCAAAATGATCAAGATTACCCTCACCATATATTAAAATTGGATAATAACTAACTAATATAAAATTAAATAATAATTATTAACGAATTTTATAGAATTTTATGGAAATTAAATAGGTTCCCAAATATTTGAATATGATATTACATTTTTTATATTTTACATTCAAGTACATTAGTTCAAGTTAGGGATTAAGGTAAGGGTTTATTGTCTAAATTTTTACTACTTCATATATATATCCTATTATACAGAATATTTTATTTATATTGGTGTATGTTATAACCATATAATATTTTATATAATTATCCTCTCATTATTATTGTTATTTAATATTTTATTTTAAATGTTATCCTTTAAGGAGGTTTGATTCAAATGTATACAATGATTTATATGTGATTTGTCTCTAATTTCAATTCCACGAGGCATGATTGTTATTATGCACCATAATTTATTTTACTGGGATTATTAACTGTCTCATTTACTTCTAGTAAAATAAATATATTTCATTAAAATATATTTTAGTTTCATACCATCCCATCTGGGTTTTTTACACTTACATAACCATTATTATAAGGGTGTTACCATTTTAATTTTGATTTGTTGTGATTTGATATGTATTTTCCACTTTGATCCCATTTTATAAGTATATATTGGAAATATATTAATTTATAAATACTCTCATAATATTTTCCATTGGTGGATTAAACTCATGGAAATATATTTTGGCCTTTATCATTCCAAATCACACTATGTTATTGGAATTTTTTTTAATCCAATTCCATTATATTATGAACAATATATATTTTATCCCATTGATTACACAATTTGCACCTACATTCCAAACATAATTTTAATGGGTAAATTATTGATTAAACTATATGAAACATAATATATGATGAGTAATATTGAGGTATAATTACATTGAAATATATTCCATTTATTGATTGGGAAAATATTGACAATCATTATACTTTTT
The DNA here is from genome assembly GCA_963277665.1 of Viscum album. Classification (NCBI taxonomy): domain Eukaryota; kingdom Viridiplantae; phylum Streptophyta; class Magnoliopsida; order Santalales; family Viscaceae; genus Viscum; species Viscum album. The sequence goes on from OY728129.1 coordinate 1,507,717,898, forward strand.
GTTCTAATTTTGTTTTTTATTATCTAATAAGGATTGTGAGTTATGTATCATATAGATTATTTATTCCTCTATATAATTAATATAATTTAAATAAACAAAAACTATAGATGATAGAAATAGATATCCCCATAATACATCTATATGTGTGAAGACAAAAATTGCCTTTAGTCTTTTGGTGTATACTAGCCCAATTTTGTTTTCCAAAACATAGGGACATGATTTTATGATCATGAATTAAATGATAATGAAATATTGGATTTGGGAATGGAATATTGTATCTAAAATAATAAATTTCATTATAATGAACGAAATCAATATTTTCCATTCATTTTTATAGACATTTATACCATAGACATGTTATGCAGACATTTTCTGTTGATTGTGGGATTATTTTGATTGTATTTTCCTAATATATTTTTATAAACTTATTGTGGTTTCTTATAATAATTTATTTTTATAAATTTAGGTTAAATTTATTTAATGTTTTTAGATTACCCCTTATTATTTTTCTATTTCCACAAGTTATGGATTAATTTATTACACATGATTTATATAATATAATATCTTATGTAGAGAATTTTTGGTATATTTTAAAGACCTAATATTAAATATGTAGTTTCTTAATTAATTGGAAATAAATTGATTAGTTCAGAAAAGAAATGGATTTATTAGCTTATTATTTTTCTTAATTCACTAAAGCTATGAATCTATATTGTCATGAGAATGTATGTAATGAAATATTTCATTTTTTTCATTTATGTATTAGATGGTAAGGTGCATGAATCTATATTTGGTATAAAATATAGTATGTAAATTTTTTTATTTCAAAATTATATAAGGGAGTGAGGGTGTAGGAAAAATAGTTTTTATTAGATTAGGGCTTAAATATCTTTGGACATTATTATGTAAGTTTTTGATAACATAAGGGTTGATATGTTAATGTTGCTCATAATTTTAAAGGTATATATAACCCTTTAGGTTAGTAAAGTTAATATTAAATATTTTATGTTTTCTAATGATTAATATAAGAGATATTTGGTTAAAAACTGAGAAATATGTATAATGGATAAGTATATGTATTGGATAACATCTTGAAGTTTTTTTTTAATTTGAGATTATAAGGGTATGCTAGAAATTACAACACTATCTACACACTGGAAGGTGGATGCAGTTGGGGAATAGATGAAATTTTTGGAAATAACCCATAAATATTATTATTGAGAATCAACTCAATATTTAATATGGTTGATAATGATTAGGGCTAAGATTACACACATAGATAGAAACAACTAATAGATATGAATAATTAATTATATTCTATTTTTAATCTATTATAAATGCTACATTATGTAAAATAATTTGTTTGCGGAATAAGAATGAAACCATCTTAAAAACTATATATTGAAATGAGAGTGTTTTAGGTTTACTTGAATGATAATGTAATAATTTAATAGAATAAGAAATTTTTAGGTTGAATTCCTCATGAAATTACATGAAAATAATCCTCTTATGGTGTTAAATTTTCATCAGAAATGATTATGCCCTTTTTAGTAATGGATGAATCATTAAGGAATGAAGTTCACAATGGATGTAATGATATTTTTTGAGAATTGCCTAATAAGAAATATAATATTATTGGTGATATAATGATAAATCATAGAATTATTCCAAACCCTTTATCAAAATTTATACATAATAATGTGAAATTAGTTGAGTTTTCAAACACACCAAAAAAGAGAAGGAAGGAGTCTCATAGAAGTCTAGGTGATGAATGTTATAAAGAAAAGAAGATTCATTTTCTTTTATGTAAAAATGTGGTAATTATCACCATGGTGAATTCCTTAATGGAACTGGATGGTAAGTTACTTATAGAAATTAATGGAATACAAAAAAATATTAAAAGGAAAAATAAATCATCTAGTTAAAATGATGAAGAAAAATACGCATCACCCTATCCTAACTAATATATTAAGGTAGACAACTCATTTTAAATTATATATTGACATAAATATATCTTTCAGATAACAATTACTAATTTTTATTATTGATTTTTAAGTAAAATATCATGGAATCTATTTATTTAGGTGGAGGGGGGAATGTAACACCATAAGAGTTTAAATAATATATTTTCCATCCAAACCAAATGAGTTCAATAGATTTATTCACATTCAATAGGAAACCAAAATGAAATAGAAAATGATCTATAATCTTTTAGATTGAGAAGTACAATTTGTAGTTTAAAATAAAGCTATCATAATTAATAAATATATGTGAAATAAAAATAAATTTAATTACTAATTCTAATTAATTCGTAATAATTAAATTAGTGTATCTTAATAACTAATAAGATAGATATGTTCTTTAAAATGAAAATTTTCTACGATTTTAATTCATGTTCTTTTTTTATGGTACTTAATATATTGTTGATAAAATATATAATTTATATGAGTAATATTTCAACCCCAAACATGATTATTAATTAATAAGAAATAAGATTAATATTAATTAATATATTACATTTTTTATTTTTCTCTAAAAATGATTTTCATTGTATATTTATGTTTTTATTTAATAGTTAAATTCTAAAATTTGAGATTTTTAATTTTCCCAAGCCAACCAAAATTTATTATTTAAATAAAGATAAATGTAAATTATTACTTTTTTGTAATTATTATGAAATAAAAAGGATTCATTTTAATAATGATACAATGGTTTTTACTAAAGTCATGGAATTTATTGATATATCATGAAGTAAAGGTAACTAAAATTCTTATAAAAATTTCAAAAATTAAATATATACATTAGGACTAAAAATATAGAGGTAAAACAATTAAAATTAGGGATTTATTAAATAAGAAATTAAAATTTAAAATAATAATTAACATTAAAACAACTATTTTTGATCTTTTATTTTAATTAAATATTATTTTTCTAAAATTTGGTTTTGTATTAAATAAACATAAACATAAATTTTAATTAATTTATAGTAATAAAATTATATGATGTAAATAAACTTCATTGATAATTTGTCTATATAAATAAATCCTAATATTATAATTTCTGTTTTTCTAAAAATGATTTTTTACGCATTACATGTAGTAATATTTAAGTAGAGTTTATCACACATAGAAATTTTATCTGATAAAATATATTTTTTATTTATAATTAGTGTGTTAAAATTATATAATAAGTAAAATTTTAGTTTTTGGCCAAAAAATGATTTTCTTAGGTGAAAAATATTTTCCACGATAAAAGAAAAGATAGTAAAAGAAAAAAATTTATGAATAAAGAAATTAAAAAAATATTTAAAATATGATTAAGAAAAAATAGTTATGGTATTATTGATATTATATAATCTACAAATAAACTATTTTCTCTTTTGGAATATTTATGATCTTTATAACAAGTGGTCTCTATATTTTATGTTGAAATATTTACAAAAAGTATCATTATCTCCCCATATAAAAGGGTCCTATCACTATACCTTAATGACCACACAAAAAGCTTTGTTTTCTATTGATAATATAACATTTTAACTCTCATATAATTTTATTCCATTTCCTTTATCTAATATTTAGAATTTTTTTCCAAATAACTCATTTTTCAAGGAGTCGTCCAAGAGAAAGTCGAAGTCCTCAAAGTGAGTACTCTATTTACCAGATGAACTTTTCATTTAATTATTAAATTCCTAAATATAATTTCTTATTTACATATAAATAAATTAGTAATATTTTTGTGAAAAATTATTACTCTAAGGTAATTACTATTAACCACATTTCCCTTTTTTTCTATAATTAAAAATGAAACTGTCATTTGTGTGTTTTACGGACAAACACCACCAAGAAGTTATGACTTTTATTTTTTACTACCACCTATATTTGATAGTTATAAGGATTAAATTAATTAATATATGTGAAATAGAAATTATAATTATTACTATGAAGATACGAATTATATTAATCCTTCTTTACCCTTCTGTATTCATGAAATAAAAACATTAACCATGTATTGTGAAGACAACCACCTCCATGAACTAACATATTTAATTTTTCATATTTTTCTTTATTATATATTAATGCATATATATAAGTGATTAAAAAATTAAAATTATCTATATAATATCATTATAATTCTTTAATAATGCTATTATTCCAAAATAAACTGGTTTCATAATAATAATTGTCCATTAATTTTGTTATGACAATGTTTTGGTCGAGTTAACCACCAACTACAAATATGGTATAGAAAAACATACTTGGTGACTCTTAGAACATAATTAAAGATAATAAATGATATAAATAAGTAAATAATTATTTTACTATGGTTTTATTATGTTATCATTTATATTAAAATTTTTAATTTATATTCCACCATAAATTTACTAAAAATCATTGAATCATGCTTGTCATAGATTTAATCATTTAGAATAGTAACAACAATACCATAAAGTGAAATTATAAAATTATATATAATTATAAATTGAAATTAAAATACCATTTATTTTATTATAATAATTTTCTTTAGAGTATGAGTTAAAAGTGACACTATTATTACAAAACATTTTCAATATGATATGCATTACACAAACCTAATATTAATGGTAGATAAAGAAAAAAATATACATGTAAAGAGAAATTTTAAATTGGGGTTTTAAAAGATTATTTATATTGATATGGTTCTTAAATAGTTTGGTACTATAAATATATTTTAATACATGATATTCAATTGATTGAGTGGAAGTTATGAATTTAGTTGATGGTTTCAAATCTCAATTTTCACCGACTGAGAAAAATTATAACTATCAATCATTTATTATTTTTAATGGAGTATCCATTACACCATTAATATTAAGTATCATTATCCTATAAATAATTATGTTATTTAATGTTTCTTTTTAAATTCTACCCTTTATGTGGTTATCATATGAATGATTCTAATTCCATATGTATTTTTTATATATATTTTTATTTTGATGAGACAAATTAGAAATTTAAAATCATGTTTTATTTTATATAGATTATTCCCTACTATATTTACATCCATTATAATGAATATATTTAATTTCTTTATATTATAATTTCATAATATCCCTATCTTGATTTAATTCTTATGTTACAATTTCTATAAGGGTGTGTGCATATAAATTTTGATTCAAAGAAATATGATTCAAATTCACCATTTATTTCCCATTTATAGTGTATATATTATCCATGCATTCATTTTTAAATCATATAATTCAATTTTCATTTAATGTTTAAACACACTTAAATAAATTACTAGATATCTCTTTCCAAATCGACCTTTGTTATAGGTATAGTTTTTCTTTTATTTTCTTTACTCTATGAACACTCTATATTTCATTCCATTGATTGAAACTATCCACCTAGATTCCCTATGTTTTTTGATTGGGGAAGTTTTTTACATAACCATACACACCTTATACAATTTTGTGTAAGTTTTATGGATTCAAATATAGAATGTTATTCCATTTATTGATAGGGGAAATATTAACAATCTATATACATAATATTTCAATATATATTTTTTTGATTAATAAGGATTTTTGTTATGTATTATAAATCTTCTAAATTACATCATATTTTTAATAAATTAGAATTAATTATCTATGTTTGGGGCATGATATTAATAGAATCACTTTGTATAAATTTGTCTCATGAGAAAAACATAAAGGTAAATTTTGGAGTTTATTTACCAAAAACAAAAAATTTCATAAAAACTCAATCTTGAGGATAAGACCATTATGCCTATGATTATGTTTTATTTCCATAGGAAGAGAGATTATATATAAGATATTATAAATTTCATCACTAAAGAACCATTTATTATAATCCATGCGTTTTTTCATTAATATGTCAATTATGTAAATATTATGCACATAGATTCATATTACTATAGAATTATTTTGATTATCTACTTCAACATTATTATTTTTCCCAATAACGTGATCACTTATTATCCTTGATTTCTTTCTATTATTTTTCCCATACTGGGAATTTCATATCACACATTCTTATATTTAATTTTTCATATATTAAGATGAAATATATTACAAATTTTATTTCAAATTGAATATAGGGTTTGGAGAAATTGTGTGATATGTTGAAAACATATTATGGATTACATAGTTTCTTATATGATGGAAAATATCCCATTAACTAAAAATTACATTGGATTTACTAGATTATGATATATTCTTATTTTTAAAATATCTAAAGGTACATGGTTATTGGAATGTAGGAAAAAACTATTTTCTTTATTTTATAAAACTATATAATAGTTCTGTAAAATATTTTACTATTTTTATTAGTTATCTGTAAATTATGTGCTTTCTGCACTAGATCTAGCAGTGTGGGGATGTGGTGTCAAATAAATAGCTACAAAAAACTAAGTGAAAAACAATAATAAATCTGTGTATTAACGTTTTCAATATTTAAAGGTATATAAGTAAGAATAATAATTATAATAATATGAAAAACAAATTTCTAACCATATGACCAATATAGTATAAATTGGATAAGATATAGGAGGAGGGAAAAATAATGAAGGAACCTTCATATATAAAATTTAGAAGCATATTATAGCTAATAAAAAAGATAAAACATTAAAGTAAACCATATGGCCAAAAATTAAACAGGTTGGGAATGTTTAAAAATGAGAAAGCATAAATATATTTAGACATTATAAAACTCAAATGAAATAATTTTCTAGGTTGTGAAACAATTAACATCCACGTTTCACTATATAAGAAGTTGATTGTGACAATTATTCCTATCTAGTGATTATTTTACATTAATAGATAGTTTAAGGTAATGTATAAATGAATTGAATGATCCAGTAATTAGTTCATAAAAAATATGATGTATAAATTTCATGGAATATCTTGATGTGATTTTAAATCACATGTGGTTAAAGATAAAACTGGTATCATAAATTCTATGAATCAACAACGATGAATTTGGTTAAGAATACCTTAAGGGGAATATACTAAGAGGTAAACCTACCAAATATTTATATATTTAGTATCAAATCATTATTTCTGGATATGCCATGAAAAAATGATGTTGTAGGTAATGTTTTAATTTCATAATTTCATTTTTATTATTATTAACTATGATTATCGAGGGGTGTGACTGTTAAGAAAAATGTTGTGTAACAACCCAATAATATACATTCACAACTATTAGAATAAATATAATTTTTTCCCTATAATTCGTTATTTTTACCACCAAGTTACTATTAAGCTAGAAAAAAAATGATTTAGCTTTAATTACTCTCAGGAATGAATTTTATCGATAACTTGTTTTATATGGAATACTGTGTTTTACTGAACAGTAACATATTATGAAACAATTTATTATATAATATAAAAATATATATCCTAGAAATAAAATTAGAACTTATGTGTAGGACTAAATAATATATGAATATATTTTTTGAATTCATTGGTTACAATTTATTATTAATAAATTAATAAATGAACCAATTTAGTATAAAGGGGGTGTTTTTATAAAAACTATTATTATGCACCAAAGGTGTTTTATCAAAATAAAATAAATTAATTAATCATAGTGAATGATTTAAAATAAATAAATAAATATATATATATACTATTAATTAAAATATTTTTTATATTCATGTAATATATTTTATAAGCAAAGGATAAGAATAAATCTAATTTTACGCTTGAAAATAGTATTTTTCTAAAAATGAAATTTTTCCATGTATAAATGGTTCACCTATTTTAAAAATAATTTATTGTAATTTTATAAATATTATATGTAAAAAATTTTTATTTTTCAAATAGGTTAATAAAAATTATCTTAGTGGGTTTTTTCTTTTCTTGTGAAGTTTATTTTTTTGAAAAATATTGGAAAATACTAAATTTTAATTGCAATTTTTTTTATCATCTAAGTTATTTTTATTGTTAAATTAAATTTTAAATAGATTTAAAAGTTTAATTAGGTATATTATACATATATAAATCCAATTTAAGTTATTTGGAAACAATTTTAATTTAATCTGGGTAAACAAAATTTCAAAATATCGAACATTTTAACTTTAAAAACCTGATTTACTGTCCTATTAGTGAGATTAATTTAAAATTAATTTCCTCCACATATATTGTATGATTTGGAATAAATTTATTAAATATTAGGAATCATAATGTTGTATATTTTATATTAATTTAAATTTATTTTTTTCCTAAAATATTACCGCCACTAGTTAATAATAATTAAATTGATTTAGAGAAACACTAGCTTAACAAGGAACTAAGCCATTATATTAAGTTCCAAAATGACATAAAAACATGTAACATACCTTTTTATGTCTTTATTTAGACAATAACATATGTTATATATAATATTTATCATTATTAGAGGAAAATGTTTTAAGATAGACCTCATGACAATGTTTACCTTTTTATATTTACATGAATTCCACTCCTCCTCCACTATAAAAAACTATTTGGTCATAATACGTATAACAATATGAAAAAACCATTTGGTAAAATTATCCCTACCCTAGTCCTAGAAATATATATTTTGACATAATATAATAAAAGGAAGCATTTTAGTATAATCCAAAAGGAGTGACCTAAAAAAGAGGCAATGTTCCTTAGTGATCCCTTTTGTTTCATTTCAATATCCACCCTTAAATTATCATTATATCATTAATATATAATAAAATATTTATAATAAATATAAATCAATATTTTTATGTCAATTTTATTCATTTCTCTAGCACACACATGTATCAAATGAGATATGAAATCATCATTCTTGTGTATGGTGGACTAACTCCTTGCAAACTGATGTTGTTCTTTCTCCCATTAACAAATTTCGTGGTTGGAAATAATTATGGATTTATAGATTATATATGGTTTAGATAATATTTATAATTTATTTATTCATACATAATTTGTATATGAAATATTCCTTTATTCAGTTCATTTTATAAGAATATGATAACTTCATATGTTGACATGAGGACTATCCCCTCCTCAAAGCAAAGTGATCCATTCACGCTATACATGGAATGTATTAATGATAGTTTTAATAAAATATGTTATTAATAAGACATATTTATGATAATGGATTGATAATACACACACACAAACACATATATATTAATTAATTTTTAAATAGGAAAAATAAATTGAAGTAGTGGTCATGTGTATGTAGAGTCCACCGTCTCTATAAACAGTGCATTTCATTCCATATATTAGTATTGTATGGATAATTATAATCACATATTTACTGAATATAGGAGTTATTTATATCATTTTTTACACCATTTAAGTTATTAAATCATTATATAATTAATAGTAAAAAAATAATAAATAAATAAATACTCAAAAAACAAGGCAATTAACACCCAAAATGATGGAAATAACAAAATATTATTATTGAATGGATTGTAATATGTTATAAAGGACTATATATTATATAATAGACATTAATACAGTTATTTTTTTGTTAATTACATTCTAATAAAATATATAGGTTTTTAAATAGAATTCAACCAAAAGGAAGCATAACGTATGAGATTTTATTCCAATTTACATTCCATTAAAATTTATATGTTCTTATGCACCATTTAACTTTTATGTGGTGTATATAATTCCCCTATTACATGTAATATCATTAATAATTTACTCTTTATGACATTTTAAATTATAATTTAAATTATCTCATCCAAGGGAATTTTATTTGAAAATTATAATTTTATATAAGATATTTCTAAATCTCAAATTCTTTTGTGATTGATAACATTATCTTGAAAAAATTAAATTATCTTAGTAATTTTTTTTTGGAAATTAAAATTATATTAAATAACCATATCATTATCAAGTATATATGAATTTACATAACCTTATACCATTTTTTCTTATTGTATTTACTTTCTTATTTGTTATATTATCTAGAAAAATGTTAATAAATATATATTCTTTATTGAATAATGATATTTGATAATGAATATTGTTAATTAATTAAATGTATTTCTTCATTTATGATTAATTATTTTTTATTTTAGTGATGGCTAGGCCCCAGAATTTATATGTTCTCTCATTGAATCAAAAGGTCCTCATGAGAAAAATCACTTTTCCTAATTAAACAGATTACTACCTGTAGTTTTAAACTCACTTATGAATGGTATTTATGGTAAAAGTTTTATTTTTTTCTCGGAAATGATGTCCAATAAGTAAATTTTTTCTTAAATTTGATTTTATTTATTTATTTATTGTTATCATTATTATTTATCCCTGATATTTTCTCATTAGAGTTATTAATGGATTCATTTCATTCTCAACCAATTCAATAATGAAATTTGTTTCAATTATTTATCATTCCATGTTGAGTATGCCTTATCTAGATATATGAATGGAATGTGACATATGTTATTTAACATTCATTTTTGATTTATTTTAATTGATTCATTATTATATCCATTGTACACTTACCCTTAAAGATCCTTTAATCCCACCATTTTTTTGTTTCCTTTATCTAGGATATGGAGAATAAATCATTGAATTAGATTTAATGGAATTCATTAATTTCTGTTTTTTATGTATCATAATTCTATTTTCTATATCCCAATGTAACAATGGTATCATGTATGTAATAATGATTTAAAAAACTAAAAAATGGTTGGACTGTTCAGGATTTGATTCTGTATAATCATTAAAATTTAATAATGTAATGCACTGGTTCTAGGCTTTTAGGGTTGGGGAATTATATGGGGGATAAAAAAATCTATAATAGAATGTTTTTTAGTTTTTTGTTCATTATTCATGTATTTTTATTAAATATGTTAAAAATTAGTTAGAAAACCCCAAATAAGTTAATTTTTTAATTATTATAACACTACAAATATTTAATATAATGATTTATTTTTGAAATTCATCAACCTTGATTTTATACCATGTTCAACCACATTTAAATAGACATAGTTAATTGATGGTGTATTTCTAATTAAAAATATGGTATCACCCATCTCTTAAATAGGACTTGATTTAGTATCTTAATAATTTAGTTGATGAAGAAAATGGGGAATATGTTTTTTCCTAAAATGTTAATGATATTAAAAATAAATTCCCATAGAATCCCTAGAATAATAAGGTGTGAATAATTTCATCCTATTCATTTATTTTTAATTACGGGAGAGATGAATTACAATGAGAGGGTACGACTTGGCCATTGGTACCGTTCCTGTGTATCTTTGCACGAGACAGTTTTCCGAGTGGTCATGCTTTGGTGGGGGGATTTAACTTGATAAAGATGCAAGGGAGAGGTGGAACTGGTAATTTGATTGGGTTTTGCTGTGATGTTTATTTTGGTTGTTTTATTTGATCTAGTTGTTTCTCACTTTCTCTTTAAAAGTTACTTGATAATAAAATAAAAATCAATTTTCAGTCTTTTAGATCAATTAGGACTGATAGAAAATCCAACTGTGGTGATTAATCATCATCATTGGTTGAAGTGATATTTTTTGATTGACACTTACTACCAATAATCATTAAAATGTAATTATTAATTGTAATGTCAATTTATTGGTGATGAAGAATCAATCCACCCATACAATGGAGAGTTGAGTTACTAATATCATAAAATTAAAAGGATGTTTGAAGATCTAGCTACAAGGTGAGAAGCCCATTACATCATGAAATTATGTTTATGAACATTATTGAAGTTTAAATTACTAATTTTTATTATTTTTTATGTGTTTAAAATAATTCAACTACTGGTGTTATCAAGTTAAATTTCTATTGAAACTATCCTTAGAGTACCTAGCCTATTGGATGATAAATTATTTTATAAAAATCCATTACCACAGCATTTTTTTATAAATAAACTGACGGCATAAATATGATCAAAATTAAAAAAATGGGGAACATGGTCAAGGGGGTCAAAATTTGTGTAATCTAAGAGAATCCTCCACATAAATTTCCATACATCTACGTTGGAGAGAACTAAATTGAGAAAATGAACTCATATAATCATTATTGACCCATAAAGATGTGTAGTATGCTATTGTATTCCCTTCCCACCATGTCTGATAGAGGGTAGTTTGAGTTTTTAAAAGGCATTTACACCAATGGGTATGATAAATAATGAACCAATGTATAAAAATAAAATTATTAAGTGAGTGAAAAAAGATAATAGAATTTGTATTAATTGAAGAGAAATCAATATTATTCACACAACATAATTCCAGACCACTGTACATAGAACAAGCCCTCAATAAAAGATAATCACCCTTCCCATATGATGCACTTATGAAAGATATCATCGATATGAATGACATATTAACAATACCTATTTCCTAAATAATTTTGTAGATATAAAAACCATAATCATTTGGAATAAGACAAGACAAGGGGGAGCCCAACAAATTTAGTGCCCTTGAGCAAATATTATCTCTTTTTGAGGTGGTGGCCCACAAAACTGTAAGATGTTATGTAGATATGGGGATGTATCCATGAACATAAGGTGTGATGAAACATATTACACCAGCCATTTTGATTAAACATCCAGGAGGCACTGTGAGAAACATACCCCTTCATAGTGTGTTGTGTTCCAAGAATCCCAAATGCACCAATAGCTTGAGAACAGAATAACTGCAGTTACCTTATGTTCATAAATATTCCCTACAACCCAATTGAAACATAAATGAATAAAATTACTAATTTTGGGTACAATATATGTTTCCACAGTAAAGTACCAAAATTAATTCCATATGAGATCTTCCAAGTCACCTTAAAAATATGCTCAATGGTTCATTCTTTTATATTTTTTTAGCAAAGGAACTATAAAACTATGTTCATGCCCTTCCACGTGAATTCCAAATCATTATAGATATAATGGATCCTGATAATCTAAACCTTAAATTTTAACTTCATTGTAATGTATTTTCACTATAAAATATTACCTCATGCATCATGGACATCAGATTCATGTAGCGCATGCCTATAAGCTTTAGATTAGAAAGAACCATAAGACATAGTCATGAAAATATAAGTGTCCCATTCATCATTAATAATGATGTTATAAAACCATAAACCTCTTGTGGGTTGATCACTACATAAATAAACCTCGAGTAGCTACTAGAGAGCCTAAAATAGATTTTGTACTTCTAGTACCTTAGAAAATTGAGCATCAAACCAGACAATTTTTTAGTATAGATGACAATATCCCCACATCCTATAACATAGTAGGAATAAACCATAATAAAATGAATATTAACTTTTATATGAACCCAATATGTGGAGTCCTTACCCATAACATATCTTATATCTTTCCCATAACTATTGACAAAGAATCATCCACATAGATTATGTCCTCTGATAGATTCAAAGTATTGATTTCCTTACAAATTATACAGCATTCCAAATACATCCATCAAATTATTCCCACCTACTTCAGAAGGTTTATCCATCCTGGTCCATGTGGCCCAATGACATTAGGCACTATACTGAGGATCCCTAGTGAAAGTGGTTGGGAATTTTTCAATTACACTAAAAAATGTTTTATGCACTTTACAAGAATATAGTAAATTAATTTGGATGGGTGTGAGATCAATGTTCAATAGAGTAATCATTCAACCAAATGATAGAAAATTATTTTTCCAGTTTTTAATTTTTCTAATGGTCTTGTCAACTAACCTATCAAAATTATAGATGTGCATTATTCTATGATAGACAGTAACCACTATGTATACAAGAGGAAATTCTCACCTATGGAAGATCATATGGTCTTTAATCATCATAAAACATATTATATAACAATTAGACATGACATTGACACAACTCTTATCAAAATTTATTTTTGGACACTATTTATAATACTCCTCTGTGATGTTATTGCTGTCTTGAATAGACCACCTATAAATGTTTAGGAAGAAAATAATATCATCTCCAAAGAGAAGATGAGAAACTTCATTAAAACTACCTATACTCTTATAGGATAGAACATTCTAGATGTGGAGTGAGTGAGCTATATATTTTTTGAGGATGTCCTACATTAATATAAAAAACTGGGGGACTTCGGGTCCCCATACCTCAACCACCATAACTAATTTCATGAACCCAAATTTGATTCACATAAAAAATTGAGGTCCATATAGTGTTGTGGCATCTGAAGAGGAGGTCAATAACCCTAGAATAGAATCCCATGAAACCCTTTACCTAATTAATAAAGTTCTATTCTAACCTATTATATAATATTTCCATGTCAACTTAAATGATAATATTTATTCTAATTGCCTTCATATGGATGTCTTCAATAATTTCATGATAAATTCCAAATGTACCATGGATAGTCCACACATAAATAAAACTATTCTTTTCCTCTAAACTACATATAGGAATATGGGATGCTAATAATCTATTAAAGATTCTCTACATCACTTTATAAAGAGAATTGCACATTCTAGTTGGACAAAATTGGCTCATTGATTATTTGTACTTCATTTTAGTAATAATAATCAAGTTTTCGGAGCATTCCACCCATATAATATCTACACAATGAATGAATAGACCTAATTTTGATTCAAGTTATGCATAAGTTCATCTATTTGAAGATTCAGACATGTATTCATAAATTTCGATATGTCAACATTATTTTGGGAACATGAGAGCATAAAGTTATTACATTTCATCATGATATTTGGAAATGTTATAAATATAATAAATAGATTTATGGAATCTACAAAATAGTTTATAAAAATAAATCTTGAGGTAACTATAGTTTCTATGTGTAAAAATAAACTTTGTAGTGTATAAGACAAGAACCATATGTTGTATGCTAACTAGATTATGTAGGGTGCCTCTACCCTATGAAATAACATCATAAGGTGGAATATTATAAAAATTTAATGATTATATAAAATTAATGAACCCCATAAACATTGGAAGGTACACATTTTAGGGGTACATGGATCATGATAAGGAATAATACATATCTGATTTTTATGAATTTTTAGCGAGATTCTAAAAATGATGATTTTATATTAGAAGTCACATATACAGATTCCAAATACATTATTTTATGTATAAAACATCATAATGTATTTAATATCTATGATAAAATATTAATTTGATAATGAAATATGGTAAATAAAATGAGGAAGAAGATTTTTGTTCTAGATATTTTGAGATTTTCAATGAGGCTATTTGTAAATTGTTCAGTGATCAAAATTGATATTGATATCAGTTAAAGAGTTTTCTAAGCATAATTGTTATAAAAATCAAAAAATAACATGTGATATAATATTTATTTAGTGATATAGAGATTTAGAGTAGGAAATGTCTTGGAATTTCTCTATCCTTAACTATAGAAATTATATATTTCATAACATTAAAAATCAGATATCATTATTATTGTGCTTTGATTTATTTTTTTAAATATCAGAAGATTTTTTTTATTCAAAAATTTGATGAAGAATGAATATTGAATTTTTATTAATAGTATTTATATTCAAGTTTAATAAATGTAGGTTTCTTACAAAGATATTATTTTGCAATAAGAATGTAACAAACTAGAACTACCGTTTCATATTTTATACAATTATGGATGAATAATTACTAGTGGTTTCTATGTAAATATCATGAAAAATTATACCTACTATAGATAATCTATAATAATTAATATTTCAAGAAAAATAGTGAAACTGACTGATTAAAAAATAAAAAATTAATTTGTGGTATCATTGAAACACTTTTCAATATAACCATTTAAATAATAAACATTGTAATTGGAGGTGCGTCATTTGCCAACAGTTTTTCTTGCACACTCTCTTTATAATATTTATGTTCATGGGATAAATAAAAATAAACCATAAAAACATATGGGTTTCTTTATAGATATGTATAAAAAGGAAATAAAAATAAAATAAGAATAAGAATATATATACACAAGTTTTTTATACTCTTGAAAAGAATAGAGATAATAGAACTAGATATATCATGGAAGAATATAAAGAAAATTTCAATATTTTGCTAAAATAGATGTCATATGGGTATTGAAGGGGAATAAATGAATCTAAATTATAATGTGTTTCACAATCTAGTTCGTTCTTCAATCATTGTTGCATGATTTTGGGAAGAAGAAAAGAAGAAGAAGTAAACCCTTGATGTGGTTTCTTTTAGTGAGAATGATAAGTCTAGAGGACTTAGTTATTTTCATTTTATGTATACTTTTTGGAATATGTTTCTTGATGAATATTAGTATTGGGAAATGCATAATTTCAAGAGTTCCTAAAAATTATTTATAGTTTTCGAGTTACTTTTATTTTTTTGGAGAGTTCCAAAAATAGTTTTAGAAGAAGAATTAAATGTTGCATAGATAAATATAGACTGATTTATATGAGTTATTATTGAATATTTATTGGAATTAAAATAATATATTTGGAATAATGAGAGCACATATTTCTACTATAGTTAAGTCATTAAAAATTAGGTTAACCACATAAATACATTGTTAGAGTTGAAGACTAGTGGGATGCCAATATACAGAAGTGCAGTGCGATTATATACAAGTCCAACAGTTCTATATACCGAATGTTCACATATGTTATATTGTATACATTATGCATGGATTATAAATTTAAAAAACCTAGTAATAATTCATGAATATATAATAGTATTGAAAACCTGACTTAGTGGAACCCGACCATATCATTGAGTATGTTTCCCACATTGGGACCAAACATTGTTAGAATGAATACTCTATAATGTACTAGTAGACATACATTGCATGTGATGTTCATGATAAGGATAAAGTAAAATATAAATTATTTCAATTATGAAAAACATGGATTTAGATACCAAATGGTCATAAGGAATAAATATATATTATAAATTGATAAAAATTATAGAAAACCCAGATTATTCCGCTTCTTAGGTGTCTGGATCGGTCCACTAGGATAATCAGAATGAAATTAATTGAAATTATTTGATATGATATATATAAAACAAAATATATATGGATTTGTAACATGCTATTTAGCAAACCAATCTAGTCTAGCTACTTATGGAATTGATAATATTTGAGTATTCAAATACTATATTGACATATTACATGTATTATGGCCATAAGAAATGGTATAAAGGTATAGGAATGTTGGAAGATGGAATGTATAGCCTAAAAGGACCTAGCTAACCCTTTTATGCTAAAAATCAAGTTACCAGGGAGTTGGGTTTATAAGTATTTTGTAGACACATATAGACATTGGGAATCTCTTTGTCCTGGGTGTAGCCAATGAGATCTACATAGATTATATGGCAAAAATGACTTCCCTCTAGGATGCATGTTTCATTGGGCATTATGATTTATGGGCTAAATTGAGAAATAGTTTTTCAAATGTGATAAATTGTAATGTCAATAATTTGGGTATTTTGAAAATGGTTTGATTTATAAAAATGATGAAACATGGAAAATGTAAAAAAAGTGGAAAGCCTTTTTGGGATAGTGTTGAGTAATGCGATATGAAATGGGAATTATTGATGTCTATGGAAGTGAGACTAATGGTTTTTTGTTTGCTGTTTTTAGAAATGTAGTCGGGTAAGCGTCATAGAGACCAATCGGAAGTGGCTGATGAGAAGGTGGTTTCACCTGATCCCTATGAGTAATAGCAGTTAGCCCAGAGCATAATGTAGGATTTCCAAGTTGTAGGAAGTTTTAATAGAGCGGAAGAGACAAATCATGTTGGTTATGTAGCTCAATTTCAAAAGCAGGATCCACCTATCTTTATGGGTGATTCTGAACTGGAAAGGGTAGAGGCGTGGCTACCCAGAATGAATAGAATTTTAGAATTCTTGGGGACGTCGATGGAGCTGAATGTAAATATAGAAACGTATAAGATATGAGATATTTCTCTTCAGTGGTGGGAGATTTTTGTCCAAGCTGGAACATACCAAGGAATAACGTGTTATGGATTTCAGGAATTGTTTAATAATCAATTCTACCCACATATGTTTAGAATTCAGCACACAATTGATTTCATTAGTCTAAAGAAATAAAATATATCTGTGACAGATTGTGCAGCTATGTTTATGAGCATAGTGTGGTTTTCACACAAGGTTGTGGGTATCATGTCGTTGAAGGCATGGATCTTCGAAGCGGGGTTACGACAAGAGAACTGTTAAGAAATATCATTGCTGTGTATCGGTGGTTACACAGAGATGGTGAATCGAGCATCAGTGGCTGAGCGGGATCTTTTGGCATCTTCAGGTAGAGGAATCATGGTGGTACCCATGGGGAATAGTGGGAACTCTAATGCTAGGCTCAGGCAGAGGAGGGGCACTTATTCCCATGGTGGGAGTATGGCACATAATTTGACGGCGGGATTGATAAATATTCCTCCAAAGCCCTAGAGCAAACCAAGATGTTTTCAGTGTGGTTCTAAGGCACCCATCAAGCAGGACTGTATGACATAACGTCAAGCATGTCACAATTTCATGAATATGGGGCATCTTCAGCACTGTTATAGGAATTCTCTAAGGTTGGGTGTGCGTGACACTCCTCAGGGATCACAAACGTCATATGCTTTGATGGGATGAGGATAGCAGCATACCCCTTCGTTAGTAGAGAAAAGTTAATTATGTTGATTCTCAGAACACTAAAACTCCACATCAGGGAAATATAGAGTAGAGTGAGGCAGCTAAGGCATTGTTCGGAGTAGAGTAGGTTGTGGGGGATGATCAGTCGGGACCATCAATGGTGCATGGTACTATTCTTTTAAATTCTAAATTTATGAAAGTGTTGTTGGAAATAGTTTCTTCCCACTCTTTTATTGCTCCACGTGTGGTTGAGTTGATTGGTTTAAGGGTAGAAATGATTCCTTCGGTTTTGAAACATCAAACTCCTATGGGCCGAAGAGATTGTCATGCCTTCTTGTGTATATTTGTGTCGTGTCATTTTGGGAGAGGTTGAGTTAATGTAGAATTTCTCAGTGCTTGAGATGGATGGGTATGTTTTAATCCGAGGAATTGATTGGCTAGTGGTGATTAAGACCCACATCGACTGTAATGCGTGAACATAGGCTTTTATGACACATGATGGCGTTAGACATCTCTTTCGTGGAGAAAGGCTTGAAAGGAAGGGTGCAACGAGTTTGTTGGCACCAGAAGTGGGCATGTTATCATATCAGTTGGTGGTCTTGTCATTGGAATCAGTAGTCGATGTTGAGAAGAGTGTTCTTCTGGCAGTGGTGGATCAATTCATGGATAGTTTTCATGAAAAATTCTCCGGGTTACCTCCCATAAGAGAAATGGAGTTTATTATTGATCTCTTTTAGAGGACCAGTCCTATCAAAAATTCATCTTATCGGATGGAACCAGCTAAATTTGAGGAATTGAATGTCCAATTGGAAATGTTAGAAAACAAAGGGTATATCTATCCTAGCATGTCTCTGTGGGTAGCGCTGGTGTAGTTTGTCAAAACGGTGGATAGAATTTTGAGGCTCTGTGTTGATTATCCTAGACTTAACCATGTTACGATAAAGAATATATATCCACGTCCATGAATTGATGATTGGTTTGACTAGTTGAGGGGAGCCCTTTGGTTCTCCAAGATTAACCTGAGGTCGGGATATCATCAATTGCGAGTGAAGAAGGAAGATATTCCAAAAATAGCATTCAGATATAGATATGGCCAGTATGAATATGTGGTTATTCCCTTTGGTCTAACGAATGCACCCGCAATGTTCATGAAATTGATGAATCTGATATTTTAGAGATACCTGGATTCATTTTTTGTGGTTTTAGTAGATGATATTCTGGTGTATTCAAATACAAGGGTGGATAATGAGCATTACTTGATGATGGTTTTAGGGATCTTGAGGGATCATCGGTTGTTTTCTAAATTGTCAAAGTGAGTCTTTTGGATAGAGGAAGTCCGTTTTCTTGGAGATGTGATATTTTAATGGTGTGTTTTAGTAGATCCAAAAAATATAAAGGCTATTATCTAATAGAAACCACCAATGAATGTGTTTGAGGTTCAAAGTTTCCTTAGTAAATTTGGGTATTATCAGAGTTTTGTTCATAAATTTTCAAATTTGGCTTCACTGATGACAAGTTTGACAAGAAAGAATGTTCCATTCCAGTGGAATGAACAGTGTAAGTAGTGTTTCGAAGAGCTAAAGGGTCGCCTTACATCAGCACCAATCATTGTTTTTCTAGAACCAGGAAAAGGGTACGTAGTGTGTTGTGATGTATCAGGATCAGTGGAGGGGTGTGTTCTCAAACAATGATCATAAGATCTTGAAGAACATTTTCTCACAATGGTATTTTAACGTGAGTCAAAGTAGATGGATGGAATATCCCCAGATGTTTGATTTTTACTAGATGTACACATCAGGTAATGTAAATTAAATGGTGGATGTATTATATAGAAAAACATATTCTTAGGTGGTGAAACATGCATCAGACAAGTGGCAGTTGATGTGGGTTATAGATGAAATGTTGTTGGAATGTGAGGACCAGGGCAATGGAGTAGGATTTTTTCCAGTTTTGTTGATTCTAGACTTGTTTGACCATGTTAAATAGGCACATATATCTGATTCTGAGTGTGTGAACCTTAGGTCAAAACTCAATGGTGGGGATACCATTGAGGGTTGGAAACTGAATGGAGATTCAGTTTTGTGTTTTCGGAATCATATGGTTGTTCCAGTTTCTTCTCAAGAGAATCTTTTTAGGGCGTATCATCATTCTAGGTGGGTTGTTAATCCTGGAATTCAGAAAATGATTAATGTGTTGAAAGCATGGTTTTGGTGGCCAGGTATGATAACAAGAATTGTTGAGTTTGTTTTGAGATTCTTGACTTTCCAATAGGTTAAGGCAGAGCATCAGAGGCCAGCGTGAATGTAGTAGTATTTAACAATCCCTTTTTTTGGATGTGGGAGAAAATAGTGATAGATTTTCTCATAGGTCTCCCATGAATGGTCAGAAATCACGATGCCATTTTGGTGTTAATGGATTAACTAATGAAGTCAACCCATTTCATCCTAATCAGTGAATCTCATATGGTGGAGGATCTATCCAGGATCTATATTCGATATGTAGTAAAGAGGAATAATGTTCTATTTTCTATTGTATCAGATTGAGATATGAGGTTCGCATCTCGTTTCTAGAAATCCTTATAGCTAGCCCTTGGGACACAGTTGTCTATGAGCACGACGTATCACCCCCAGATGGATGGTCAATCTGAGAGGATGATGTAAACGTTGGATGATATGTTTTGGGCATGTTCCATGGATTTTGGGGGCTCATGGGAGGCCCACTTGTCCTTGGTTGATTTGTCATTTAATAATAGTTATCGTGCATCAATAGATATGGTTCATATTAATCATTATATTGGTTTTCATGTCATTCTCCACTATACTGGGTGGAAATGGGGGAGTCATCGATAGTTGGACCAAGCCTTGTCTAGAAGACTACAGAAAAGATCAGGTTAATTTGGAAGAGAATGGAGATGGTTTTGAGTCTTCAGAAGTCATATGTATATCATCATCGACAGTCATTGTTGTTCAATGTCAGTGATCATGTTTTCTTGTGAATCTCTCCTAGGTTGGGACATCGTCTCTATGGAATGTAGGGAAAGTTATCTCCAAGGTATATTGGACCTTTTGAGATTCTTGAGAGAGTTTTTGAGGTGGCTTATCGTTTGGCCTTACCACCTAGGTTCAGTGTGGTACACAATGTTTTTCATGTGTCATAGTTGAAAAAGTATTAGCCGGATCTGGGCCATGTTATTCGATGAGATCATGCTAAGTTGGAGCCAGATGCTAAATGCTAAACCTGCCAGTTCGGGTTGTGGATAGGCAAGAGAATGTATTATGGGGTAAAATCATATTTTTGGATCAGGTTTTGTGGAAGCATGGCTTCATCCATGAGAATACATGGGAGCGGGTGAAAGAGATGATCGAGTAATGGCCCGATCTCTTTCAAAAAAGGGTGGGTTCACTACTTTCTAAGGACGGGAAGTCCCGTGCTGGGGAAAATGTAGCACCCCCCCCCCCCAGTTTGAGTTATGTAACCCTTATTTATGTTTTTTATGTGATAAAGTGCATGGGTTGAGTTGATAAGAGTATGGGAGAGTTTGGAATGGTTTTGAATAAGATTGGAGTCTTTTCTTAGGGAGCAAGGTTTGATCACAGTTAGGGGAAACCATGCGAGTTCTCTAAGAAACCTTGCAGGGGGAACCAGTAGGCTCTGGACAGCTTGTGCGCGATTTTCCAAACCTTTTGAGGAAACCGTGTGGACCCTTTATCTAGATACATTGGCTTGCGCATGTTTAGCACACTTTTTTCCAAATCGTGTAGACTAAACGTGTGACAACTTAAAGTTTGAGTTTTTAAATATGGGCTCCCTTGGGGTTGTATCATTTAATTCCAAATTCTCTCCCACTCAAGCCTCACTCATGATTTTTGTTTCTCAGAGGTCGAAGGTGTTCTCCCACTCGTTTTAGTAGAGATTTAAAGGCGTGTGTTGGTGGATCAAAGGTGGTTATCCTTAGGTATGTCCCTATTTTGGATCTTGAGGTTCTGGGTTAGGTTTATCCCTCTCCCTCTCTTAGTTTCCTATATCTAAAAAAATTTCATGTAGATGTATGGTTGTGTTTCCTTTGTGTGTTAAAGGTATAGCTTGTAGAGAAGGGATTTTAACGTGGATTCGAGGAGGCGTTCACCCGGTTTGGAGTGCGTTTGGGTGAAGGATCGATTTCACCAAACCCTAGGAGGTAGGTGGATTCTTGGTCGACTCCACTTGTTTAGAACCTGAATCTTGGTTATGATTAATATGTTTTCCATGAAATTAATTATGGTTTTGAGGTGAAAAATTGGTTTTGAATCCCTTTGGGGATGTTTTGTGGATTCTTTTTGGGAAAGGGGGTTTTATTGTTGAATGTTCTTGTAGTTAAATTTTAAACTGTAGATTTTATAATTTGTTTCTTGGAATTGGTTAGTGAAATGGTTTATGAAAATGGATTTCAGTAAAGAAGTTGTTTTATTGAATCAGGGTGTTGACATCTAAAATGATAAATGATTGATTTAAATAAATTGATGATTTATTTAAGTGGATTGACATGTGATTGAAATGGATATTTTCATTCTGTTATAGACTTGGTGGGTTATATGGGTTTTTGTGTCTTGTTGAAATGTTTTGTGAATGTGGGCGGGAAGTATTACTATAAAAGGTGATGGGTAGTGGTCGAAAGTACCACCATGATGGATAGTGGTCATGAAGCACTGCTAGGTGAAAATGGGGTGAACAGTGTGGGAAAAATTCCAATCGGTATCGTTACATTGTTGTGTTTTTCTTTCCAATATGGAAATTTTTGTGTTAATGTGAAATGGTGAGATGGCTTAGGTAATGATATTTTGGCATTCCAATGGGTGATTGGTTTGGGTTAGGTGTCTTAGTAAGAGTATGTTTGGCAAATGTTATTTGTTTCACTAGTGATTATTTTATATACACTTCTTTATATAAATGTGCTAATGGTTTTATCCTAGTGGCGTGTGTGGGGAAGTCAGTTGGGGAAATCATATAGAGTAGTTTTACTCATCACCTGCTTTTCCATTTTGGTTTCTTTGTAGATGTCGTATACCGTGACATGGGAAATGGTAAGGCATCACCCTCCATTAGTGGTGCATCGTGATGTTTAGGTGGAGCTTGGAGCTTGGATCTTGGTGTGGACCTTTTGTGGTGTGATGGCTCATGGTGTTTTGTTGTTTAGTTTCTTCTTTTTACTCTATTTTTTTTTTCACATGTCTAGTTGAATGGTTTGGGGGTTTGGGATGGATTGTTATTACCACATGGTTAGGTTGAAAGTGCATGCATATTTAGCTGTTGGTTGGTTGAGTTTGGTTATCTTCTTAAGGGAAAATTGTATCCCATTGTTCCTTGATGCCATCAGCATTTATTGTCAGCCTTTGGCGCCTTGGGAACGTCGCTTAAGGCCATGTAACCCTCACCACCTCCTCAAGAAAATGAGGTAGGGGAGGGGTGTTACAGGTTTTTGGTGAACATAATGTATGGATTATAAATTTACAAAACCCAATTATAATTCATGAATAGATATTATTATTGAATACTTGAATGAATGGAACACAACCACAACATTGAGTATGTTTCCTACATTGGGACATAACATTGTATGAATGAATGCTCCATAATGATCTATTTTACAAACATTTCATGTGGTGTTCATTATAAGTATAAAGTAAAATATAAATCATTTTAATTATGAAAAACATGGCTTCAGATACCAAATGGTCATAAGGAAAAAATATATATTATTATTTGATAAAAATTATAGAAAACCCATATTTTCCCACCTTTTAGGTGTCAGGGTCGGTCAAATAGGGTAATAAAAATGATATTAATTGAAATTATTTGATATGATATATATAAAAAAAATATATGGATTTGTAACATGGTATTTATCTATCGAAACTCGTCTAACTACAAAAGGAATTGATAATATTTGAGTTTTCCAATAATATGTTGACATATTATACGTCTAGTGACCATTAACGATGCATTAGGAAATTGGATTGTGTGTATATATATATATGAGGCATGATATACATGTGATAGACAATATCATATCAATATATGAGTGTATTTAATTGATATCATAGAATATCCCTTTATGGTTAATGAACTAATAATATTATTCTATAGGGTTTTCTTTTATTATGGTTATGAATTAGAAATTTGTAACCTTTTCCAGTGCTATAAAGTCCCACAATGTCAAAAAAATTATTATCTGGAATAAAGATTATTTTTTGAAAAATATGTTTTTGTCTTAAATATTATATTTTATATAATATATTTTAAAAAATATTTTAGAAGTAAATTCACAATGAGTTATGAAATATATATAATGTCTTCAAGGATTTATTAAACGAGAGAGAGTGAAAGCTATGAATTTATAGTAAAGAAATAACATGAATACCATTATAATCTGATCATTAGTAGTATAATAGTTTTTATAATTGATTTTCAATTATGATATGAATGTTTATTTTTCATGTTTTCTACCATATTTTTGATTATTTTATATATAATCAGATGATGTACTAATGTACTGTAGAATAAAAATATCTCTTTGAATAGTTCAAAAATCATTTTAAATATATTAATTAAATATTATGAAGATAATATAATTTTTTTAGAACCATTCAAGAATTTATGAAACCCTTGAACTCAAACTAGGCTCCTAAATTTGTGATTAATGGTAATCCAAAGGGGTTCATAACTTTATTTTTCGAGTAAAAAATTTGTGATACATCATTGTTATAAATTATTGTCTACTTCTTCTTCTTCTTCTTCTTCTTCTTCTTCTTATTCTTTATCTCATATTTACATACTATGGTGATAACATAAAATAGTGATAAGGGAGTCTATCTAAATAATTTTATTAATTTCATAATTTATAGACATTCTTTAAAGAGACGTTTGTATTGGTAGTATATTCCTGATCTTCACCAATCATATTGGTTAAAAAATTTAAGGAAAACAAGTTACAACATTTAAAAGTTTCTCCATATTATTATTAACGAGTAATCTAGATTTTCCCTATATATGGGATTTTATACCACCAATAATGGCGTAATAGAGTCCATTAAAAATTATAATTAATATTATTGTACCATAGTGTACAGATAATTTTGAAATCATTTGATATTGTCTAACCCTATTGCTATATCTCAGGAGGAATTCATATTCCCCCCCCCCTCTGATAACATCCCTTGTGCGATCTCTCTGACCCTCACTATTTCTTCCACCAATTTTCTCCACCTTCTAAAAATGAACATTCTATTTTTAATATACTGTTATATATTCCACCAAAATCTATGGTATCATATAATATTAATTACTACTTATATAATAATTAAATTTCATTCAGACCATTCATTTAAAATATGAGTAATTTTACTCCATCAATTTTTAATTAATTTCCTAAATTCAAAAGTTAATAAATATTTATTTAAATATGATTCTATAGAAACATTGGCATTTCACATTTGAACATAACATGGTTTTTTTGGGTGATTAAAATCCAAAAACCATGTAAAAAATGAATTCCTTTAATACAAATGGAGAGTATTTATTGATTATTCTTCGTTAAACACTTTTTGCACCATGATAATTTTTATATATGATACATAACATGCTAAAACCCTCCAGAACCCCAGTTAAGATTTCAATAAGTCCAATAGTATCCTCTTAAGACAAATATTAATAATATAGGTGGGGGTCAACTAGTGTTTGTTGAATATTTCTAGAGTTAAGTGATTGTCCCAAAAATAGAAAATATTTAACAGTTAAGAATAACTAAATGGAAACCAAAAATATTCATTTAAAATTAATAGAATCTGGAAATATTTTATATAATGTTTATTATAAACACATGAATGATAAAAAATTATGAAAATTATGCAATGATATTCAATAATAACCCTAATACAATAAAAAGTTAAGGGTAACAAAGGGAACACCAACAATTCCAATTATCTCAATCCATAACATCCATATAATATAATTTGTATACATTTATAAAATAATAATATCCTAAACTGTGTGTGCATAACATGAAATTAATACATAATAGTGACCAACATTTCAATTTTAAGGAGGTGATCACAAAATTACTTAGTAATCCTATCCCAAACCATATAATCATTCATGCCAATATGAATATAATAACTAATATGAACAAGATATTGAGATTAGTAATGAATAAGATTCCAACCTAATACCTATAATAGGTTAAAACATAGAGTTAATTCAAGACACAATTATAAAGGTGAACACGACCACCTAATATAGTCATCCGAAATATGTTATCTTACATGAGTTAATATCTTTCACATGTAGTGAAACAGTTCAAAAGAGATAACAGTCTATATTCAGTGATCAAATTTACCTAATATAAACTAATTTCTCCCCATAAATAATATAGACTAGATAACATTTTATAAATAGTTATATCAAAAAAATCATCCAAATAAGGCTCAACAAACCACATTCTTATGTGTTAGAGAATAAATCATTGATAATATCAGGGATGAAACATCACTAAGGTAATGTATCCATTTTTGGATTATTAAAATATAATTAGATAGGATCATAAACCATCGATGAATGTATTAGAATGTGGAATTACCAAAATCAGCCTATCATTGTATGAATGGTGATATACTACAAAACATAAGTGTTATGAAAATGAATTTTAATACTATTGGGTATTAGTGGATAAGAAACATATCCAAATATAGTAAAAATGTATAACTAAAAATATCTACCAAATAATATAAAAATTAATATAAATGGAATAATTTAATGAATAAATCTCCACCTTTTGGGAGCTAAATTTTATAAGATATATTACAAGATCGTAATAAAGATATCAATAAAAAACTAGAAGATTACATTATATTTGAATAATCAATGGGTTTTATGAATCATATAACACAAAGGTAATATTATCATGGCATAATAAATAAAATTATTAAAGAAAATTATAGATTTTAGATATATAATACATATAGTTTTCAAAACACAATAAAACTTTACATTTATAATTCCATTGTCTAAGAATTATCTTCTTTATACGGCCCACAAGGATACTCTTTAGACTCGAAAATGATTCATAATAATTTTATTATGATTTAAAATATTTAAATAATGTATTAAAATATTATAAATCTTTGTAATGTGATACCAAACCTATCATCTACTATTTAACATGTATATAATCAATATAGATGTTTGAACGCCTTATAATATCATCCAATGGTGTTATAAAAAATCCGGACACATTATATTGAAGGAAAACTTTCAACATGAATTATCATACAATGAATATAAATTCATTCATAAAACCACGATACAGTTACCCTCTCCCTAACATTATTTATATCATTGACCATGACATTTTAATGTTCATTTCACCATGGGTTTTTTTACTTGTGCATACTTATACAATTATCTAAAGTCTAGTAAATCCTAATATACAAAATAAAATTTTATCTTATTTCATATATATATATATATATGAATCTATATCAAAAACTTCCTTCTAAATATTCGCTAAAAATCCTTTTCGAAATAGTGTAATTATTTTATGAAAGATTTCCATAAAAAATATGTAACAAAGGTTATCCTTTTTTAGAAAACATATATGTGATAGCACATAGTACTTACACTTATTAATGACTATTATGGAATCTTGGGTTCATCATTACAAGAAATGATTTATCTTAAAAAAATCATTAATTCTACTTTAACCAAAAATCAATCTGATAATATCTTCAGCATACAAATGTATATATCTTCATATGTCATCTTGGTAGATGACAAACATTATGAAAACAAATCTCATTTTCAAATATATAAAGTGACCATGAAACATTAGATACATAAATCTCACATAACATCTCATATTTTAATGATTATCTGAGCAAGGAAAAAATAATATGAATAAACTCAAGTCATGTCATTCATCCTTGTAGATGATTACCTGACAAGTCACAGTCATAAATTAATAAGCACATAAAATTCCTCTTTTTTTGGTATTAACATACACATATTCAATATTTATTAATCTAGGGAACATATGTTATACCCATCAAACAAAGTATAGATCCCATATTTATTACTAAAAACATACTATATAATCAATAACATATCCAACCACCTCCGATTAACTTAGTATTTTGGTTGATGTAATAAATATATCAATGTACGGATGATCCCAAAAACTATTTCTTATTAAATTTGTATAAGAAGGATTGATATGAAACAAAAATCAATATTATTGTAATTAAAAAACAAATAAAATTCTATATAGTACATGTAATTGGTCATCCAATAAATAAAATATTATCTATGCCTCATGAGAAAACATAGTATCTCTATATGATCCCAAACTAATGTTAATATTCACATGTTTAAATAACCCATTAATCTCCCTGAAAATCGTAAAATATAGATGGATCAAATTCATACAATCAACGGTTAATTATTATTTTATTCCAAATAATATATACCCTATATTAATGAATGGTAATTATGTAACGACTTCTGTATATCATGATACAATTTTAATATTCATAAACTCAAATAATATTAATAATAGAAATATATATAAGTGTTAATATTTATTCAACCACGTATGAAAATACCCCAAAATAATACATATTTGTTGAATTATTATTATTATGAAACAAGATACACCATTTGAAATCCTAGTCACAAATCTATATATAAATAGATACATATCTAAATATCAATCTAATAAAATCCTCCTACAAAACTCTTTTAGTGGGATATCATTTGTGAATAACCATAATCTTATAGCCAAGTGTCTTTGGTTATATTATTAAATGATCATTAGAAACAATGAATCGTATCCTGAATTAAGAAACAATTTAGTATTATTGGTAAATAAGTGTAATGTCCTGGAGCCTCCCTGGCCTTTAATTTGTCAAATTCTAGTGTTTTAGGTGTCTACGACCCCATGGGTGAGTCAGGAGGGTGTCTCTATCAATGTAAGGGTGTCGCTATGGTGCCATCGATCAATGACACTGATCGGTACCACACCCAAACGATGCTAGGGGGACGGTGACTCACCTTATAGTGATTCATTCCTAGGTTTTCCAGGACCTTCCAGTTTTTCCCTCAGTAACATATCTTTTAACATAAATGTTTTTTAATACCCATTTTAAATCCATTTAAATCAAAAAAATATATCTTTTAAACTCCCAATAGTCTGGAGACCCTTCAGTTACCAAAACTTATGGACTTTTTCCTCGGTGTTACACCTTTTTCATGTTTTAAATTTTTTCCCATGTTACCAATTTTTTCATTTAAAGGAAATCTATTAACTCATTGCCGTTATCTCCACCATCTTTGAGGATAATTACTAAAAAAATTAATTTCATCATGTGTAATCACCGAACCACATGGTGAAACCACGATTTGGCTTTTAAGTAGTTCATGATTTTATATCTCATAACTTGAGGATCTAGCCTTTAATCACACCTATATATTCTTCTTCGAGGGTCCCTTTATTTTTTATGGTGTCCTTGGAGTCCCTATTTTGGAGATGAATCGTCCACCCAAGCTAGAGCTCTTCCTACCCTTTATTAGAGTCCCTGGAGTTTTTCCTCTGTAAATCATGAAACCCAAGTTCATGGTACGAGGAGAAGACTTCATTCATTGATAATCCAAGTATGGTTTTCCTTCATATCTCTTTCCTATGTATCACGTGAGGCAGACATGATAATGTCTCTTCAGGATGTAGATGAATCCAAACCATAACAAAGATGATAAAAGGTCTTTTAAGTTTGAAGGGGTGTGAATGATGATGATGTTGCTATATAAATTTACCTTATTTTTTATGTTGTGAATTGTATGGGATTATGCCCACTGAAAATAGTGGTCATTGACTAACCATTATTTTTCTAGATAATCTGGTGATTGAATGGTGGTAACATGGAAACTAGTTAATCACATATATTTGGTCGATAAAATGGATGTCTAATGAATGATAATCCTAATGTGATCACCCTGGTTAACCAAATGGAAGGAAGAAACATGAAAAATGATGTGGTTAAATCTTAAAACTCTCTTTCTCTACTCTGCTAATATGCATTATTTTTCTGCTAGGTCTATGTGGGGTGATGTGGATAGGGATGGGATCCCCTGTTGTTCAATTTTTTATTTTTGATATGAGGCCCTATAAGGCCATATGTTGGGTATTTGTTTGGTTCCACTACTTTGAGGGATCTCATGGATCCCTTTTGTTGTTGTGAATTTATAAGAGAACCAGGTGTGAGTGCTTAAATTGATGCTTTGGTATTTTACTTCAGTTATTGTCTTAGATTTTGGATTTTCTTGTTAGTTACCTAGTTGTGAAATAATATCAAAAGGTAATCACTTGAAAATGATAATGGTAATGGCTACACTGGGGGATTGTTTTCCTGAAACTGGTTGTTGTGAATGTTGTGTGTTCGTTCATGTTGGAAAAGTAACTAGAGTGTTTATGATTGGGCTGGTTTCGGAACCCATAGGTTGGAATGAGTTATTGTTCAACTGTATGTATAATTTTAGTTCTTGTGTTTCTTATTCTCACCCCACCCACATTGTGCATTTGGTGCCAAAAAACCCCATTTTATGGCGGAGGGTTTTTTCCAACATTCATATGAGTGGTTATTTATTAGATCTTTTTTGATCCCTATCCTCGGTATACCAAGATTCATTGGTAAGGATGTGATGGCCTAATGATTAACATGGCTGAAGACTCTTTGGGCAGGGTGGGCTGTTGTGGTTGGACCAGGTGTGTGCGGGCATGTTTGTTTCCAAAGTGTCTTGGGGATGATCCCTAGGTTCCTTCGGGTGTGGTAGTGGTTTTTCTGGCCTAGGTGTCTTCGAGAATGGTGGTGGTTATTTTGGACTTGGTGTTTGTGGGTGTAGTGATGTGTGGTTATTGTTACCTAGATGTCTGTAAGAGAGAGGCATGGTTGTGGTGTCCAATAAGATTTCTATTGGGATGGCAGTGGGACTGCAGTGGAACTTATGGGGGAGGTTTGACACATATGACATCCTAAATAACCAATGGGAATGTAGTAAAAGGTACCCAACTATCAATAAGCTATAACTATTAATTTACCTGAATTGTGTTATTTGGGGAGTGTGGCCTGGTGAGTCTGGGTGGGTAGTTTTTTTTATTTTCCTTGGTTATCTTTATTTCTCATGAGGCATTAGAATGACTCCCCACATGTGCACAAGAGCTTTTGGTTTTTTCTACTGAGTATACCTATGTACTCACCCTGTATATATAAAACTACATTCGGGATTCCAAGAATACATTAAGAGTTTTTCCAGACCTTACAAGTTTGGAGGTCGGAATAGTCATCATTGATGGTTTTTTTGGTACTTCCATTTGTGGTATTCTTGTACATTGTAACACTTTATTTTTAACATGCATGTGGAAAAGGGGGTTTTGGATTTATTTTTATTTTCTGTATTTGGAGTTGTTTCATATTTACCATCTTATCTTCCAATATTTTCTATAAAAAGGGTATTTAATTCCATATTATGTGTGATTATATAACTTTCGTGCTAGTATCCACTCAGGGGCCTACTGACGGTGGGAATCAAGGGTCATTATATCTTCTTCCACATGAATAATAAAGGGTCTGATGTTTTCTGTACCTTTCTATATCTTGGTGAATGTGGGTTGTTACCACAAGATACAATCATTATTATTATATTAAATTTGGGAAAATAATATATTAAAAATTGTGTAATTAAATATTCTAAATCATTTAAAAAAAATAAAATATTCCTCCTATATATCATGATGAAAGGAAACAAAATAACAGTGGGCTAAAATAATGAATAAGTCATTAGTGTAATTAAATCCATCAATAATAAATAAGGGAAAACCAATATATAGAGTTAAATAAATGAGAACACCAACCAGTTAATTAATAATTTGAGGATAAAGAATAAAATGCAATGAGAATATTAAGATCAAATGATTCCATATAAATAATTATATGTTCTTGAAACATATCCATAAATAGTATTGAAATTAATCACAAGAAAAATAAGAATTTATTTCTTAAGCATTGAATTTCAAATTTAGGACATCTAAAATGTATCATCAAGTCCTTATGCTATGGAAATTTAATATAAAGGTAGACATACATTGAAAATATATTTAATAAGGATATTCAGATGGTCTTTCTCATGAGGTGTGGTGATTAATTAAGGGGATATGTAATTTTAGGCCTCACCCATCACTTAATAATTCCATTTTATTAATAATATGATCAAATAATATTGCTTAATCTATGTTCCCAATTCAATAACAATTCGTATAAGAGGAACTATCATAGAGAATGAAAATACTTCCCTATGTCAATATGATCCAAAACCATACAATGAAATAATAAGGATGATATCCTTATAATATATTATTCGTAGAGTATAAAAGTTTTTTTCAATGCAAAAAATAAATAAAATAAAAGGATCGATAAAATCATTATCGATAGAAATACATTTTTCAAATTGAAATTCACTAGTAAAGAAATACCACAATATTTTGAAAAACATTTTCCATGAAAATAATCATGGGATCATTAAAATGAAGCATAAAATCAATATGTGGTCATGATGGTGGGACGTTTTCTTTTTTGTTGATAATGTTGAAAACAAGAATCAATTCACATTTTTGGTCGAATGTAAAGAACTACCTTGTTCAAAAATTAAAAAAATGTTCTTTTAAATTTGTTTTTGAATATAAATAATGTGTAATAATTACATTAAAAAATCATAGATTATAATTGCATACAATTTTTAAAATAGTTTTATAAGTATTGATTTGGAAAAAAATAATATCTTTTTAATAGTAAATAAAGTATGTTGTTCTTAATTATATTTATATTTTAAGAAAAAAAAGAATAAAAAGAATAGAGAACTTATAATTTGTAAAAATAATAAAGTGGAATAAAATATAATTTGTTTTTGAAATAAATATCCCATAATTTCCCCAATGGAAACATAAACATAAGAAATCTCAAATATTGAAGAGACTATGAAACTAACCGGTCCCACATTTATATATTTTTAACCATACTCTTTATCAAACAAATAACATCATATGAATCATTAAATACAAAAAATATAAAGGGAATCATGAAATTTCATATCATATGTGTAGTAGACCAACCACCTAAAATAATATATTTTTATAACACAACATATGTGGTAAATATGAAAATTTGAGATATAGAACCATTACAATGATTATAACATTTATGTGAGAATTAATAGTTGAAGTGATTATGTGTAAAAAAAATTAGTCCCAAAAATGTGGAGACAAAACAGAAATAAAAAAATCAACTTCGAACAAAATGATGGCTTAATATAATAAATAAATAAGTGATCTAACCCAATGAAAAAATATTGAGTTGTGAAACCCTTACCATAGGGAAACATTCAATTCAATTCCCCCTAAATGGAATAATGATCAAATACAAAATAAAATACCATTAAATAGGAATTATTAAGGATATATCATATAAAATGGTAACTATACACCATATAAAAGAAGGTAGGGGCATAATAGAAAAATATTCCTTCATGAACAGAAATTGAGATGAAATCCATTATCTTATTCCCAAATCTCCATGTACGTTCTTTTTATTCATGTGTAATAAATTTATATTAATTAATAATTTTTTAATACACTTTTTCAACATAACTGGTTTTTAATTTTTTTCTTCCATGTTATGTTTATTATCTTAAAAAATTATGTTCTTGTCATACTTTATAATGGTATTTGGTTCTTCTGTCCAAAATGACTTCGGTAGGTTGACTATGGTAAAAGTGATAATTTTTTCATCATATTATGAATATTAATCACGAGATAATTAGAATTTTTATAGAAAAATTATACATTTTATAACTAAACATGAATTATTGTAATGAGAAATTTACTATGTTACAATCCTATAAACGGTAGGTCATATATATTAATGAGTAACAATTCTATTTTCAACAATCATTATTAAAAGAAGATTATTGTTAGTTTATATAAATATTTTGAAACTTATTTCATACTATCATAGTTTTTATTTAAATTCACTTATACATACCAGCTATGTGGTATGGTAATGAAAAATGAATCACATCATTTCATAGAGGTGAAAATCCACAGGTACAAACAAATGAAATTATCATCATTGAAATAATGGAATGGTAAGAAAAATATATGATATATTAATTTTTAAAAATAAAAATATTTCAGAAATTGTTATATATTAATTAAATATATCATCAAAAATAGTTTTGAGTGGAGATATTGGAAAAAAAATTACATCAGTCTGTGAGGTGGTAGTTAATTGTACACACTAATGATGGTTTCATTTCCAATTTAATGGAAGAAGTGATGCATGTCGGTTATAAAAATAAAATATTAATTTATTTATATATGGAAGATAATGATTTTATTAAATCCTCATGGTTTAATATATTTTAAATGAGGTTGAAGAATAAATAAATCCAAAATGATCAGTTAAAAATGACACATCTTCTTTATACAACCTCCTTATGTTTAAACCAAAAGGCTTCTAATGAGGCTTTTGTAATTAAAAACATACTCTAAGATGGGTGAATGGAAGGAAATGGTATTTATCATGGATTTTCTAATCAAAAATTAATTTTATATGTGATTAAAATAGGAATGTATTCCTTTTTTATAATTGAGTGGAGGGGAACATTTGGAATTTATTAATATATTAAATTATTATAAATTTATTTCCATTGAAAAATTGATCCAAATTGATATAATTTTTTGATATTTTGAGAATGGGTTTAAATATTACTAGACAGTTAACTTCTTACAATTGTATACTAGTTTCTACCCTTATCTATTTTTTTGAACCTATGTTGACCATTAATGGTATGTAGCCTGAAAACAATGAGTTTACTCGTATGAGTAAAGATAGTTACTATAAAAAATTCCTAAATGGATAATTTTTTACACCATATCGAAATTATTTTTCCAAATAACGTATTTTTATAAATATAATTCATTTAATGAAATATTTTTCATTATCAAATATTATTAATGTCATTTTTGTAACTAATTATTTAATTGAAATTTGAAAACAACATGAACTTACTGAAATAAAAATATAATAATTTCACAAATCAAAATCACGATATATATATATAGATAAATTATTTAACAAAATAATTCATTTAATTTCAATTACTTTTAATATTTTAAAATCACTTCTTGTATTTTTTTTTAATAATTGGATAAACATTATGTTAGTGTTGTATTATAATTTGAGTTAATTATATTATAACTAAAAATTTCCAATAAATTTCAATGATAAAAAATATTTTTTAATTAAAATTATTATTTATATGTGAATATATCCTTCTAACAAAATATTATAGCTACCAGAAAAAATAATTTTTTTACAAAAATTATATAAAGCCATAAATTAAATAAACATGACACTAATTAGATATATATTGATGTCATCAATGAAAATGGATGAACTCTACCTATAGAATAGGATAAAATAAACTGTTAGAGTAATGTTTTAGTACTTCTCAAATTATTTTTATCCTTAATTACCTGATTTACCCTTATCATAGTGGTAATTTTTTAAAATGTGTACTATAAATAATGAATAAAATTAAAACGATTATATTTACAAAAATAAGACCTCTTAATTAAAAGTAATTAATTAATTTTTCATTATTTGATTAGCAAAACTAGTATAAATTAATTTTAAATTCATCCCGAAATATGTGATGAAAAATGCTTTTCAAGAAAAAAAATTTTAAGTATAAAAAATTATTTTAAACCTATTTTAAGTATTAAATTAATTTTATTGACTATAAATTTATTATATTTAATAAAAATGATCTAATTAAAATATATAACTAACCAAACATTGAATAATACTGTGTAACACATTAAATTGAAACACAATTTTCAATAAAGGTCTGTATTTTTTTAGTATTCATTGAAAAATCAAACATTTTAGAAAAATACCAAAATTCACAGTACGATAATTTTGTAATGATGATTTAAAAATGATATTATTTTTTGAAAATAAATATAAAAAATTTAATGAAATTAATTATTGTATTAGGTCAAAAATTGAACTAAAATATATTTTTGAACAAAACAAAACTTTGATGAATAATTTGGATTTATTAAAAATTGAGTAGTTATTTACAAATAATTTTTCAATTAATTTCTATAATGTATCTCCTATATATATTTCATGAAGTAATTAATCCTGTTCATACCTACAAATTTCCAATTAATTTTTAATGTTCATATATGAATGATAATATTTCTTGGTTTATTTAGTATCATTGTTGTGTGATGCGTACGATATCGAATATAGCTTTATTTTTTAAAATATAAGGGTTTTAGATTCATCACCCACATTAATAAGTTGCATAATTATAATTTGAACATGTTCTCAATGAACAAGAGTTTTACATTTGAAAATGTATTTCTTCAAATCCCACATAAAAAAAGTGTTCATAATACATTCCCTCGAAAAGTGGGATAATGAAATATGAATTTCATCACATAACTAGGATTAAAAATAAATTAACTCAATTGGGATGTGAAAATATGGACATAGAGAAAAAATATAATTTCTAAATAATTTTAGGTTGTGATAGAGACCACTATTCATAGGAAAGTGAATGATCAAGACAAATTTATCAATAGAAAAACATTTTTTGATGAGCTATGACAACAATATCAATTATCAAAATTTAAGGTAATAAGAACTTTTCTTATTTCAAGATATTTTTTTAGATTTTTGGTATTTGTTTACCATCTTAACTAGTAACCCATTGAAATATAATTACTTGAGTAGTATAATTTCTTTTTTAATCAATTCCCACCATAATATCATCTATTACTCAAAACGATGAGTATTGAAAATGATGTTTTACACTATAAGTAGTAAAATAAACGTCTAATGGGTAACATAATCCATGGAAGGATAAAATAATATTCCTCACATGATTATAATTATGAATAATGTGAAATAATTACAATAATCTATGATAATACCAAAAATTAATAATATGTAATATTTAAAATTAATACATTTTACTTCCAAATTTCCACAATGACACAAAATTTTCGACATATATTAATTCAAAAAAATAACTCCACATAAAAAATGATATTATTAACCATAAAATTAATGAATGTTAATCCTGAATTTTTATCTCATACCCTTCATCTTTCACCTCCACAAATATAATGTTGTTTTTCCCTATTAATCTATTTCATTAAACCTTATTTTTTTATATACCTAAAACTAACAACATATATCATGAAATTTCACTAAACACCAAAAAATAAAAAATAAAAAAAATATATCCTTTAATATAATTCCAAAAATCAACTAAATAATTTTCTTGTCAAATAATTTAAGTAAAAAAAATTTATACTAACCTGGACATCTTGTAGGTCAATTATAAAAACATCACCAATATATCCATTCAGTTGTGTGTTCAATCCCTAGGACCATGTTAGATGTGATGGGTTGTTTCATGGCCTGTGGGTTGTAATATTAGTAAAGTGATAGTATTCATATAATGTTACTGAGAAATATGATAAATATCCAAAAAATAAGATTTACCATAAAATAAGTATTTAACCACTATGTTCTTCTATACAAGTTAATTTTTTCCCACCAAATATTAATTCAATATTATTACCTTCATAACATATATCTCAATAACCCTAAAGGTTATTAATAAATTTAATCTTATGTCTAAAAATTATAAAATCACTATTAATCAAATATTATTTTCACAAAAACAAATTTTAAACCAAAGTGAATTCCATAAATATCTTAAATAAATACCATAAACATGATAAAATCCCATCACATAAAACCTCAGAAGGTCCATATATGTCTTTAAATTTTTTATCAGT
Organism: Viscum album; assembly: GCA_963277665.1. Taxonomy (NCBI): domain Eukaryota; kingdom Viridiplantae; phylum Streptophyta; class Magnoliopsida; order Santalales; family Viscaceae; genus Viscum; species Viscum album. Next base: position 1,507,756,435 of record OY728129.1, read on the forward strand.
GTTATGCTTATCAATCTATTAATCTTCTCATTTTTGGAATATCACAATAGAATATCGTAGTTTTTTATTGGTTTTATTAACACCATTATAATATTTTTTATGTGGAAAATTTGAATTAATAAAATAATATCCCCTAGGAGTTTCAAACTAGGTGCATAGTAAGGGTAAACACAACATCTACCTAAATGACGATTGTGATATACTCAAACAACTCTTTTTAGGATTAATACCAATATATGCATCAATGCCTAATCCATGTCCCATTTTCATATCCTAAAAGGGATATATTTTTTGGCAATGCATATATTTTCTACCCTAACAAAAAAATTAGGATGATATATTACAATATGAATTATCCTTAATTTCAGTCAGAGGGTCATGTTCATTAATATTTTTACTGCTAAATCTATTTTGCATGTTTGATAGTACACTACATTTGATACCAACTCTAGAGACACTAAACCTAATAGCCTAAAGGTAATGGTTAATTTTTTATATTGTCACTAGATGTTAGGAATAAAATCCCAAAAGTTCGATTATTTTATTAGTATTGGTAATCTAGATACATACTTGATTCTCATATTACATTTTATAATATAAAATAAAAAACATTGTGAAAGGAATTATTTTGTATCCTTAAAATCATTCAAAGATTCCTTCTTCATAAAAATGGGAAAATAATGAAAATAAGTGCGATGTCATATGATCTGGAAGGTTTATGTAAATCAAAATCTATCTTGAATAAATAAGGTATTATCCATTTTGAGAGGAAAAAAATTGATCACACATTCCATATAATCACTAAATTTTGAATGAAGAAAAATATGGTATGATTAAATTATGATAAAATAATGAAATTTAATTAATCACATGATCTTGAATATTATCAACGGATTTTATTCAAAATAATCATGGGAAAAATAGAAACATAATTCACAAGGATAAAATGTATAATGTGAGACTTCTAAAACATATAATCATTGCCTTAAGCTAAGATATTTTATACTATTTGTATGAATACACCCAAAACCCATTTAATAAAATCATACAAATGGTTTGGCTCATGAAAAAAACTGATGTATCAAAGGGATGTGTAATTTATTGTACCCACCCATTACATAATCGGTTCAATTCATTACCTATATGAAAAAATAATGAAATTTAATCTAAATTGTTTATTTGAAAACTATAACTATGGGAAGAACTATGATATAAAATGACAATACATTCCCATGTTGAGAAGATCATAAACCAAATAGATGATGAATATGGATGTTCTAATTACAACATATTCCCAATGGTGAATAAAATGTATGTTATTTTAATGAAAATAAATACAATTCAAATATCATTAAAAGCATTCTTGATTGAAATACCCTTTTCACTTTAAAAGTATCATTACAAAAAATATAATTCCAAAAATGCGTGGAAAAAATTTTATTCCAAAAGAAACGTGTAATCTTATAATAGAGGCCTAAAAAATTTATAGATTATGGCAGCAATAAATTATGTTTATGATGAGTATGTTAAAACATATATTTCATTCACATTTTCAGTAAAAAGTCATTATTTACCTTGTTAAGAAAAATGAAAACGTATTCCTTTTAGAACATTTTTTAAAAATTCAATCATGCCTAAAAATGAATTCAAAAAATATTATATAAATATTATAATCATTATTTATGACATTATTAAAAACATAGACTTAGAAAAAATTATTATCTACTAATGGCGAAATAAAGTCAAATTTTATTTAAAAATTATCTTTTGAGTTCTTAATGGATGAAATTTAAATAAAAACATATAATTTTAAATAATAAACAAATGGGGAGAAAATATATTATGTTTTACATATAAATATCATATAATTTCACTTCGAGAGACTTAAACATCAACAATCTCAAATAGTGATGAGATTATGAAATAAACCATTACCAATTTGGTTGATTTTAAATCATAATCCCCATTAAATAAGTAACTAGAAATGAATAATTAAATACCATTGATATAATTTTAATCATAATATATCATAAAAAATTATTAATATATACTCATCATAAAAGAAGATAGGTGTATAACATAATATATGTCCCAAAGAAGATAATTTGAGATAAAGAACCCTCACAATGATCATAACAATGAAGTGAGAATTAATTAATGAAGTGAATATGTGTAATATATTTAACTAAAAGAATTTTTTTTGAAATAAATCATAAATAAAAAATATACATTTCATATATAATATTAACATAATATTATCAAAGAAGAAGTGATATAAAATAATGAAAAAATTGAGTTCTGAAACACTTACCACATAGTATCTTTTATGATAAATCACCCTAGATGAAATATTTTTAATTAAAACATAAAAAACCATAAAGTGTGAATTATTAATTATATAAAATGTAAATGTGAAAAAATATACACCGAATAAAATAATGTAGTCACATAAAATTTAAATATGCCTCAATGAAAGGAAATTCAGACAGAATCCATTATCTCCAATCTTAATCATCACATTTGTTAGTTATATTTATCAAAAATAAAATTATGATAATTATTTAATTATATAAGAACATTTTTCAATTTTATTATTCCTTATATTTTATTTTTTACCATTCTATATTTATTTACGTAATTATTAAATTTCATATAGGGTGTTTTGATTATAGTTTGTTCAAATGTGCTAATTGAAATAGGTAGTTTCATAGTGGTAAAATAGGTCATGGTTCAACTTTATCTTGAATAATTGTATTGAAAAAATTAAATATATTATAAAAAAAATTAAATCTTTTAAAAATAATGGTGAAATATTGTTATGAAAAATATATTATTCTAAAATCAAGTAGTCAATATCTCGTACGTACACATGAGTAACATTTCAATTTTTTAATGATCATGATAGAAATTTGGTAATTGTAGTTTTATCTTTCCATAATGATCATTTTATTATAAATACCCAAGTTTTTTCTTTATATACAGTTATTTATATCACGCATTGGATTCGGTACTAAAAAATGAATTACATATTTTCAGGGAGATAATAATCTACACATATGGGAGAACAATTTTATGATCTTTTGACGTGTGAAATGGTAAAAATATATATGACATATTAAATTAAAAGAATGATTCAAATTTAATGAATAAAATATATATAGACATTAAATATATCCTTATAATAATATCTTATATGAAATTATGTATGTCAAATTAAATCGGTTCTTGAGGTAGTAGTCTACCAAAGACTTGAAAAATGGTTTTATTTCCAATTTAATTTATGAGTACATGGACATAGGTTATGTAATTAACATAATAATATATAATTATTTTGGATAAAATGATTTTAATATATCAAAATGGAAGAATCATATTTTGACAAGATCCAAATAGAATTTAAAAAATGGTTGGTTAAGAACGATACCTCCTAATTAGATTACCACTTTAAGTTTACCCTAAAGCCTTCCTATATATTATTCTAATCAATATGATGACTCTAGTATTTGTAAAGGGATATTAGAAGATGATTCTATTATGGAATTTTGTAAATAAAATGATTTTTATGTGTAAATAAAATAGAAGATGATGTTTCCTTTTTTATGTTAGGGGAGGTGTGTTTTTGTAGAATTTTATAAAATATTAAATTAATATCTAAAAATATTCATTATTATAAAAAAATTTATATAATTTAAATATAGTATGATTATGGGAGTAAATAATATCCCTTAATAAAGGATTAACATTTTTATATTTGGTTCTTACCCTTATCACATAGTTTTAACCCATGTTAACCCTTTTTGAAAATTACTGTGATAATACTGTTTTTATTCTTTAAGGGTCATGATACTTACTATAAAAGATAAATTGAAAAATAAATGGAACATGGTTTATATAATATACCATATCATAATAAATTGGTTTAAAATAATATTTTTATCAATTTAAAATAATTTAGTAATGTATTATTTAGTATAAAATATCATTAAGTAGGGAAATGCCAAAGTTATCTTGAACCACGGTCCTCCGGCGATTTTCAGGATAATGATCTATAACAAATCCATTGGATTTTTTTGACCCTAAGGATGTATTTTTCCCTCACTCGACGGTGGTGGTTTTAGGTTATGGTGTTATCTCATATCATGTGGATGTGGTGAAGAAAGATGGGAAGAACCCTAAGAGAAAATATGAGGGCTTTGCTTCCCAGAATAGGTTTTTCTCCGAATCATAGCTTGAATCTTCTACCTTACATAATCATAATACCAAAAATTGATCTATTGAATTTTTGAAAGATAGTCCACATAGTTTAGAGGCTATTCTTGGAGAATGAAGGTTCTCACTCCTTGCTAGGATCTCATGTATTCAGAGCGATACCACTTTGAAGGTGGTCGAGGTGCAGGATCAACTATCTCAGAGTGGGATTTCAGTGATTGGAACATAATCTCAATTATGAGAATTAATTATCATATTTTATTCCCCTTGAAGGAACATTAGATTTTGGCCTGTATTTTTAGACTTGTTCCCTTGAAACCTGGATACATCATGGTTCAACAGTGGGATCCGTTATCAAATCCATGTGCAATCAAGAATTCCTCCATGCAGACTTGGGTCTAAATTAAGGTTCTTAGATGGGTTTTCTAGAACCCTTTGATCATGTGGGAGGTTGCTTCAATTTATGGATTTCTGATCAAGGTTGATAAAGGAATGGAGTGACCTAGGGGTGGTCACTTTTCTCACGTGTTAGTAGAGGTTGATTAAATCATGTAATGATTGATACAAGCTTTCTTATTACAGGTCATATTAAGTTAGAATTGTCAATTCTGTATTAGTGGTTAACTAGTTTATGTAAGTCTTGTTTATGAACTGTCCATTACCTTGACTAATGTTATAGTAATCTTAAATTCTCTCTTTTGAAATCCTGGGTACATGCCTCAGATTAGTGCAGAAGGAAATGATCTTTGGATGATCCTCATGGTGGTAAGTATGTTTTTAGGAGGAAGGGCCCTCCTGTTGGTCCCTCCTCCTTTGATGAGGATATCAAGAATTTCATATCAAATGCTCCTATTATATTGTAAGATGTACAATTGCAAGACTTGTCTCAGCATCCATTTGGTGTTTCTACTCTGCTCTCTAATGGGGGATCTTTATAGCAGATTGCCACTAGTTTGTCTGGGGATTTGGAGAAGAGACCTTGGTCCGATTTGGATGATGAGGTGGGCAAGAATAAATAAGTGTATGAGGCCACTTTCCAGGATGAAGTCAACCATGAGATGGATCATATTTCACTGGATTCTTCATACAAGAAATGTATGATGAAGTTTTTTGATGCGGATGGATTTTAGTTGGTGACACTGAATCAACTGAGGGCTTATTTTCCCTCTTCCCATGAGGAGCATATGGCCAAGGGGGATGTCTGAATGGAATTCATCTTTACAATAGTAGATAATGTTCCTCTTGGAGATGTAGAAAATCCACATGTTGATACTCAATAGGTGCAGGATGGGTCAATGGCTGGATCTGCAACATTTTAGGAGGATAGTTATCAACAGGTGGTTCAAGGGGGTGCAGTTATCCTCATATTTAGTTCCACTGGCCATTAGGGTGGTGATCCTAATATGCAAGGATCCTCCCAAGATAAATTGAATGGTACTAGTACCTACAATGACATCTCTTCTTATCATGGATTTATCCATGACATCACACAGTCTCCTCCAATCGTTGATGATCCAGTGGGTGCTCTTCGGAGGTTGTTGTCAAAAAATATGTGTTTCGATGACAAGATAGGTCGACTATTAATCTCTTTCCATTATTAGAGTCTATTAACTCTCCTGAGTTTGATTTATTTATTCTTGAAGTACTTAAGATTGCAGGATGCAGTAATCTAAAGAGTTTTTCATCAACAAAGGCTTATGTTGGTGGATAAAAGTCGCTAATGGAGTTGTACCAACATTTTTTAGGTTTCTATATCTCCCTCTAGTGTGGTTGTGCATGGATCCAAAAATTCACTAATGATATTTTATAATGAAGATGCTACCCATGAAGATTTATCACCCATTATAGAGGTTGTGCCTAACTCCAATGTTGCACGTGGAGAAGATCCTCATGGAGATGCTGCCCAGTATGATATCTTAACCTCTAATGAGGTTGTGCATGACTTCAAATATGAATATGAATAAGATCTTAGTGAAGTAAACGCCTTTCCCACTATAGAGTATATAGTGATAGATGAGGAATTAAATGTTCCAAATATGATGCAATAGAGAAGAGGGCGTCACTCGGCCAATCGGGGAGGATCTTGAAGTTAGTGATATTCTAGGAAGATGTAATATCAGGGTTTTAATGTGCATGATTTGTCATAATCAGTTTTGTCTTGGCGTGGTGTGTCACATGTAAACATTTCTTCGAAACCATATTGTTCTTCTACTCTATTTCAACAAATTTGAGAGCCATGGGTTTGTGTTTCTGAACCCTTGGCTGAGTTGTTCTGGTAAAATATCATTAATGTCATTTTTAGAACAATCCATTAAAATTGACATGAAAATTACATGAATCCAATTGAATTAGTTTATAATAGTTTAATAAATATATAACATGCAATATTTATATATTAAATGAATGTAACATAATCATTCTCTCAATTTATGTCACATTTAATGTTTATAAATTCATTTATTTTATTTTTCAATAATTGAACATAACTTTGTCAACATCGCTTAAGTATTTAAGGTAGTTATTTCATTACTAAAAAATTAAAAAAAATACATGATAAAAAAATAATTAACAATTGAAATGGTTATTTATGAACCAAAATATGTTGTAATCCCTAAAAAATATCATTGTTAATAAAACAAGAAATTAAATTTTTTGTCTTTATCTTTTTTTAAGATATTGTTATGGTCAAAATAAATGAAATATGACACCATTCATAACACACTTAGATTTTATGAATTATTTTCTACATTAAATTAAATTTAATTGTTATATTGTGTTTTATGAAATACCAACCAAATATTTCATTACAATAAACCCTTGATTATCTTTAACTATATGCAACATTTGATTGTATTGAATGACACACACCATTATGTTTTAATAAAACAATGATATATTATTCTTACAATTAAAATGTCATCATCATAACCTAGATGTTAAGACTAGTGATATGAATAGTATAATTACTATTTAAATATTATTTATAATGTATTTATATAATGAAACCATATTGATAATAATATATATATTTTTAGTAAAGTGTTTATATGTTTCAAAAATAATATTTTCTCAAATAATGTTTTTATGAATTTTTGTCCAGAATACTAATAATAATTTTTGACAATTTAAAAACTTTATTTATTAAAATAAACTTATATTTTAAATTCAAAATGTAAAAATAATATTATTTTTATTTTTATCAGAAAAGATTAATTTTTTATAGAATAGTGAAAAATATTGAATTTTAATAAAAAATTTACATATTTCATTATTTTATTTATAATGATATATTATATTTTAAAATTTTAATGTATATTTATTACAATTATAAATATAATAATCCATGTTATCTAATTTGAATCATTTTAAAATTGAAATTGGATAAAAAATATAAACATTAGATCATTTTCACTTTAAAAATCTAATCTCTCATTCCGTATGTAGAATTCATATTAAATTAATTTTATTACACTTCTATGAATTTAATTTAAAAAAATGATTCCATAATTGGAATAATAAATTTTTATAATAATTTCATCATACTTTTTGATACAATTGTGTAATGAATGTAGTGAACATTATTTAACTCAATTAAGGTAAAAATTTGTTTACATGGGGATTAAACTAGAATAACAAGTGTAAAATTAACCTAAAAACAAGTCTAAAAACTATTATATGGATATATTTCGGAATTTTAGCCTATTAATTAAAATAATGGTCCATTTTGGACCCTTTTGAAATATGAAAATCGTCGGTTGGATTTTCTTTTTAAAAAATTTACAAGTTTTCATTTTACTCCACTTAAAAAAGGCATCCCCAATCCTCTCTTCCTCAAACCATCACACATATTTGATATTGGTAATACTTTCTAAAATCACCTTAAAACATCCATAATCTAATCCTAGAAGGCGTATTATTTATATAATTCCAAACATGTATGGATGTTAGTGAAAATCTAAGGAGGATACCAATGAATATGTAAGGTTCCTCAATAGACATTTTTGTTTAATTTATTCCTCAAAACCATTAAATTATTTTCATATCATTATTATATAAAACAATGAGTATCTTCCATAAACTAATATGTTATTATGGTACGTTTAATACCAAAACCCATAAAAAATTCCATCAAATGGCTTAAGAAATGATCATCTGTGTGTATGTCGGACTCCCACTTCTTTAACCGATGTGGTTTGTTTTTTCAATTACCACCAATCAAGGATGAGAATAATGATAGGGATAATATTTATATAATATATTTATGATTAAATTTTTATTTTTAAATTTTTTTATCTCACACAACTTCATGCATTCCATTTTATGGGGAATATAATAATAACCTTCACGTGTACGACGGACTTCTGAATCACTAATCGATGTGATTCATTAACGATTTACATAGAAAGTACTAAGGATGGGTTTAATAAAAATATGAGATATATATGAAAAATATAATTTTAAATATTTATATTTCATTACATTTTCTTTAATTTAAAATAAAAAAATGTTTACGTGTACGTACAACCTTCCATCTCCCTGAACGGTGCATTTAAAATCTTCTCAATAAATTTTATGTCTTAATATATATATATATATATATATTCTAAATATTTATTATATTTATATCATGTTTTACGTCATGGGGATGATTAAATCATAATAAGGCCACACAAAACAAGTAAAAAATATAAGTATAACAAAGTTGTTATTACCCGTAACACAACTTTAACATGGTATTTTTAGTAAAAATGTAATATAATGTCAAAATAAAATCATATATTATATGATATATATGTATATGATTCTTTAATATAATTATGTTAAACATAAAATTATTATATAATATTTTTAAAATAGTGTAATTGAAGTTAAGACTTAAGGTAAGCAGATTTTAGACTCAGTTTTATTTCTTAGAGACATATTCTATATTCACTAGTCATCTCTGTTGTGTGGGATATATACTACCTAATGACATGATATATAATGAATATACATATTTTAATGATAATTAATGTTTCCATTTATTTTAATCATTCTTGGAAATTTTGATTCAAATATTTCTATGAATTTAAGGGATATTTTTCTTTAATGTGTTTTTTTGGGAAGTATGTAATGTTATGAACCTATATTATTTCATGAGGAATATATATCTTCATTGAACTAGAATATAATGAATTTATTCAACATTTTTATATTTAATATTTCATTTTATTTTATTACTTCATGGTTTTTTTGATTCAGGGTTACCAAAGTGGTAATGATTTCATATTGAAATCCAATTATTTATCAGGATTGTTTATGATCATGTATCAAATATTGAAATCTAATGACATACCTCTCAATAATTCTCCTAAATTTTATCATCCTCTATTTATTAATTATATAATATGGTAATGGTATTTTTTTAAACTCTTTAGTACTAAATATAGTTAGTAAAATATTTTTTAAAAAATACATTGTTATTGATTTCATTTTATGGAAATTTGTTATCTTTAAAAATCATGTCATATTTTTTTAAAAAAAAATGTTTTATTACCCTATTATGATTTAGAAATAAATTTTTACCCATTTTTTACTTTTTAAAAATGTTTTTAAAGGAATGTTCAATTCTCTTCCAAAAAAATCCATTTTTTATTTTTTCAAAAATATGAATTGAATAATAATTTTAGTGTGTATTAATGAAAAAAAATTATCAAATCCGGAAAAATAAGTTCATCAAAGCCAACTGTATATGTTTTAAATATTATTTTCTAATAAAAACATTTGAAAAGTTTATTTTTTTATTAAGTTTTATTCTTGTAAGATATGATAATTTCCTAATGAAATGGTTGAAATTATTTTTCAAGGATTACATTATATGTTTTCATGGTTATTTATAATGAAAAGGATTTTATAAATGTAATATTATTACAGATTTTATTTTCAAAATAGATATATTTTACCCATTAAATGCCCCTTGTAGTATTTTAAAATAACTTTCATTCTAAGATGACATTATTTGAGGTGACTTTTTCTTTATTGATGATATGGTCCAAGGATAACATTATAATTCATTCTCTAAAAGGATTTTGTTTATGATTACAATATGTTAATGAATTATGTTTATATTCCTTGAGTTATACCATGATAAAATAATCACCACCATAATCCATATTTTTTTATTTTTTAATGTCACATTTAATGGATAAGTGTGAACCCTAACATAAAACAACCATATTCAACCCATAAAAGAAAATAAATAGACAACCTCCCACATCATAGTTCAAAAAACACACTTAGTAATATTTCCAATTTCCAAATTAAAAAAACAGATTTCATGCCATGTTCCACATGGGTGTGCCACCCAAGAAACCAACCATCAAGGGACATGTGACGTCTCTTCCATCATCACATCACTATAAAATCACCATCACTGCCATCATGTTGTCACGAATCTAAGGTCATCACCCTCACCAACTTTTCTCCATCGACCTCTCTCTGACGTCCACTACCTATATCAAACATCGTGGATGCATGAAGTAGACACAACCCAAACCGTCATCACCTCCAACAAATAAACTATCATCCAATCCAAACTAAAGCCCCAACGTTCTCTTCATTCAACAACCATAGAACAATGATCATTACTCCTGGAACATCGATATCACCTCAAAAAACACCTCCCAAAGATCCTATGAAAACCACCTTGACATACTGAACATGGGAGGGGAGATGGTACATGAATCCAGAGGATATTAAGAGTATAAAAAGTATTCATAGAGAGTTATGAGCATCATATACATTTTCCAACCCATCTGATACCCCACCATCTCTTATATCTATGTTGGGTCATCTAGAAGCCACCACCGCAACACAAAAACTGACCCAAATCCTCATGGAATCCATCAAAACCAACTGAATTTGAAGATAACGATGAACCCAATTCCAAATAAAAGTACGAGCGGAAAAAACCACCACTAAAATTCATGACACTAAAAGAACCAACATACTCAACAAAAATCATCGTCAAATATCCTGCCCCTGAAAAACGTAGACCACCATGCAATAAAAATTTCACAATAGAATCTGATCATTAACCCATAAACACCATGGAATGGGAAAGAATAAAACAGTATTGAATCCCTGAATGAGTACTAGACTGAAACCCAAGTAAAGAAATAAGAAAATAAAAACTGGAGAAGTTTTCAAGAATGAAACCCTAAAGAAAATAGAAAACAATAGTAGAGGAATGGAATACTAGGAAAAGGAAAGGAATAATATAGAAGTCTGAAAGATGGTAAAGAGATAAACTTGAGTGACAAAACCCAAGGAAGGATGAAAGAGACCACACTATGGATCTTGAAAGAGATTATAGGGCTAAATATCACTCTAGTACTAGGGGAGGTATCCATGGGGGATGTAATGAAACAAGCTCGAGATAGTGCTCTTGTAGATAATGGGTCCATCTTTAGAATACATAAAATAATCATAAAACCTATTTCTCTCCCATATCTTATACCCTGATATAATTATCATGAAACCAAATTCTTCTTCACGGGATATGTTTTTATGAAATTATGAAATGGTTATGAAATATGTTTATTTTCCTCTCGTAATGATATAATTAATTTTTTTATGAAATCGATTTAATTTCATGGGTTACGATATAATGATGGTTGTATGATATATTGTAACACATGTGTATGATTTTGAAAATGTGATGGGTGGGACTTATTTCTCCCTCCAATGAATTTGGTATATATTTACATCACATAAGATGAAAATTTAAAAAATGTTAATGTTCATGACCCACAGAGGGAAATGGGAGTGTCCTGATTAACTATGAGAAATAGGTGTGTCCTGATTCACTCTTGGAAATGGGTGTTTTCGGATCTATAATAGAAAATAGGTTTTTCTAAATCCACAATAGGAAATATGTTATATATTTTTATCCACTATGATGATGGTCTTGGTATTTTACTATGAAATATGAAATGGTTTTCTATATTCATGATGGTTCCACACATTAATGACATGATAGTATGGTTCATGATTGATTTATGATGATTTTTCACTCTTAAGGTCCATGTTTTTGAAAATAAAAATGTTCTATTCTATCACTCCTGATTATGATCAGTTAGTGGTCAGTTATGATATTTTTATGTTATGTTCATGATACCATAGCCTTATTCTTATCAAATGCTTTCATGTGATAATTTATTGATATCTCTAATGTTTACCCATAATGAGAATCCATTATTACTCATTCTTATGTTTCCTCCCCTAGGTTATTGAGAATATTTTAGGTATCATATGTATAAGAGTATTACATGGTAATATCACTATGAGAGATGTTGAAGATTGGTAACCAAATTAGAAGATTTTGTTCCATGTTTCCAAAGGCACTAAATTGTTTTGGTCTTGTGTTTTTTGTTTATGTAATGTTTTGAATATCCATCAAATAATTAATAATATCCATGTATGATAATATCGGATCCCTATAGTTGGTATCAAAGGACAATTTTATATAACCTTTCTAGGGCCAAGTTGATGATGAAGGTGTTTTGTATTCAAGGGTTTTATTTTTTTGTCAATTTAGGTTTTGAAGAAATGATATCACTTCACTTTGTTTTATGAAAACAACTATTTTGGGTTTTTTTGGAAAATAATTAGTCCCATGTTTTTATAGAATTTGACTCATGTATTCATAATGTATGTTCTCAGTATGAGAATGAGAAGGAATGAATGAATCTTAAGAGAAAGAAATTTATTATACTTTTCAATTTAATTGTGAATACACCTTACTGATTTTTATTTCATATAAATCATGAGTTGTATTGGGAAATTGTGATTCAATCTTGATAGAAGGAATGATAAGTGAAAGAGATGATTCAAGTTATAAAAGAATAATATTCATATTTTTTTCCAAAATAATCAGAAAAAAATTGTATTTATAATTATCATATCTAGATTGAAGAGGGAAAGAAGTATTATTGATTATTTTTTAAAATAATCAACAAAGAATCATATTCAGATTTATCATAACTATATTTTAGAGAGAAATAAGTAGTATAGATTTTTTTTCAAATCAATCTCCAAATAATTGTATTTATATTTATTGTATCTGGATGGTAGAGAGAAATAAGTTGAACTGATTATTTTTCAAAACAATTGTACTTAGATAGAAGAGTTGGTGTTAAATGTTTTTCAAAACAATCGTATCCAGATTAAAGTGTAAGAGAAGATTTTTTTCAAAACAATCATATGAAGATGAAATAGGTGGTGCCAATTTGTATTCAAGTGTTGTCAATTTGTGTTCATGTGGTGCCGATTGAATATGTGATGTCATTTGAATAGATGGTTCTGATTAAAGGTCATTACGATGAGGAGTGGTGTCAGTGAAAGGTGGTGTTGATGAAAAGTAGTGATAATGAGAAAGGTGAAGCCAATGGGTAGTGGTGTCGAACAAAGTATTGTTTATGAATGAGGTGATTTCGATGGAATAAGTACACTGATTTTTTTCAAAACAATTGTATTTGGGTGGATGAAAAGGAAAAAGATTATGTCGATTGAGACTAAGTCACATTTAGTTAGTTTTGTATTAAATCTGGTATGATTTTGTTTTCATATTGTTTTGTATCTTATCTGAACATATCTCCATTATCATATTGTTTTGAATTGTATCTAGGAAGATCATCCTTATCAGATTGTATTGTATCATATCATGGCAGATTTTTTTTTCAAATTGTATTGGATCGTAACCAGAACAATCATAACAAGTATGATTTTAAACAAAAATAATCATATTCAAGATGATTGTATCAATACCATTTCTATTCAGAAAATATAATTCTTGGGTTGAGATGAATAGGAAGAAACAATAATTAATGAAAATATACAATATTTTCCAATTGATATTAGACAATGTTAAAGCTGATGTTCAATAATTTTAATGTCATGAAGGTAGTCATGATAAAATCACATGTTGGTGAATGACATGTGGTTTCTCAAGTGGTTCAAGAGAAAAGAATCGTGAAGGACATTTTTAAATTATTTTTTGAGGGGGAGATGAACATTCCAATATATAATCTGGATTCAAATCTGTTTTGAGAATCATATTTTGCAATAGTCATAAGGAATCAGACTCAGTTGATAGGACCCATGTGTTCCTAACAATTGAAATTGTTTTCATCAATTGAAATGGGAGTCTAAAGAATAAGAGGCGAAGATTTTGGATATTTTTAGAATAATCGAGAAGCATTGATGAAGTCATAATTTCACTAATATTTTCGTAGAAATTCGTATTTTGGTGAATTTAAGTGAGTGGGAAAATGTTTTGGGATTCCCACCTAAACTTGTTTTAGGTACCTATAAAAGGAAACAAGTACATTGTACTTTGTGGAGAGACTGTCACTGTTCACTGAAGAATAGAGAGCAGCTCCGAGATTCTAAATAGAAGAAGATATGAATTCTTTACAGTTTGACAATTTTCTTTTGGTGGTGCCGATTAATTCATATTTGATTTGATTTGACAATCGTATTGGCAAATTTTAGTGCTGCAGATTCGACTCTATTGAAATATATTGAATGAAAATTGTACTGGGAGTATTTTTTTGAAAGAATAATTCTTAAAGGAAAAAATAATCAGAGAAGATCATACTCAGTTTTTCATAAAAAGGTCCATGTGGTTATAACCTTTCTTCGGGGTCTGTAATTGATGAATTATATTTCAATTGGAATACATTTGTTGAATTAAAATAAATCATGGGTAGCATGATTAGTTTCAAACCAATTTTATTACCCTATTTTGCTAAGAGGATGAGTGTGTACTAGTAGTATGATTTTATAGTGCTACATGAGTGTAAGGGTACTTCCGACTCATTGTAATCTGAAGTTTTTTTCTAAGTGGATGGTATACTATTGGATCATTTTCAAACTGTAACAAGGATATAGATATTCTTTTTTAATAGTAATCCTTGTAAATATTTGTGTTCTTATGGATGTTTGTTGAGTTTGTTTTCAGCAATGAATTAGAATCTCTAATAGGAGGTGAAGGATGTTTCAATTGAAACGAAACATAAAAGAAAGAGAGTATCACTGATAAACCCCTCCCCCTCTCAAGGATTCATTACTCCGACTGGGAACTTTCAAGTAGTATCAAAGTGCAGGTTCCCTTCACTATTCTTTGTTGATGGAAAATATAAACTATGTGAATAGTAATGTAATTATGGTCTTCGATGGAAATAACATTCATTTATAGAAATATAGAATGCTTCCATATCTTGTGTCTATCATTTATGTGGTACATGAAGTTATATCAATTGGGTTTCATCCCATTGATGATAGTGCTCCACTAACACGTGTTTACAATATGTTTCTTTAGAATAGAGGAAGGTCTAAGAATTCTATATTATCATCAGTTTTTGAAATTGAATTATTGATATTAAAAGGTTTTCCCATAGCTAAATGTATATGGGATAAATTGAAAAACATTTACAAAGGTAATAAAAATTATAAGGAGGAAAAGATACAAATGTGGAGATTAAAGTATGAAAATTTGATGAAGGGTGAGCATGAATCTATTGGGGAATTCTTTACTAGGGTGGATGGCATTGTGAGTACAATTAGATGTCTTATTGAAAATATAAATGACTCTATAGTTGTTGAAAAGATCATGAGAATCCTACTTGACAAATTCAATTACTAAGGTTCATCATTAGAATATAGAGATCCTGAAATATTATCTTTTGATGATTTAAATAGTACTCTTATCACTTTTGAATGGAGAATAGTTGGAAATGGTCTACTAAAAACTCATTAAATCTGAAAAGAAATGTATAAGTTTAAAAAACAATATCATTGAATTTGGTGAATGTTCTTGTAATGATAAACTTCAGCAGGTCCAACAAAAGCTACATTCAAAGGGTGAGAAGAAAAATGAATTTATGTCTGAAAAAAAGAATGTTGGAAAAGTTATATACGTGGTTAAGGTGATGAATTCAGAAGTTACAAAACATTTTGAGTCTAAAAATGATTTATCTAGATCTGAACAAGTTTAAAATACTTCTGATCCTATCATGTCTGAAAAGAAGAAGAAGAATTTTATTGAAAGTGAAATGAATATGGTTGAGAAATGTTTTCAAAATTCTGATCAGTATGGATGTTTCATAAGAAAATAATCATTCTATGGGTATTACTGGTATTTTGGGTGATTAAGACAGAAAAAAAATATATGTTGGTTCAATAAAAAACATTTCTATATTCCAACATGTTATAGAAGGTGAAGATTTAGGGGTAGTCAATATTCTTAAAGAAGGAAGAATGGGAATGTTGTCATGATGAAATCTGAAAAGAATGAATTAAATATTGAAAATATGTTCCAACCCTTACAAACAATTTGTGAAAGATGTGACCAACCGAGAAATCCTGAAAAATGGATGTATTTTTTTCTAACCATTTTAGTAAATGATTCTCAATTCTCAAAAGACGAATGGGAAAAATAAAAATATTGGAGAAATGGATCTTATTGTTGAAACTTCATTTAAATCCATGAAAGGATAACGACCTTGGAATCTTGATAGTGGGTTTTCCTACCACATGATCAGAGACTTGAAATTGTTTAAAGATGTGAACTATTTAAAAGAAGTAACAGTTACAATTGGAAATGATGAATCATTTAATGTCAAAGGTTTTGGGTTATCCATAATTGCAAAATAAAAGTTGAAATCTCAGAAAACATTGTACGTTGATGGGTTGAAACACAATCTAATAATTTTTTCACAATTTTGTGATGAGTGTAACAAGGTTATCTTGAAGAAATATGGATTTTTTTTTGTAAAGAGTGAAGAATATTGAAAGGTTTTCACAAGAGGAAAACATACGAAAATAAATTTTTTTAAGGTTGGTGATTCAGATAGCTCTTCTTACATGAGTATCATGGATGTGAATTAGTTATTACATAAATGGTTTGGACATACATGTCAAAGAAACATGATAAAGTTATCTAAAAGAGATAGTGTTCAATACATTCCAGATTTTCATAGAAGAAGTTATTGGTGTTACACTATATTCTAGGAAAAACAATTACAAATGTTGTGTATATGAAAGTTGATATTTGTTAAAAACTACCCCTAGAGATGATCTATTATGATATATATGGTCCAATGAGAAAATAATCAATACATTGATATATGTACATTATTACAATCATTGATGATTTTAATCGCATTACTTGTGTTATGTATGGAATAAAATAATAAATTCTTTGAAAATGTTTAAAAGTTTATAATGAAAAGCTGAGAAAGAATGTTAGTATTATGTGAAGTAGTTGTGAAATGATAATGGTGGTGATAAAAATAGTGAAGAGTTTGAATACTATCTTGAGAAGCATAGAATTATGCATGATTATATATCTCCATACACTCACTAACAAAATGGGTTTGCTGGAAGTAGTAATATATTCCTAGTGGGAATGGAAAAAACCATGTTACTAGAGAACGACCTTTATCAATACATTTGGATGCAAGCCATGAGTACCGCTATTTATATTTAGAACTATTGTCTCTACAAGCCTCAATCGGGTATGAATCCATATGAATTTGTTTATGTAAAAACACCACTTCTGAAGAACTTTAGAGTTTTTTGGAGTCCTTGTAATATAATGAAGAATGGTGGAAAGTATCTTAATTATGTTCCAGAAGGTGAGGATGGAATATTTATTGTATATTCTATGGAAGGAGTAGGCTACATATGCTTCAACAAAGAAACAATTTTATTTGATTTAGTAGATGATAAATTGATTGAAGTATCTAGGAAAAAGAAACATGTTTGGGTGGATAGTGATGTTAATAAAGTTCAAGAAGACAATTCTTATAAAGATATAAATGATTGTAATCATAATAAATGTGAATAATTAAACTTATCTAATTCTAGGGATGAATAAGAAAATTGAAAATATTATCCAAGGATGAGGAAACATGTGGAATCATATAATATAAGTGGGGATATACCTTAGAAGGTTAAAATATGAAGAACAATCAATTCCATTAAATATTATTCTTGTACACAAAAGTGGAACGAAATGATGTAAAATGATCTTTTGAGTATATGGAATCAGTTCAAGTTGTGAATGAAGAATTAGATCAGATTGAAAATAATAATACATGAGAACTCATACGCAATCCTGAAAATAGAAACATAATTAGTAGAAAATGGACTCTCTAGAAAAAGCTGAATAAAAAATGTGAATTTATTAGAAACAAACCTAGATTTATTTCCAAAAGGGTATTTACAATCTAGGGTATTGATATTGATGAAACCTTTTCTCCAGGGACATGAATTGAGAAAATAATAATATTTCATTCTATTACCACACAAAAAGGGTACAATATAAATTTAATTAACATTAAATCTACATTCCTAAATGGTGATCTTGAAGAAGATATTTTTATTGATCAACCTTGTGGCTTTGTTTTTGGAAAATATGAAGGTTATGTGTGTAGAATGAAAATGAATTGTATGTCCTAAATCAAACTCTGAGGGAATGGTATTCAAAACTGGATACATGTTTAATAAAGATGAATCTAAAAAATGGGACAGTGGATATCAATGTTTACATCAGATGAATTATAGAGTATTCCCGCATTATAATTGTTTATGTTGATGACATTATATTTTCTAGGAATGATGAAGGAAGCATTGAATGATTTTCTGAAGAAATAAACAATTTATTTAAAAAGTACATACTGGGAGAAATGAAATACATTTTGGGTTACAAATATAGAAAATTAATGAATACATAATCCACTCCGGAGAAAAGTATGCAAATGTACTTTTCTAGAGAGTTGTCAAGGATAATTAAAAACATTTTTCCATAACAATTTTAGTGGGAACAAATATGAATAAAGATGGAGAAGAAAAATAATTTGATAAAAAAGAGTGTGATAAACTGATTGAAATTCATTTGTATTATACATTCATCATGTCCTAACCTTGTGTATATTGTTACCTTATGTGAATTATTTCAATGTGCTCTAAAAGAATCACATTTAAATGTTAGAAAAGGAATTATCAGATACATCAAAGGCACTAAAATCATTGGATAAAATATTAAATCTCAAATTTTATTGAATTCTTTGGGTATTCAGTTCTAAATTTGTTTAGAAATACTGATGATAAAAGATCTACATCTGTTTGTGAAATATTTTTGGGAAATAATAGTGTTAGTTGGAAACAGAAATAGATTATTTATTAAAATCTAGCCTCTACTCCACTTATATTTATGAAAACACAAATAGAATATTTACTTGTTGAAGTAATTTTACCCTTGCTCCTTGGTTATGACAATCCCAGTACAATCAATATCACTAGAAATCTAGTGCAGTATTCTCATTCAAAACATATTGATATAAAATATCATTTCATCAAATAGAATTTGGAGAAGAATGAATTAATGATGGAGTATGTTCCATCGTCAATACAAGTTGATGATATTTTCACAAAACCATTGCCATAGGAATCATTCTAATAAATGAGGTTGAATGTAGAGACCCGTATCTTGACTTACATGGACATTACATTACATTTGCGGAATACTTAGTACATAACAAAAACACACACACAAGGATCGTAATAGTTTAGTGTCTTTGGAAACTCGGAACGTAATCTTCTAATCATGGTGAAAGATCTTCAACATCTCCTATATAGATCTTCCCTTTTTTTTAGCTAAAACCTTTCTTTATATCCCGGGGAAAAGAAAATATAAAAGGGTGAGCTCAAATGCTCAGCAAGGGCAAATAAAGGAGATAAAAATCATATCATATCTTTTTGAAAATCAAAACCTGCAAAAGAGATCATAATATCTTAACATGGAATAAATCATAGAAGTGAAAATGAGATCCCCATAATCATAACATAAAACTTGAAACTTTGTGGCATGCACACATAATCATGGAAAATCATTTCTTGTTAGTCATGACTCATTGCCAAGACTATCTTAGTGGACAAAGTCCCTTTCTGAACCGAGTTCACTCCTCGTTTCAGTCCTGTATCACTGAACCGAAATAACCTTCCGTTCCAGCCATGTCTATCTCATGAGATATAAAATATTTACCCAATGCATTGGAGGGAGATATAGGTCCCACCCATCTTATAATGAATCCTTTCTTATGTGTGCCACATAATCATAAAACATACATCATCGCATACCACATGTAACAAAAATGGGATTCTTGAAACATCATGACATCATAAAACAAATCTTATAAGGCAAATGACTTCATAAAAATAATTCCCTCATAACATAATCAAATCAATGTAATTAAAGGGATAAAAACAGAACCCTTTATTATCTTAGATGGAAAATAATTTTTATAAAACACTTGAACTCCATTCTTGAGGAAAATATCCTTTCTTATTCAAAAACACTTTTCTTTTCTTAACATGTCATACTAAAAGAAGTTGATCAAAAATAAACTTGAAAACTTATAAAGGAAGATTCTTGGAAATAATTTTTTAAAAATCCATTCTTGTCGTATAAGTTAAAGAAAAACATTCTTTGTACTTTTGACCGAAAAATCAAAAAGTACCTCGTATGAAAAACGACAAAAGATTCCTTTCATATTCTTTACTAAAAACTCACCAAAGGGTAAAATTAGATTTAAACTATTGTAAGTGGATGGAAACAATATTACATATTGAGGGAACATGGATGTGGATGATAAAATACACCCCAGTAAATACCAAAGTATAAACAATCTCGGATAAAAATGAGATTGTGATATTTTCCCTTACCTTAGGTCCGACTTGATTTGTACGTGTCCGAACCTCCTGTATAATGATTTTCATAATGTTATTGACTTATTACAGAATCATATTCATTGTTATGATATCATATATGGTTCTATTATGGCTTTATATTACCCGGTCTTTTGTAAATTCATGTTAAAGTAGCATTTTGGGTAAAATCGTCTTATTTGTCATTCGTGTTTTTAACTTGTAATTATTAATATGATTACTTGGATCATGATTACTTATATCCAGAATGTAAAACATGATTTATATAAAATATATATTCAGAATATACATATATATATTATATATTGATAATGGAATGAAATACACCGTTCATGAAGACGGTAGTCCGTACGTACGCATGAACGCTGTTTTCGTTTCCTTATTGAATTGAATGGAATTAAGTAGATGACATACATATAAATATACATAAATATAGTATCATTATTATGTCATATATTTCATTATTACTTGTTATATATGCTTTATAATCATTCATGAATGGTTAATGTGGAGAATGAATCTCATCGCGTCGTGGAGACGGTAGTCCGTACGTACGCACGATCGATGATATCATTTCTATAAATATTGAATTGAATTGGAGTGGATTATAAAATATATCAGAATCAATATGATGTTGTAATAATAATGTATAGTTATTCTTTACACCATTATACCCATCCATGTAAGGTGGTGGTGGAAAATAGATTACACCACGGCGTGGAGATGGTATTCCGTACGTACGCACGCGCGGTGATTTCTTTTTCCGTAGGATGGATAGATGGTGAAATTGGGTTGTTTCATACTTATAATAACATATCAGTATATGAGTGATACCGATGTTATTACTTCATAATGAAACAACCTAAGAAGAAGAAGTGGAAGAAGAAATAAAGATGAAAGAATTGGTAACGGTAATTACCTCTTCTTTGAAGCACCTTTTGGAGACCTCCTCTTAGGGAACTAAAATTGGTCTTTGAGGAAGACCAGAACCTCTAGGATGTTGCTAGGGAAGTGGAGAAGAGATTTTGGTAGAGGTTGGCCGAGCTTGAGTGCTCAAATTGGTGTGAGGAGGAGGGGGACGAGGTGTCCTTTTACAAGGGAGGAGAGGGGCACCTTAGGAATATCTCAAAATATTATTTTATATTAAAGTCAAAATCGGTTTATAATGGTTCCAAAGGGTCTTATTTAGAAGATAAAGTGGGGATGGGTCGAAATCCTATCAACCAATAAAATTTAGACAAGTTTAGGGTATTATTTTAACCTTATCAATTAGATTTAACTCTAAGTTAAATAATTTAACTTTTACCATGTCTTTTTGTTTTCTTTCACTATATGGTTAATACACTTACTATAACATGCCAAACGAACCCCAAATTGTTTATTATTAATATATATATCCTTATCTAAGTCATTTGGCCGAACCTTAGATTTTTAGGAATAAAATAACAATTAGTAATATAATATTTTATTTAAAAACTATTTTGTGTCAATTTTGACACTATTTGATATATGATTTTTGTGAAAGTCATAACAGAATTATATGTTCGAACCAAGTTTATTAAATCAACACTAATATATCATAGTAACCTAGAAAATTAGTGGAATTCATAAAAAGTCTTAAATTACATTTATTTTGGTATTTATATTATCAATTATGTCAATATTTCATTAATAAGATAATTACAGCATCATCTTTGTGTCATAAATATATTAAATAATTTGATGTCTAAAAATTAAAAAAAAAATACCATCATGTAGGAAATCTTTTTAGCTTTCTAATGAATATTTACAATCGAATTTATCTTATGTATAACCCCATATTAAAAATGATTTACTTATTAAACATTGATTTTAACTATTTTAACCCTTCTTTAAATAAATTAATAATAAATGTCCTAATCTAATCCAAGTGGGCCTAAATGGTCATATTTTATTCCTAAGTTTGTTTTTGGTCGAATCAAACTTGTCCAATAGAATTAGGACATGTGTTAGGGTAATATTAATATCATATTTACCCTTAGTTACCCTATTTACTATTAACCGCGGTAAAAAAGGTAAAAAGTTACTATTCACCAAAAAATTATTTTTATCTCATTGAACCACATTTTACTTACTGACATCAACCGTGTCTGTCGGATTTTTGAAATTCCATTCACAGAAGCGGTAAAATTAAGTTTTATTCAAAATTCAGTTTTTAACCTACCACTTAGTGGTTTTACTATTCATCAAAAATTGAAAGTTTTCAGAAAAATACCAAAATTTCACCCTAGGCTAATTTCGATATTCTGAGTCCAAAAATGAAGTCCATTTTGAAAAATAAAATTTATAAAATTTCAAAAATTGGTTATTACTATTCATAACGGCTAGTTTTAATAATATTTTAATAGCATATCGTTGTTTAGTGAAACTCGGTATTGCGTATTACACACGCTATCGAGGAAATTCGCGATTGCGTGTAATGCAAGGCAAGTCAAGGATGCGTGTTGTGCAAGCTCCTTTTGGTGTAGCGTACAACACAAGACATTAATAAAATTAAAAAGAATAGTTTTCATAAAATCTCGGGCTGTTACATTCTACCCCCCTTAAAATGAATTTCGCCCTCGAAATTCGTCGGGGTTATAAATAGTTTACTATTCGAAAGTTTCTTTAATAGAAACCCACATCGTAAAAAGGAATACCAAAACCAATCTTTAAAAACAAAAGTATGAAACGTAACGGTTACCCAAATAAACCAATCACTGGGTTTCCACATAGGTGAAAATATGGATATGGAAGAGAAATCTAACCATCATGTTCTGATGGAGAGTGGTAGAGAACATCGCTATGGAAAAGCCAGTAATCACAAATCCATAGATTTGTGATGATATAAGGTACCATCTGATTCATCAGGTATAAGATCACTAGGACAACATTTTTGGTTTTCAAGATCATTTCCCTAAAGTTGAAAATTTGAATTAGAATAAATACTTACTTTATTTTGCTACAATCTCACTGTTGTTCGTGCCTTGAACAATTTCCACTTCATCTCTTAAATAAATGAAGTTGAATTTTTTATTCGTGAAGTGTTAGCAGATCATGTGATAGAACGACGGGTCATTCCATCTGTCTCAAACAAAAGGTTAGCAAAAATTATATACATAAGTCGATCTATAGTGAGATTAATCATATATGGTTCCTAAAATGGACTTATACCTCATATATCATACTGCTTAATATAATAAAACTAGTTTCTACTAAACAGGGACTTCCTGTAGGCCAGTGGTAGGCGATAAAGGCCAGTCGCACTTCGGTTGTGGGTTCGATTCCCACAGCCTTGTCCGAAGCGATGGGTTGTCGCCCGTCCTGCAGGTTGTCCTTTTTCTAAAACTACATTAATATAACATCCCATCAATAATATCGAAAAAACTTCTATCCTTAAACAATACTAATTTATGTCCAACATAATCCATTTCAATCTTTAGGCTTATCCATAATACTTTAGTCCACTCTCATAACATAGTGAAGATGATTACCGGAGATTTAATACCATCGTTGAACCCCATATATCATAAGATATGTTTTTTTTGTCACATTCCAAACATTCAAAGTCCTTAATCATGTATTCTCTTGAATACCCATTGAACCTTAATGAAAACATGAATGCAGTTACCAAAATCCTCAAAATTCTATATACTCAAACCATGATATCACTTAGTCCTTATATCAATCATGAGCTCATGAATACTGTCAAATATTTCATTTTCTCGTTTTCCGCATATCATTCTTTTTCCAAAAAATATCTCAATCACTTTCCATGGTTATTGGTACCATAAAATTATTGAAAACCACAATAGACCAATACATAAATATTCCCATACTCCATGATACAACATTATTTTGGAATCCTATTACATAAACAATTATTCATTCCACCACATCGTTGTCATATTCAACATCGCCAATAGTGATCGCATGTGACTTCCCTTTGTCCTTTGCCTTAAGCGGTTGCTCATGTCGATCATCACTAACCCTTGTATTAGGGCATTTATTAGCATAATGCCCCATTTCCTTGCACTTGAAGCATTGAAGTGTTGGTGATGTGTTCTCTGCATTGTTTTCTTTATTCACATCATTAGAATCACTTTTTCCATTACTTCGACACTCAGCTACTCGATGACCTTCTTTTCCACACTTAAAGCATTTTCTAGTCCCTTTAAGACAATCTCCACCATGCTTCTTTCCACACTTTGTGCATAAGGAAACATTCATCTTCTTTTCACCATTATTCTGAGATTTCTCCTTGAATTCCATCTTTCGTTTCTTGTCAAAACCATGAGATGGATATGTAACACCAACTTCCATTTCTACCTTGACAGCACAACGCACAATTTTTTCATAGCTACTGAAGTCTCTTATAGCTAATGCCCTTCGAAGACTTGGTTTTAAGGCACTAAAAAATTGATCAACTTTACTTTCAGGTTGGATGATAATGCCAGATGCATACCTTGCAAGTCTTGTAAAATTTGATTCGTATATACCAACAGATTCATCATCCTTCTGCTTCAGCTCAAGAAACTCCTTTTCCATCTTTGTTCGAAGAATACGAGGGAAGTACTTACAGAAAAACAAGTTCTTGAACTCGTCCCATTCCATGGACTCAATTTCATCTCTTTGCCTCGTATTCTTGATAAGATTCCACCATTGATCAGCTTCACCTTCCAAACGATATACTGCTAAGATGACTTTATCATGTTCAGAACATTGAAGAACTGAAAATATCTTTTCAGTGGTACTGATCCATTGTTCAGCAACAAGTGGATCGGTAGTCCCACTGAAAGAAGGTGGAAGTTGCCTCATGAAGGACTCAATAGAATATTGTTCCCTTCTCTGCTCATTTGGAAGTCCAGAATGATTCATAGCTTGTGTAAGTATAGCAATAAGATTTTGTACTCCATCTCCCATTACATTTGTTTGTTCAGGAGGGAAATCATTGCATTGTCCATTGCATTGATCAACACGGTTCCTTCGGGTTCCAGCCATCGTCTAAAACCCAAAAAGAATAGTGTGAGAGGCAAAAATCATGCTAGGGAAAACAATATAATAAAGGGGGAGTACCTTCAATATCTAACATCTTAGGTTTAATTCTATGATCGTTAGCGTAGTTCTAGTACTATAACCTATACGTATACTTAACCTTAGGGACATCCCTAGACATACCTTAGAAATACCTCTAGGGATCTCACTAAAGTTCTCGCATCCTAGTTTCCAAAGGTTGACTAAACCTTTCCTCTGATACCAACTGTAGAGACCCGTATCTTGACTTACATGGACATTACATTACATTTGCGGAATACTTAGTACATAAGAAAAACACACACACAAGGATCGTAATAGTTTAGTGTCTTTGGAAACTCGGAACGTAATCTTCTAATCATGGTGAAAGATCTTCAACATCTCCTATATAGATCTTCCCCTTTTTTTAGCTAAAACCTTTCTTTATATCCTGGGGAAAAGAAAACATAAAAGGGTGAGCTCAAATGCTCAGCAAGGGCAAATAAAGGAGAAAAAAATCATATCATATCTTTTTGAAAATCAAAACCTGCAAAAGAGATCATAATATCTTAACATGGAATAAATCATAGAAGTGAAAATGAGATCCCCATAATCATAACATAAAACTTGAAACTTTGTGGCATGCACACATAATCATGGAAAATCATTTCTTGTTAGTCATGACTCATTGCCAAGACTATCTTAGTGGACCAAGTCCCTTTCTGAACCGAGTTCACTCCTCGTTTCAGTCCTGTATCA
Source organism: Viscum album (assembly GCA_963277665.1). Classification (NCBI taxonomy): domain Eukaryota; kingdom Viridiplantae; phylum Streptophyta; class Magnoliopsida; order Santalales; family Viscaceae; genus Viscum; species Viscum album. Next base: position 1,507,783,207 of record OY728129.1, read on the forward strand.
CTGAACCGAAATAACCTTCCGTTCCAGCCATGTCTATCTCATGAGATATAAAATCTTTACCCAATGCATTGGAGGGAGATATAGGTCCCACCCATATTATAATGAATCCTTTCTTATGTGTGCCACATAATCATAAAACATACATCATCGCATACCACATGTAAGAAAAATGGGATTCTTGAAACATCATGACATCATAAAACAAATCTTATAAGGCAAATGACTTAATAAAAATAATTCCCTCATAACATAATCAAATCAATGTAATTAAAGGGATAAAAACAGAACCCTTTATTATCTTAGATGGAAAATAATTTTTATAAAACACTTGAACTCCATTCTTGAGGAAAATATCCTTTCTTATTCAAAAACACTTTTCTTTTCTTAACATGTCATACTAAAAGAAGTTGATCAAAAATAAACTTGAAAACTTATAAAGGAAGATTCTTGGAAATAATGTTTTAAAAATCCATTCTTTCCGTATAAGTTAAAGAAAAACATTCTTCGTACTTTTGTCGGAAAAATCAAAAAGTACCTCGTATGAAAAACGACAAAAGATTCCTTTCATATTCTTTACTAAAATCTCACCAAAGGGTAAAATTGGATTTAAACTATTGTAAGTGGATGGAAACAATATTACATATTTAGGGAACATGGATGTGGATGATAAAATACACCCCAGTAAATACCAAAGTATAAACAATCTCGGATAAAAATGAGATTGTGATATTTTCCCTTACCTTAGGTCCGACTTGCTTTGTACGTGTCCGAACCTCCTGTATAATGATTTTCATAATGTTATTGACTTATTACAGAATCATATTCATTGTTATGATATCATATATGGTTCTCTTATGGCTTTATATTACCCGGTCTTTTGTAAATTCATGTTAAAGTAGCATTTTGGGTAAAATCGCCTTATTTGTCATTCATGTTTTTAACTTGTAATTATTAATATGATTACTTGGATCATGATTACTTATATCCAGAATGTAAAACATGATTTATATAAAATATATATTCAGAATATACATATATATATTATATATTGATAATGGAATGAAATACACCGTTCATGGAGACGGTAGTCCGTACGTACGCATGAACGCTGTTTTCGTTTCCTTATTGAATTGAATGGAATTAAGTAGATGACATACATATAAATATACATAAATCCAGTATCATTATTATGTCATATATTTCATTATTACTTGTTATATATGCTTTATAATCATTCATGAATGGTTAATGTGGAGAATGAATCTCATCGCGTCGTGGAGACGGTAGTCCGTACGTACGCACGAGCGATGATATCATTTCTATAAATATTGAATTGAATTGGAGTGGATTATACAATATATCAGAATCAATATGATGTTGTAATAATAATGTATAGTTATTCTTTACACCATTATACCCATCCATGTAAGGTGGTGGTGGAAAATAGATTACACCACTGCGTGGAGACGGTATTCCGTACGTACGCACGCGCGGTGATTTCTTTTTCTGTAGGATGGATAGATGGTGAAATAGGTTTGTTTCATACTTATAATAACATATCATTATATTAGTGATACTGATGTTATTACTTCATAATGAAACAACCTAAGAAGAAGAAGTGGAAGAAGAAATAAAGATGAAAGAATTGGTAACGGTAATTACCTCTTCTTTGAAGCACCTTTTGGAGACCTCCTCTTAGGGAACTAAAATTGGTCTTTGAGGAAGACCAGAACCTCTAGGATGTTGCTAGGGAAGTGGAGAAGAAATTTTGGCAGAGTTTGGCCGAGCTTGAGTGCTCAAATTGGTGTGAGGAGGAGGGGGAGGAGGTGTCCTTTTACAAGGGAGGAGAGGGGCACCTTAGGAATATCTCAAAATATTATTTTATATTAAAGTCAAAATCGGTTTATAATGGTTCCAAAGGGTCTTATTTCGAAGCTAAAGTGGGGATGGGTCGAAATCCTATCAACCAATAAGATTTAGACAAGTTTAGGGTATTATTTTAACCTTATCAATTAGATTTAACTCTAAGTTAAATAATTTAACTTTTACCATGTCTTTTTGTTTTCTTTCACTATATGGTTAATACACTTACTATAACATGCCAAACGAACCCCAAATTGTTTATTATTAATATATATATCCTTATCTAAGTCATTTGGCCGAACCTTAGATTTTTAGGAATAAAATAACAATTAGTAATATAATATTTGATTTAAAAACTATTTTGTGTCAATTTTGACACTATTTGATATATGATTTTTGTGAAAGTCATAACAGAATTATATGTTCGAACCAAGTTTATTAAATCAACACTAATATATCATAGTAACCTAGAAAATTAGTGGAATTCATAAAAAGTCTTAAATTACATTTATTTTGGTATTTATATTATCAATTATGTCAATATTTCATTAATAAGATAATTACTGCATCATCTTTGTGTCATAAATATATTAAATTATTTGATGTCTAAAAATTAAAAAAAAATAAAATACCATCATTTAGGAAATCTTTTTAGCTTTCTAATGAATATTTACAATCGAATTTATCTTATGTATAACCCCATATTAAAAATGATTTACTTATTAAACTTTGATTTTAACTATTTTAACCCTTCTTTAAATAAATTAATAATAAATGTCCTAATCTAATCCAAGTGGGCCTAAATGGTCATATTTTATTCCTAAGTTTGTTTTTGGTCGAATTACACTTGTCCAATATAATTAGTACATGTGTTAGGGTAATATTAATATCATATTTACCCTTAGTTACCCTATTTACTATTAACCGCGGTAAAAAAGGTAAAAAGTTACTATTCACCAAAAAATTATTTTTATCTCATTGAACCACATTTTACTTACTGACATCAACCGTGTCTGTCGGATTTTTTAAATTCCATTCACAGAAGCGGTAAAATTAAGTTTTATGCAAAATTCAGTTTTTAACCTACCACTTAGTGGTTTTACTATTCATCAAAAATTGAAAGTTTTCAGAAAAATACCAAAATTTCACCCTAGGCTAATTTCGATATTCTGAGTCCAAAAATGAAGTCCATTTTGAAAAATAAAATTTATAAAATTTCAAAAAGTGGTTATTACTATTCATAACGGCTAGTTTTAATAATATTTTAATAGCATATCGTTGTTTAGTGAAACTCGGTATTGCGTATTACACACGCTATCGAGGAAGGTCGCGATTGCGTGTAATGCAAGGCAAGTCAAGGATGTGTATTTTGCAAGATCCTTTTGGTGTAGCGTACAACACAAGACATTAATAAAATTAAAAAGAATAGTTTTCATAAAATCTCGGGCTGTTACATTGAACATGGGTGTCCAACCTCTATCTCTTCAAGGTTCAGGTATGTGTACATGTCCCCTCAATACACATGGCATTAGATTGTTTTGTAAAGGGGGATAATTGTTTTTTCTCAAAAATCTATTACACCAACGATATAGTTGTAGGTAAGATGAGAATTTAGCATTGTTTACTGTGTGAACTATTCAAACTGTTTGTTGGAGTGATTGTAGAAAAAGAAATTAAATTTTTTTCTTGGGGGAATGAAAAAAAGAAAGAGAAAAGAAATAGGTTTTCATGATCATTTTTTGGATAGCATAGATTTTCTATTAATTATTCTTATTTTTTATAATGTGTAATCTCACGTACGATTAGAATTATTGATATGTAATCCATTTATTGAGGTTACAAATTCCAGTGATTTATGAAATTTTTATGATAATAAAATCCAAAGCGGGGTATTTATAGGACCAAGCTAATGATGAAGGTGGTGTTTATTCAAATTTTGTATTTCGTGGTCAAGGTATGTTTTAATGAAATGAAATCAGTTAAAATTATTTTGTGAAAGAAATTGTTTTGGGTTTGTTTTGGAAAATAATAAGACAAATGTTTTCTGAAAATTGGACTCATGTTTTCAAAATATTTTTTTATAGGATGAGAATGAGAAGGAAAAAAAGAAACATGAGTGAATGGAATGTTATGATAGTTTCTGATGTAATTGTGACGATTCCTCACTGATTATTATTTCATATAAATCATGAGTTATATTGAGAACATATGATGCAAGCTTTATAAAATGAATGGGGAGTAAAAGTTATGTTTCTAGTTAGAAAATAATTAAATTAGGATGGTTTTTCAATAAAATTATAAAAGAATCATATTTATATTAATCGTATATGGGTGGTTGAGAGATATAAGTGGTATTGATTTTTTTTCAATTTAATTAAAAAAGAATCATATTCAGATTTATTGTATCTGGATGATAGAGATAAATAAATTGTATTGATTTTTTTAAAAAAATTAGAAAATAATTGTATTCATATTTATTATATTCGAATGGTAGGGAGAAAGAATTGGTACTGATTGTTTTTCAAAACAATCATATCAATATTGAAGAGGCGGTGTTGATTATTTTTCCAAACCATCGTATCCAGATTGAAGAGGTGGCGGTGATTTTTTTTTCTTCAAAACAATCATATACAAATTGAAGAGGTGGTTCCAATTTGTATTCTTATGGTGCCGATGGAATAAGTGACACCATTTGAATAGATGGTGCTGATGAAAAAAAATTTCCTATGAATGGTGGTGCCGATGAAATGTGTTGTCCATGAAAGGTGGTACAGATGATAATTAGTTCCATTGGGAAAGGTGATGCCAATTGAAACTGGTTCTTATCGAAGTGGTGACAATGAAAAAGGTGATGACGTTGGAATATGAGTCACCAATTTTTTTTCAAAAAAAAACATATCTAGGTAGAATAAAAGGAAAGAGATGGAGTCGATTGATAATGAATCACATTTAGATTGTATTGTATTGTATTTTATCCATGAAGATCTTTGTTATCAAATTGTTGTGTATCATATCCATGTAGATCTTCATTATAAAATTGTTTTGAATAATATCCTTGTAGATCATAATTATCAGATTTTATTGTATCCTATCAAGGAAGATCATTGTTTTTATATTGTATTAGATAATCAGAAGAACAATAGTAACCCAAAATGATCATATTCATGATAATCAAATCTAGATCATTTGTATTTAGAAAAGATCACACTTGGGTTTAAATGAAAATAACGATGCAGGAATGAATGGATTGTCACAATACATTCCAATTGAATTCAGATGATTCTTAAGTTGATCCTCAATGATTTAATAGTCATGAATGTAGTCAGGATACAAGCTCATTATTGGTGAATGATGTTTGGGTTCTCAAGTGATTCATGTGAAAAAATTGGAAGGAAATTGTAAAATTATTTTTCGAGGTGGAGATGAACATTCAAATATAAGATCATGATTCAAATTAGTTTTTTAGAATTGTATTTAACAATCGATATAAAGAATCTGATTCATTTTATCAGACCCATGTATTCCTAACAATTGAAACCAGACTCATAAATTGAAATGAGAGTCTGAAGAGGAAGATGTGAAGAATTTAAAAGATTTGAGAAGAATTGATAAGCGTTGAAGAGGTCATAATTTCTATGATATATTTCAAGAGAAATTTAGATGTGGGTGAATTTATGTGAGTGGGATAGTGTTTTGGGATTCTTTCCTAAACATATTTTGGGTCACCTATAAAAGGGAAACAAGTACATTGTACATTCTGGAGATACTTTCATGGTTCACTACAGAAGAAAGATAAGATCTAGGTGTCTAGAGATAAGAAGAGAACATTTATTTTTTGTTTGAAAATTGTCTTTGGGTGGTGCTGATTCATTCCTATTCTATTTTTTTATAATTTTATTTGGGAATTGAGTAGTGTTGATTATACTATATTGCATTCCATTTAATGAAAATCAGGCTTGGAGTATTATTTTGAAAGAATCAGACTCATAGGAATATGTCTCACAAAATATCAGACACAATTTTTCATAAAAATGTCTATGTATTTAATAACATTATTTTGGGTATGTAATTGATGAATTGTATTGCAATTTGAATACATTTGATGAATTGTAATGAAGATCGGGTAACATGAGTTGTTACAAAAAAATTGTGTTACACTATTTCACTGAGAGGATGAACATGCACTAGTTGTATTGTTTCACAGTTCTACATGAGTTTAAGCATATATCCTACTCATTGTAATCTAAGGATTGTTTTCATAGTGGTTTTTATGGTATTGGGTCATTTTAAAATAATACCAAGGATTCAGCTATTCTTATTTAATAGCAATCCTTTTAAATCATTGGGTTCCCATGGATGTGTGTTAAGTTCATTTTTAGTAGGGAATTGAAATCTATAATTAAATGTGAAGGATGTTTAAATGGGAATGAAAATTAAAATAAAACAATTTTCACTGATTCACCCCATCCCCCTCTCAGAGATACATAACTCTGACTGCGCACTTCCATCCTTTGGGAACTGGGATGGTAAAAACATTGTGACATACCTATGCACATGTCCTAGGATATGTATAAGGCAGTGTAATTGTATAAAAAATTTATTATAATTTCATTAATTTATTTAGTGAGTGGTTTATTATAAATATATCAACATGTGGATTTAACAAGTGGTTATGACTTCTTCATAGATGTTTCTTGGGGTAACAAAAAATGAAAACACTATGCTTATCTAGACATGATGGGGAAGTGGTGCCAAAAATGGTCCTTACTAGAAACCTCGTTTGACACTCCTAAGGGACATTCATTGGAAATTCAAAAACTATTTATGAACCATCATGATGTATTTAAATATGATATTACTCTGAATAACCATGGATAAACATATGGTTTCATATATTAAATAAGAATTTTTCATGTTTTGGACATATTATAAATGATCATTTAGGACTATGTGGTTCCCCATCATAATTATTGTTACTCACATAATGATTTGTTTTTTTATTAAATGAATGGAACCCAACAGATTTCTATTAATGTTAAATTAAATATAAAGTGTAGTGATTTACCTCATGAGAAACCAAATGATATGGGAAGGATAATGAATCATTCTATTGATATAATCATAGAATATTCTCAATTAGTGATTCATGTTGAACTTATAAACGAAGAAATGAAGAAATAATGTTATGTTGATTCCTTTATGAGGCAAAACCACCCCATTTTAGTGGTTCTAATTCTCCAATATATAATGAGTACTGGATTATTACCATTGAAAATATATTTTCCATCCTCTAGTGTTTGTAACATGAATGGGTTATTTTTGATATGTATCATTTTTATGGTGAAGCAGATAATTGTGGACGCTTCTTACGAACTTGAGGGAATAAGAAGTAATTGAATCTATGGAATAGAAAGATTTTAAAAGGTTATTTTTTAGTAAACAATTCCCTTATATTATATTAGAAATTATAGAGAATTAATTCCTTTACCTTATGAAAAACAATGATGAATATATTGGTAACAATGAATATAATATTACAAAACATGCAAGGTACACTTCTAGTTTATTCATCAGCCCTGTTATTAAAATTGAACAATTATTTGGTGTCATGAAACCAGTTTTTTCGTTGGCCTTATCTATATGATATATTAGTATCAATGAAGAATCCATTAAATATGTTTTGAATGAAAAATGGAAATTAAATATTCCCACCATTCCTTTGGTTTTGATATGAAAAGGAAGATCGAATCTCGTAAAATCATAAATGGTGGAATGAATTTCTAGGTATATATTTACTAGAAATATAGGATGAAGCATCAAGCAACGTAGATTAATGGAATTGGGAGGTTCTTTAATTTTGAAAGGTAGGCTATAAAGTCTATGAATGACAAAATACAATTAATGGGTCAGTTAGTTTATGGAGGATAATAGAACACCAACTAATGCACCACCCACACTCCAGTGTTTCATGTGAATGGATTTTGGGAATTTAAAAAGCAATGCCATAATCTAAGTAGTGATCTAGATGATAAGCCACAAAAATTTATAAATAAAATGTATAATGATAAATATAGTGCAATCGTAATTGATGAAGTGAATCATGTTAATTAGTTAACACTTATCCCCCTCCTTTTTTGGGAATTTCATGATTTAGTTTGAATGAAAAATCCATATAAAAATATTATTATTCATCCTTAAGTGATATTTAATGGTATTATATCCCTCATAAAGGAATCTTGAATAATAAAATCAAATTTTACATTCTATCAGAACAAGGATGAACCCAAACTTCCAATTAATTGGTATTTTGTTTAAGATAAGAGCTTATTTATGGAATAAAGGGTGAATTATATTTTTGAGGAATATATATCTCAATATATGTTTAACTTAAGAGTTATGGATAACATTAAGTTTTTATGATTTTAATGATGATCATAAGTTAAGAGTTATTGGAACCCGTTTTTAGGATTTATGTGATGGGAGTTCATTAAAGATTAGAAAAGTTTATATTATATTTATTGAAATAAAACCCTTCAGTTTTATAGGAAATGAAAATTTTGTATGAGGGGAAATCCCGTTAAAAATTGTGGATATATGATTTAGAGATACTCTATAATATTATCCTAAAGATTTATAATGTGTATTGGATAAAAACCTTATGTATCTTCTGTTATCATACAACGATATGTTTCATTTGAGAATTCAGAGTCCACTTCATGAATCCATTTATATAATAATGTATTGATATCCAATATTCTATAATGATGTTATAGAAATAAATCTATTTAAATATATGAAAGTTGATGAGATGGAAGATAAGGTTCATTCCATTCATCATCATATATGGGATTCATATTGTTGATAGAGATGTTATGCTAATAAACAACAACATGATCCATAATTTTATGTTGGTGAGTATGACTTTCTAGACAACTACTCCATGGAATAAATGAAAGATAATAAGTCCCTTGGTATATTGGTCTGATTAAAATACATGATCATATCTGGATAATATAAAATAATTTGGTGATTCCACCAAACCTATCTTAGGTTCACAATTTTTTCAATGTGTCTCTCCTATGGAATTATCTACCTATCTCTTCATATCTTCTAAACTCAGATGCCATACTGTTGTAGAAAGATGATTCTCATGAGAATCAATCAGTGGATATTTTGGATTATAAAAATAGAGTTTTATGAAAAAATAAAACTCCCTTGGTAAAATATTGCTTGAAAACCACTAGTTTGAGGAAGCAATGTGGGAACATGAAGATATTATGAGACAGAAGTATCCTAATTTGTTTGTATTAGAGTGATAGATTTATAGGTTGAAATTAATTTTAATGGGTGTAGAATGTAAAACACCAATTTTTTATGAATTTTTATTTTGATATTAAATTAGATTTACCTTTTATATTGTGTTACATGTAACACCAATTCAATATTTCATTACAAAAAACACTATATTATTTTTCACTACAATCAACAACAATTTATCGTGTGTGATAGAGAATACAAATATTTAACAAAACCATGATATATTATTAATATTATTTAAACAAAACATTTATTACCAAATCATTAGAAATAGTTATATGAATATTATTAAATACTTCTTATTTTTTTTATATTTTATAAAAGGAAACCATATTTAGAATAAAATATATAATTTTTGTTAATGACTTTATATGATTCATAAACATAGTTTTATCAAAAAATGTATTTATATATTTTTTTGCACAACAGTAAAATTAATTTTTAACATTTTTAGAAAATTAATTTGATAAAATAAAAATAATTTTTGGAATCATAATGTCAAAAATTAAGTTATGGTGTTTTTTAAATTTTTTCGAAAAGATTGTTTTTAATGAATCAGTAAAAATACTGAATTTTTATGAAAATATTAGTATTCAATTAATAAAATTAAAAATTTATTTTGTAATTTGTAATTTTCTTAATTATTATTTAGATAAATTTTACATTTATTAGTCTAATTTATTTCATTACAATCAATTTGATGTTTAAATTGGATAAAAACATTTTTTCTTTTTGATCATTTTTACTTTAAAAACATCCTCTCTCAACCCATTTTCAGTATTTAAAATAAATTAAAATATTACATATTTGTGAATTTAATTTTTTTAAACGTAGTAAATATTTTAAATAATAATATTTTTAATTTATAATGATTTCAATGTAATTTTTGACAAAAATGTTTATTGAATTCCGTAGAAATTAATTACGTTGGTTATGGTCAAAATGAGTTTACCAAGGGATTAATATAAAAAGATAATGGTTAAACTAACATATAAAAATTTATGAAGACTCTTTTATGATCATATTTCTACCAATCCACCACTTAGTTTCTATAATGGACTATTTTGAACCCTTGTGACATTTGAAAAAAGTGAGTGGAATTATCTCCCTAAAATTTATAAGATTTACACTCACCCCGCTTATAAAAGGACGCCCATATCCTATATTCTTCAAACCTTCATACCAGGTTTTTTATCCAATCTAACCCAAATCACATCCCAAACTCCCTACCTTAATCCATGAATCCTTATATTGGACATAAATCTAACCCAAGAAGGCTTTTAGCGAAAACCTAAACAGGATACCTGAAGAAGATGTAATATTCATCAATTGATGTGCTTGTTTTGTTTTTTCCTAAACCCCATAAAATAATATTTTATCATTATTATATAGTGAAAACATAATCTTCAATATAAGGATATTTTTTATGTAACAGATATAACCTAAAACCACACACACATCCATCGAATGGGTTATGAAATCAGCATTCGTGTGTACAGTGGACAACAACCTCGATAACAGATGTTGTTCATTATTATATTACCTCATATAAAAGTTTTTATTATGGTTTTAAATGATATTTATTATATTTATTCAATTATTATGCTTCTATAATTGTTATATCACGCATACCTTCAAGCATTACATTTTCTAGGAATACAATAATGTCGAACATGTGTACGGAGGACTACCACATTATGAAGCGATGTGATTCATTCACGCTCTACGTGGAATGTATTAAGGTTGGTTTTAATAAAAATATGTTATACTTATGAAATTTAAATTATTATTTTATGATAATATATCATTTTATTTTATTTCTTTAAAATAAATTATAAAATGAAAAATATCTATCATGTGTACATATGACCAACCATCTCCCTGAATGATGATTTTCATTTGATATAAAAAATTATTCTGATTACTAAAAATACATATATACTAAAAATATAAGATATTTATGTACTTTATTAAATTTTTGTGAAGTTTAAATTATGTTCAGTTTATCCACTGTGGGATACAGGTGCATCCAGATTCACAATGGGGAACAGGTGCCTCATGAGCCACAATATATAGTTGACGATATTTGGTAATCCACTAAGTCGATGGTCTTGGTAGTTTAAACTGACATATGAATTTTTTTTCTATATTCATGATAGTGAAACACATTAATGATATGATATTACGGTTTGTGATTGATTTATGATTATTTCTCCCCCTTAAGCGCATTGTTTCTATAAATGATAATGTTTTATTTCAGAACTATTATTTATGATCAATGAAAGGTTGGGTATGAAATTTTAATGTTACATTCATGATCACATTCCATTATGATTATCTTATAATTAAATATGATTATAAATTGATATCACTTATGGTTACTATTACTAAGCATCTGAGCTCACCCTTTCTTATCTTTTCTTCCCCATCTCGTAATTAACGATTTAGGTTGGGTACACCTAAGAGGGTTTCTATGTGAGAAGATAATTTCAGAATTTTTTATGATATTTCACCTAATTTGAATATATATTCCATGTTTCCATGAACACCAAATTTTTATGGTCCTCAGGCAGATATCTGGGTAATTTATTGAATATTCATATTATAATAATTAATATCCAGGTTTGATAAGCCTAGGTTTCAATTACCTCTGGAAATATATTCTAGATTTAGATGGAAGTGGCTGACCTCCCTACATCCTATATGAAAATTTCGTGCATTAGGGTTGAAATTCAGTCCTTATCGTATTATTTTTATCCTTAATAACTCAATTCACCCTTATGGTGGAGGTTATTATTATTATTATCATAGTTACTATTTTGAAGACTAAAACGTAAAAGGGTAAATTAAGAAAACTGTTAATCCATATTCCAAAATTTTAATTCAAATTTTATTAATCAATCCACATAAGTGGAAATTTTAAATTTAAAATTAATATCACAAACCAGATTATCAGTGGTTTTTTAGAAAAATTCCATTAAATGTATAAAATTATATTTATACTAGTTTGAAGAATAAAATTAACAAAATTACTATAATTGTATAGTATTTAAACAAATGAAACTGATCAAATTTTTAAAAAAATCTAAAACAGATTCTATCATTGTACACATTTTCAATGAATAAAAAGTTTTCAATATAAGTTTGTATTTTTACACTATCCATTAAAAATTCAATATTTCGATAAAATTCTCAAAATTTCACCAGAAGATAATTATAGAATTCTTATTTAAAAATTTATATGCTTTTCATCATACTTATTTTTTTTAATTTAACTATAGGTAATTATAATTGTTTTATCATGAAAATAAATAAAAGTCATTTTTGTAAAAATGTATTTTTTAGAATAAAATGGATTCACTAAAAAATGATGGATTATTTAATTAGAATTTATTAATAAATTTAAATTTAGTAGGAACTATATATTTCTTAAATAATAAAATTCTTTTTATACCCAATAATTTAACAGTTAGTTCATAATGGTAAAATATAAATAATAATATTTCATAATTCATTTAGGAATTCTGTTTTAAATCATATACACTATCAAAAATAGTTTTATTTTTAAAACATTTGGTGTGTTATATCATCTATGAGGAAATATTATTTCAATCATGGTGATATTAGGAATAATAATTTTCTATTATAAATATGTTTTTTTCTTATGTGAATGGTGGGAAGTTGTATAATGGATCTTCATTCACTCGACTAACTATTTTTAGGGACATGGCTTCATTGCCTCTATTATTTTAGAGGTGGTGATTCAATTTTCATTTTTTTGATTCATTATTCACCACTATTTTGATTATCTCACAATTTATTCAACCCTTAAATCCCATTCATCGCCATTCATTTCTTATTATCATTTTAAACATCTATTGTTTCTCCCATTTGGATTCCTTTCCATACAAGTGTTAGATCTCCCCCTTTCTTGAATATTTGTTTTTGGTATCATTATATTTTATTTCTTGATTGTGATGTTCTTTCCTCCAATATTTTTGTTTCACGGTTTGGATTTTCCAATTCCATTTAAATACTTACCATGTCACTCCTTTCTATTTATCTTCAGTGGAGTCTCCATGTGGCTATACAATACATGAATCTAACTCTAGAAATTCATTGTCGAATCATGATTTTATTATTCTTTTCCTTGTACTGATGGAAATTTTACTTCGTTGACTTCAGGATATAGGGATTTTTTATTTTTGTCATGTATTGTATTATTCACTAGGGGTGATATAGGGGTATTGTGTGGTAGTGATAGTGGAATCTACAATAATTATTAGTTGTCTGTCTTAACTATATACTAGGTTGGAGATGAATTTTTCATGAATTATATCCTCTATAATTAGTAGATTAAGATGGAGAAGATCCTTTTCATGGGGAGTTATTATTTTATTTGCATTATGTTTCATTGTATTTCTGTAGAAATTAATGTGAAGGAAATTGTTAATGAGTGGATTTCTTCCAAGGAGGATGTTGTGGTGGCCATCTAATGGATGATGATTCATGTTAGTGGTAACCCCCTCTCATATTTTGTGTTGACTAAATGCATTTGTCATATGACTATGGCTCCAATATTTTGAATAAAACGTTTTGAAATATTTTTTAGTGGTATCCCAATGGTTTTATTCTTGTATATATGGTCCTCAGTTATGTTCCTACTCGATGCAACTTCAATAACCACTATAAATCTGGTTTACCGGTGATCACCTGTAGTAGGTCACATTTAAATGGTTGTGTTGGAAGTCATGGTTTCAAATTATGAGTGGGTTAATTGTCAAATAATGATCTTATTTTAAGATCACATTTGTTGAGATATAACATGGTATCCTAAGTAATTACTTGGACATATATTCATGAGGTTTTAGGTTTCATACATTGATTTTTTTAGATTACCATAATATTTTGGGTCATTTTTCTAGACCATCGATGGTTGTCTTTTTATTGATTTTATGTGGACTTTTATTTCATAGATTATTAGATATAATTCCTTTGTATTGTTTTTCTATTTTAACCAATATTAAGTCCCAATTACTGTATTATATTTATTTTTTATAAAATAATAAATGGTGATTAAAGAGATAATATTCATAATATATATATATATATTAAATAATAGAAATTTATATTGACAAATATTTGATTCAAAAAATATAATGTTATAAAGTAAACCACATATGTCATTTAAAATAATTTGAACATTTCTAAAATTGAAACAATTAGTGTAATATATAGTCTTGATTAAAAATTCCCTATATAGTTATTTTGGAAATAAATTTAAAATTTCATTTATTATTTTCGAAACTTGAAAATTATCAATTGAATAATTCCCCAAATTTAGTTGAAATTTTTCAAAAATGGGGAGAACACATTTTTGTGCCATGGCCTTCTTGATCAAAATTCTAGAATAATATGACACACCCTATCGACATAGCTCATGCATGAACTATTTTCATAGGAACTATATTGCAATGTGAAATAATTATTACCCATTCCCACATCATGTTCCATGTTCATCAAAGGTGGGCTCCTCGAGTTATTACTTCCGGTTACATGGCTACACACCTCCCATTGCCTATATAAGGAGAACCCCCCCCCATGTTAGTATCATGTGTAAATGAGTGTGAATAAAGTGTGAACAAGATTCCCTATCAGTACCTAATCTCATGAAATCTATTTTAATCCCTTATAAGACCCCCTTTAGGTGAGTTTGGACTAAAATAATGGGGGAAAAGTTAGAAATAATGGTTATTTGTGTCTTTCAAATATAGTGACCAATGAAATAGAACATCTCATAAGTTATCACTAAGGCTAGGGTGAATGATGAATTCATATAGGTATACCTTGATAGCTAGTGTATGTTATCCAAGTTCCCTATATGTCTCAATGGCACCACACGTAGGTCCTCCCATGTGATGTCACACAAAGAACACAAAACCTAGTTTTATAAACTCCTAGGACCTACAATAAACTGCTATATTTTCCTTCGTCATGTGTACAGGTTCCACATTTATATAGGTCACATTACTAGGCTATCTATTTTCTCAACCATCCAATATGAGTTCCATATTACCAAAATCACCTATTTGGACACCCCAGTCTCCATTGTCACCTACCCAAGCACCCATCTACCAAGTACTTCCCCATGGAGTCCTAAAATTCATGAATGGTCTATTCATTCTAGATTAATACCTTTAAACCAGGTGTCCCATTGATAATGTGGATTATTCATCCAATGACAGAGCTTCCCATAGGTATAAAATCCAAAATAAATAGAGACATCTTGGTTCTATGAATTATTTATTACAGTAACAGTAATGGAAACTATAATTAAGTGATTGTTGAATACTCCATTACCTCAATATTCTCATCATGGATACCCAAGCCTAGTTTCTATAGTTTCCTTGATTTTGGCCAATGTACTTGTATCAAATAAATGATCCATATGTCTAGGGATGAATATATAGATGTGTAATTATAATTAATCCTCAACCCTTCCCCTTTGGTTCATATCACATCCAATAATATCCTTTCTTCCCTCTTTATCAACCAATATATATGTGTTGAACATGAATATATGTTCCTCCTACCAGGTGTAAGACCCGATCATGTCTTCATTTATGATATTACAAATTTGGTCCATTTTGGGGCCATCAATATTTTGGGGCTCCAACTCAATGAAATACCCTAACCTACCTTCACCTAAGACATATTATATGAAACAAATGGGTAGTAATGTATTATTTCCACAAAAACCATTTCTAGTTCCATTTAGTCATGTTATCCAAGCTAAAAGGCTTTAAATAGAACTGAATATAGTATATTTTACTTGATAATAAATTTAGTTGAATAGGTTATATTCATATGAACGTAAATTTTAGGGCACCATGGTCTAGATTATATAAATTTAAAAGTCACATCACTTATCTTAGACACATTACCCTAAATATTATTTTATTTTCCCTTGAACGGATGACCCTGAAATGTACTACAATGGACCATGTCTCATTACATTAAAAGAAAAAACATAACATATTTATCATCTCCAAACTACATGGATTCTTATTCTCTTAGTAGGGATTAATTTTAAGACCCTATCACTGTAATGATCCAAATCCACAACACTTATCACTTTCTAGTATGGTTAAAAATTATATATCACCAAATTGTGTGTATTTGACCCACAATATAGTTAACCTAAAGGGAAAACATGGAGAACCTATGAAATATATATATATATATATATATATATTAGTTTGTGTGTGTCTATTAAAATTGACGTATAGTATTGATAGATCACTCCCATGAGCAATGTACCTAGTGCTGTTATTAGGATGGATTTCAAGAATAGTTCTTAAATCTGTATGAGTGTTATAGAATATGAAACATGTCTTTTTAAGGGATGATTCACCCTCACTTCCTCCAAATCAACATACTATTAATGATTTCCCTAATATATCCCAGAAACCCTTAACATTAGAAATTAGGCCCATAACATAGACAATATGACTCCAGGTATGGATTGCACCAGGAAATATAACTTGGAAACCTGATATGATATCTTTTATTTGTGAAAGATATTTTTCAACAATTCACTTTCTATTACGTTATTTCATTTATGGGTTTTCCCTTAAGGATCTCCAAGCCAGATCAAAATGAAATCATCAAATTAACTACTTCTTGTGAAAATTACTAAAAATAAATTTGTTCTAATCGTGTGAACCCATGGGTTTTCATACACCACAAGATGATACATTAGACATACAATTTGGTTTAGTGGATTCCACAACCCTAGGGCCTATGAATACTCTATCACCAACATAGATCCTGTAGCTCTATGTATCAAATTCACTTTGGTAGAAATATTTTTACAATGTCTCTATCTTAACTAAATAGGTGGATACTTAAATCCCCTAGGATATTAATCCCCCAATAGATTTACAATAACAAAAAATCCATGGATTTTAATGTTACACATGTTTCCATGTGGAATCTCTTCAAGAGACTATCCCAAAATCACATTAGTACATATGTTCCTTGGTCTAAGGAGGTGGAAGGTGACATAAACTACATCCCCACAAATATTCATGATCATCCCAATAGGGATCTTTCTAGTCATCGGCTTCATAGATGTCACATACCCCAAACCCATTAGGTTTATACTGAGTATATTATTGTAGATCTCCCATGATGGTTTCCCAAAACAATAAAACCTAGAAGAAGAAATCATCAAGGGAATATGGCTATATAAGGTCAAGAAATATGTCATATCCATTCTCATATCAACAAAAATGTGGTTCATTACAATATTCAATATATTAATAAAAAGAAACCTAGAATGGTCCTTTTTCGTGATGTTTACTTCTAACATTGTACGTCCTTAATTATGATCGACGTTCTGATCTGTGTGACCAGATTAAGAACATAAAAAAAGGAATCATCATTGTAAATCTACACTCTAAGAGAAACACTTTTACTGTAGGGAAAAAACTATCCATGAGATTAATTAGAATATTCCAATAATATATTGGTTATACTTTTGTATTTATTATAAGAAGAAGAAAAATATGTCTATGAGGGGACACCTTATTGTTCAATAATTAAAAAAACTAGATATAATTTCTAAAAAATTCACTACAATAGTCATCCTTATGGTTCTGTGATCAAGAACACTAATGGTCCTTCCTATAGTACAATTCATGATTGTCCTCCTCATGATAGTAAACATAACAGCCCTGAAGGTCATACCTATGATTCCATGATCTGTAACTAAAGTTCACCCTAGTGTATCCACTGTAAATTTATTCCCTATTAAAACCAACATAATAATGTTATAATAAATACTTGAAGCATGAAGATATACAAAAAAGGAGTCTTTATCCCTTCAAACCCATCAACACTCAATAAACACAATGGATCTTCTTTTTGAAACTGAGCTAATAAATATAGAGTTCCTCCAAATAAAATACATTCTATATGTTCTTTATATGATAATGAAAATAACAAAAATTAATTTTATCCCCATAAAATAATTTAATAAATTTTTAATCACTACAGCCCTCCCCATGGAAACCGATTTAGCTACTTTGACTTACTCCCTAGATAACAAGTTGTCGGTTTTATTTCTATGAGAAATTAGAAAAGTAACCTGATGCCCCCCCCCCCATGATGAAGAAAATAAACTAATAACCATAGAGGATATCCCCACATAAACAAAATAGAAAACCATAATGATTATACCTATGTAATATGATATAGATTACCTCCTTATAATGAAGTGGTTAACTAGGGTGGAGGTCCTCCTCATGATGGAGAAACATGAATTAACCATAGAGGTCCTCCATATAGTGATATTTTTGAAGTCCCTCCTTAAAATTAAATAGATTCTCAGCATGAAGTCCCTCCTCATGTTAAATATATTTTGAAGTTTCCTTTGATATCAAGTGGAAGTTCAGAAACCAACTTAAGCTACATCAAAATCATTTTATTGAATTAGTGATATCGCATCCCAGTAATTTTGTGTACAATGGTGATAATCATCATCCGTGTGAATCCCAAAAAATTTAATACTTATTAATATTTTAATAAAATTATTTTCTTCTATAGCTTGTGATACATGCAAACACATGTCTAAAAGAACCATAATATAGTATGTTGTTATAACCTAAACAATAACATAGAGGAATTAATATGATTAATAATGATCTAAAAAAATTATATTATTTCTAAATAAGAATTTTTTTTGATAAATATGTTCTTTATATTTAGTAATGTCTTTATATGAATTGAAAAGTAATTTTTCTAACAAAATAGTTATTATTTCTTTTTGTGAAAACTAATAATACTTTTTTCCCTAATATATAAAAATTATTTGAAAAAATTAAGATAATTTTTAAATAAAGAGGTAAAAATTATCTTAAAGTAAATTTGTTATAATTTTACAAGAAGATATATTTTTCAAGGAGTTATGAAAATATTAATTTTAATTGAAAAATATATTTTTACTTAAATAAGTAAAAAATTAATTTTTTTTAAAATTTTATTAAATCTAAAATTATTTTATTTGTAATATTAATTATCCAATTCAGGTCATTTTAATTTATGTTATGTTGGATTTTTGTTTGAAACCATTTATACTTATTAATCTTCTTTATGAGAACTACTTTTACTTAGGTTTGGTGTATTAACTTTTAAATTATATTCCACCAATTCATTGAAATGAATTTTTGAAAATAAATTCCATATCTGGAATCATAATTTACAATTTTTTAATGATTCCACATTAATTTGTGGTCATAATTCTTATAAAAATGGTAAAAATGTTTTAACAAGATTACGCTGAAAGCATGTTTGCTGGTTGTTAATCCAAAACATATGGGTTTGTATTTTAATTAATTTTTTAAAAATACTATTACTTAAACATATTTATACCACATCTAATCCCCCATTTTAACCTCAATACATTTTTAATAATTTTTAGTTGATAATTACTTTATTATATTTTTAATCATTTATGAAATTCCAAGTGTTCTTTATCCCCCAGTAATAAATGAAAAACCATAATTTTTCTCCCTTACACCACATTAATCCATATATATTGACCAAACAAAGACAAATTATCATATAAAATTTTATTTTTAAAATTTAATTGTTAATTTATTATCCAAATAATTTCAAATGTCCATAAACATAGGATATAAAAGAGGCATACTGAAGAATAGGTAATCGTCCTACCCGACATATTTCAACTTTTTTTCTTCTTATACCTCCCCTATGTTTATGTTATTGAAAATAAAACACTGAATTCATTATCCTAAATATACATAAATTTTATTATGATTATGTAACAAAAAATATCCATTACTAAATCTATCATATCATAAGTAAACATATCACTCGGGCGTAAGTGTGGACTATTTGGTCCATGTAGAGAATTAATTAATTTATCATCAATATAAAAATTAGATGGTTTTTATTTTGGTTTTAATAATTATAAATTATATTAATTGAATAATTATTATTATGTATTTATAATATATTATCTACTATACTACCATAAAATTTTCAGGTAAATGATAACACCCCTCATGCATATGTGTGGATGTCTACCTCCACAGAGCGATGCGCTTCGTTTTTCAATTATAAATAACATGGAAATAATAAGGATTTATTTAATTAATATATATGTTATATATGATATAATTAGTACTATTTAAAGATGAAATATTAATTACCCTTCTTTCATTCCATCCTTCAAAAATTTATAATAGCGTTCACGAGTATATATGACCTACTATCTCTATGACTTGTGTAATTCATATTAATATCTCCAAATTTTATTAATGAATATATATAAATATATATATATGGATTATATAATATATTTACATGATTATAAATTTACTTGATATTATATAACTACGATGAAACAACAATAATCATAACTACTGTGTCAAAATTCTAAGAAAAAAACAATTAACACCAATAAATGAATATTTTAGGGTGAAATTTTTAAAAAATAGGTATTGAAATGTTAAAATTAGATTATATGTGATATTACAAGTATTTATTTTATTTTGGTATATAATATTAATGAATTTCAGTTTATTATACAATAGTATGGAGTAATTTTTATGAAACCCAAACTTGAGGTATGATATTTCTATTACAATCTCATTGATTATCATTATTTTTTATTATCATGTTTCTAATAAAACAAATTTATTATATATCTCTCAATATTGATATAAATTTTAATAATCCTATGTATATTTCAAAATATTTCATGTTTTCCTTTCATTTTATTATATTTAACTACTATATATGTTGAAATAATATTTCTAAGAAACAAAACCCACAATATTTCATATTTCAATAAAACAAAATTCATCCACATATATGTTCTCTAAAAGTGTTTTAAAGAATGTATTTAATGTTTTGATATATTTTTTAAATTAATTTTTACCTATGTATGAATTTTTTGAAATATAGTTAAATATTAATCATCATTTTGTTTTCAAAAATAATGTACTTTTTACTTTTAATGAAAATTATAAAAGGAATCTTTGTTTTAATGTACACGACATTAAAAATAATTTCTGCCATTATGGTTGCTCAATGAATTGAAAAATACATTAAAATTATACAGGTTACTTTTAAAATAAAATATTTTCTTCAATAATTACTCTATATTAATATTTTGAGTAACTGCTTTCTAATTTAAGGGTGTACATTCTTCAATAAATGTTCCAAGTATTCTTTAAAAATAATTTTGCATCTAAGATGACATATTTTGGGGTTAAAAAAGCTTTTTTAAGGATATTATACAATTATTCCATATTTAATATTTCTTTGGATAGTGTAGGATTATGTTAAAAAGTTCATTATGACACCCATTTATTTGCCACTAATTATGTATTGATAAAATATTAATATTTTGATGAAACATATTTCTTTTAAATTAGTTATGATATGATTAATGGATCATGGTGTTTTGGAACACATATGATTTTTTTCATCATGTTATGTGTGGGATCGTAATTATATATCGTTTTAATTAATTGGGTAATGATTGATATCTCATGAAATAATAAGGAATATAATGGTTAGAGAACCATCTGTGGTTTAGGAACATGTCAACTATGATAGTATTGTCAGTGAACCTTAAATAAGGATATGATGTAACGGGGAGTGAAACCAACCCACTATGATAGTTTTGGGGGTGAGACTTGACTATGTAAATGATTTTCCATGGTTATGTGTGTTCCATAAAGTTATGTCTTATGTTAATGGTAGGAACTTATGTATCATGTTCTTTGATTCATTTACGAATAATGTAATATGAACGTTAATTATTAATTCCATGACTCTTAATCATGATATATGATATTATGTGTATAGTTTTCAAATGTTATAATCATGAACACAAATCATTATGCTATTATTTTTCTAAAATGATCATTTACATCTTAGTTTTTACACATTCCCTGCATTTGATAATACTCTTTGTTATGTATCATTTCCCCCTGATATGGATCAATGTCTTATGTTTTTATGTATAATAGGAGTACTATTTGGGAAGATCTCCATGGGTATATTTAAGATATTTAATGAAATATAGATATTGTGTCTCTAGTATCCAATGACACTAAACATTAATGATTATCTCAAATATCATTTTGTTTATTTGATGAACATTCACCTAATATGATATAATATCTATATTTTAAAGGAATATGTCAATATAGTATGTATCAAAGTAGGTTTTAGTTAATATTTAGATATTATCATTAATAAACTTTGTTGAATAACTTGTGTATAAGTCTATGTAGAGGATAACTTCTTAATGTTTTATTAAGGAAGATATATGTAGTTCTGCTAATAATATATCCTTTTAGGTTACTAAAAGTATATTTGTTTTTGTAATAGATGATTAGATTCTTAATAACCCCAAAATATTTAATCAACTATATCTTTACCATTATTCTTGTATTGATAACTATTCTTTTATTATTCACTATGTTTGACACACTTAGGTGATATTCATGGGTTGAGTAAAATTTTATTTGTTAAAAATTATGATAGATTTGAATATATTATGACTAGGATTAATATATTATAATCCCAAGGATGAAAATATTGAAAATAATTTTTTATGATATATATATATACAATTAAAAAATTTCAGGATTATATGGTTTCTTAAAATGATTATAGTCTCATACACAATGATTTTTATTTTTTTTAATGGATAGAACCCAAATGAACACTGTTAATGATAAATGTGATGGGAAAATTAATAATATTTATCAATAATAACCAAATATTATCGTATATGAAATGTAAAATAAAATTTCTTTGTAAAAAAAAGTTTTCCGGGCCATGAATCATATCAATCATCCAAATAAACAAAGGTGGGAACACCATTTTGTTGATTCCTTTATGGGGAAACATCGACAATATATTTTTGGGTATACTCATCCACAAGTTACTAGGAAATTTACCAGTAACATTGAAAATATATTTCCATCTTAATGTGTTCATCACACCAAAATGTCCTATTTTTCATTTTATCATTTTGATGATTAAGAGGATCTATAGTGCACTCATATCAGGAACACAAATCCACATGATGAAATTTAATCCATGGATCTGGATGAGTCAAAGAGGTTATTTTTCAATATGTTATTTCATTATATTATTCATATGAAAATGGATAATTAATTATTTAATCTTAAGAATATGGAAGATAATGAAATTCATAGCTTTGAGAAAAATTTTAAAAGACCAAATAGATATGCTTTGGGAAGTATCTTATAATAAAACATTATGGATATTCAACTCTATAGTGGCTTAATATCAAGTCTCTAAAGGGTGTTAGACTTAATAAGCATTAGTATCGATGTATGAATTATTTGATATACTATCAAGTTGGAGATGAGGATCAGAGTTACCCATCAATATCATGGGTTTGATATAAATATAAAGATGGAATTGAAGTGAAATTTTTAAATACACTGAGAGAATAAGATGATATTTTCATTACATTCAATGTGTGGAAGGAATAATTAATGAAATTTTCTTAACTGTACATGTACATATTTTATATTTTAAAGGAAATTTTTCAATAAGTTAAATAAACAATTTATGGTAAGAATATATTTTGTAATGATGAAGATAAATCACCAAATAATTAACCACCCACAATCCATTGCTTCCAATACAAGTAGTATGGGAATTATTCTAACCATTTATTATATATGATGATTAATAAGGAATATATTCATCAATAACATCATATTCAATAGATAAAGGGAAATCTTATGTGATCACTCTTATCAATGGGGGTTTCAATTAATCTTATAGTCCACTCTAGAACTGATAATGTCATATTTGATTCTATACTTATATACACTTTTATATCATAATAATTTTCTACCAGTATCACAATACCAACTCAATGATTAGATGAAAAATTATATATTAAAACCCTTAATATTATGATGATAAAATAAGATGTCTATGATTATTCTATGAATTAGTTTTCTAGGAATGTGCTACTTAAAAACTAGATTATTCTCCATCTAGTGTCATTTGATGTTATTTTAGGCATTGAAAATATTTCATTACATAAATCTAATATACATTTTTTTATGAGAAGTAACATTTTATATTTTAAATCAAACTATTATCATATATAAGTGTGATGATTAATATGAACATATAATAGAAATTTAATTTATTTTATGTGTCTTAATTCATATACAAAGGGTGTGTTTATCTTAAATGGCATATGAGAAGATAAAAATAAAATATATGTCTATTTTATGGGAGTTTTTCACTTATTTTTGGAAGTTATTTCTAAAAATCCCCCAAGTTCTGTTTGAAATTTTTTAGTGAAACTCATATCATATAATACAACTATTTTAATGAATCTATAATGAATGACCAAGATTGACATTAAACAATGAATGAAATAACTCCAGGATAATCATGATAAGGTATTTATTCATCCATGTGCATCACCTTGGGGTACCCCTTTAACTTTTGTTATGATGATGGATGGATCCCTGTGACTCTATATAATTTATTTAAAAATTACCATGATTTCAATTAATAATAGGTTTTATAATCCCAATATTAATGATTGGTTCTAAAAATTATGTGGTGGTCAATATTTTTCCATGATTGATCATTGATCTAGATACTATTAATTCATGCAAAATGGTGAATACATACCCAAGAAAACATTCTAGAAGAGGTAAGAAACCATGAATTTATAGAGATACAAATTTGTCTTACTAATTACACTACCATATTCAGGGATTTATAGAATAAAGACTTTAGAGAATACATTAATAAGTATGTGGTAATCTTCATAGATTATATTATTATATATTCTATTACTAAGTAAGATCAATATGATCACTTCTAAATTATAATAACGACCCTAAGAAATGAAGAGTTGAATAAAATAATTTAATAAGAGATATTTTGAGTTATATAACATTTAATTTTTTAGTATATATTAGTAAAAGAGAGGGAACAATAGTGGATCCATTAAAGAGTAAAGTTATTAAACATTGGCCTAGACAATCCACTGTGATGAAATTTTGTAGTTTTATTTCTTTGGATGGATATTATCAATTATTTTTTAATAATATATCATGAATATCTAATACAGTATCCATGTTAACCTAGATGGGATCCATTTTACTTTATATAGATTAATATAAATAATATTTCAAGGAAATAATTAATTGTTTAGTTAGAACAATGATACATACACATTCCTATTACAAGAAAAGTATTGTTGTAAATAGTGATGAATCAAATATAGGGACTGGCATGTTTCCTCATGCATGATGATATAATGGTAACTTATGGCTTTGATAATTATTGGTTCATGAGAAACATTTCCATAAAATGATTTGGAGTTATTTTTAGTAAATTTTTCAATAAAAAAAATCAATTTTTTACCTATATGGAGGAATGTGTGATATATATAGTAATCATAAAGGGTTAAATTATATATTCATTCAAAAAGAGACAAATATGTTCTAGATATTATGGTCATATTTGATTAAATATTGTGAATTCCCAGTACATTACCATCCTTAGAGGGAAAAAATGGGGATGATTATTGGATTCAAAATAATCTTGTTATATTATCTATTATAAGGAGAAAAAGTTCCAATATGTCTATTTTTGTAAAGGATTTATTTCAAAATCATTGATAGGATAAATTTTATCTTTCTCAACTAAGTGTTCAATGATCAATATAGGTAAACAATAAAGAGAATCAAAAAGAATATGTGGACAAAAAAAGGGAGAAATGTTCTTAAGTTCAACCGTATTATAATGGAATGGTAATTTTCATGAACTATGTGAGTGTCTCATCCATGAAATATTTAAAGTAGCTATTGGATAAAGTATATTGTTCATCATTATCAATTCATTCTTGAAGTATGAAGATTTATAATGATAATAAAGGGTATTTTTGATAGAATAACATTCAGATAGATATTACATAGTATCTAACTTGATTTTTATTAATTATCCAAGTTAGGTATTATATAAATAAGTATAAGGGTATGTTACCACCATTACCCATTCAATATTAAAAATAGTAGAACATTGTTCTGGATTTTTTCATTGGACTCACCAAATATTCTAGAGGTTATAATACTATTTAGGATGTATTAAATAACCTGAAAAAGTGATCAAATTTAATTGTCATTAGAGAATATATTTATTTTAATCACATTTATAGAAGATACATTAATGTAGTGGTATGTTTTCATGGCTTATAATTTACTATTGTAATAGATTAAGATACGAGTATTACCTTGATGTTTTCAAAATCTCTCCTACATGCTCTAGATTCAATGTTGTATGTTTTAGTACTACATATCACACTAAGATATATGGTAAATCTAATAAAATCATTAAAAACCATCAGAATATTCAACATACTTCTTTATGAATTTCAAATGTGTCTTGGTTTAACATCTTCCTCTAAACAATATTTCAAAAAAAAATAGTTTTCAATAAAGCATTGACATAGATCCATATAAATCAATCTATGGATAGAATTTCATTACACCAACATACTAATATGATGTTATAGAATGAAAACTATTGGTACCTGTGTGGGAAAAGTAAATAGAATAGAAAGTTAAATTCATTCGGTAGCACATCAAGGGAGTTGAGAGTCGACGAAAATGATATGTTGATAATCATCAGTGAAATCTAGTTTAATTTTGAATAGAATTTTATTCTAATAATTTATCCATATAAGAAGGTTATGAAATTGTGAAATAAAGAAAATCAATATCTTGTTTATATATTTTCCTTCAAGATTCATTATCAAGCAGGGAAGATATCTTATCACTACCACCATATATACCTGAAGATCATGATGTGTTCAATATATTTATCCTGAGGAAGTATATACCTAATCTTATGAACGTACAAAATAAAAGGATATACCATTGGATATTGAAATTTTCTATGATGAATAAATAGTAGAAATATTTTATCATAGATATAATGTTTTTTGAAATAAGACTACTCTTCAGGTTAATATTCACTAGTAGAATCATAAATTTCAAGAGGCTATATCAGAACCTGAGGATACGATGAATCATAGATATAATAATTGAGATGTATTAGTGTTATGAAATTTTAATGAGTAAATTATGTATAACGAGGTTATTATTTAATACTATAATAAATTATGATAGATTTATTTTCAAATAAATTTAATTTCTTTGATACCTTGTGAAAAACACAATTGTGAGTCTAAATGAAGTGTCATATATTTTGTAATTGTATCCTAGACATTAAATTATCTATATCAATAAAAAGAATGAATTTTAAAATTATTTATAATGTTTTTGGATAAGTCAAACCAACATAAAAATAAGTACATATTTTTAATAACCTCTTTATATGCTTTAAAAATATATATTTTCCTCAAAATGGTTATTATTGATTTTTATAGGAAAATATATTTAATTAATTTCATCATGTTTTAAAAAATTCTATATGAAAAAATTAAAATTTATTTTTAAAATAATAATGAAAAATTTATATCATATTGAATTATTTATAATTTTCTTCAATCGTAGATTTTTCATTGAATATTGAAAAATTATGATTTTTATTGAAATAATAATTTCTTTTTTAAGAATTATAAAAGATAATTTTATTTTTAAATGTGATTAAAAGTAAAATTAGTTTATTTATATTATGATTAATCCAATTATGTTCATTAGAATTAATTTGAGGTTTAATTTTTTTAATAAAACATTTATTATTAAGAAAACATTTTTTTCTGGAAAACCGATTTTCATAACATTTTGTGGGATTAGATTTAAATTATGTTATAAAAATTATAAAAAATAAAATAAATAAAATAAATTTCAAATATTAATCAGAATGTTTTTTAAAAGGGGTAAATTTTATTTTTTGTTTTAATGAATTGTAAAAACAGAATAAATGTGCTACCACATTTAATGTGAAATAGGTTTACCATTAGGGGGTAAAACAAGTTATAAGGTTCTGTTTTCCAAATTGAATTTAAAAAATACCATTATATAGAAAAATGTATGACTAATCCTATCATAAATATATATATATTTTTGATTTATAATCATTTTTGTTGAGATTTAAATTATAATTATCTAACCTTTTTAGAAATTCAAAATATTCCCTCTCTCCCACTTATAAAAGGACACACCTAATTTTTCAAATTTTAATTTTTTGGAGCTAAATAGCTCTAAAATCATAAAAAATTATATTTTGTAATTACATTGCCCAGGATTGGAGGTTATAATCTTCATAGTAGACTATAAAAGGGTGCTTAATAAAAGATATATAGGATTCATACTGAAGAATAAGTAATTGTCTTACCCAACCACATTCACATTATATATTTTTATTCCTTTTATAAAACTATGGTACTCATAAAAAGGTAATAATTAAATTGTAATTAATGTATTTAAATGTTATTATTATTATTCCACCATCGAGGTCCACCATAAATTCAACCATACGGTAAGTGAAGGTATCGTTTGTGCATTAGTGAGGACTATATCCTCCACATTGTGATGCACATCATTTTCCATCACCATATTTTGTGGATGTTTATTATGATGTTTTTAATATTAAATATGATATTTATTGAATAATTATTCTTTTATATTTATAATATCTTATTTATCTTCTTACCTTTAAATATGTTGGAAAACGATAATATTTCTTGTGCATATGTGTATACTATATTCTCAAAAAAGTAAGGTATTTATTATTTATTACACATTATATGGATGGAAATAAAGATATATTTAATGCATATATACGATATAATAATGATTCTGATATGTTTAGTTATTGTTTAAATTTATTTTTTTCCATTCATTAAGAAGTTAATATAACATTCATGTTGTATATATAGCCTAAAATCTTAGTAAACAGTGTAATTCAATTTTATATATTTATATTTTATGGTGACTATATATACACATAAGTAATATTTATGATATTTATTTCATGGTTAATATTATTGAGATTTTTTAACCATAATAATGGTAAAATTACTGGACCTAATAAACCAAAATTATACTAAAAAAATAGTTAGCATCTAGAAACAATTATTTAAATAACAAATTATTTTTAAATAGGCATAAAATTTTATATGAAATTAATATATGATAAAATAATTATGTAAATTATTATTTTATATAATAAAAATAAAAATAAATTTATTATATACTAGGTTAGATCACATTCGAAGAATGATGGACTATTGGAAATGTATTTGCTTTCTACAATCACATTTTTCATCAGGATTGTTGATTATTATTATTATTATTATGATATTTTATAAAATAGCTTTAGAGAATATTATGAATTTTATTCTCCTATTTTTTCTAGATATTTCTTGTATCCCTTTCACTTCCCACTCTTTATGTTCTTGAGATAACAATATAATATTTTTATGGAAAATCATCTTTTTTTGTTTTTTTCGAACAGAAATATTTTTTCTTCCATGTACATGATCTTAAACAATGTTTTAAATAATTTTTTTAATATTTTAATATTATTTATAAATTAATTTTTACCAATACATTCCTTTTAAAAAATGGATTAAATGGAATCTTCATTTTATTCATAGTTGGAGAAACATTTTACTTTCTATTACAAATATGATGTGAATCATTATTTTAACATATGTTACTTGAATAAAATATTACATCATTATGACCAATCATCTCTTTTTATATTTCTTTATTAATATACAAATTTCCTTTCAATGAATATTTTTTCTTTGACATTTGGAAAAAAATTAAATTTTAAATAATCTATTTCAATGTTAAAAGTGTGTTTTTTTAATGAAACATTACCGTTAATACTTTAAATGAATTTTTCTTCCAAGATAACATCATCATGTGTGGAAAATGTTTTAATAGTTATGTGATCTAATGATACCATATTTATTATTTCTATATACAATTTTTTATTATGATTAATATATTTTTATGAAACCCATTTATTTTCTATAGGTTATGCTATGACAAAATGTTGGAATGGACATGGAACCCATTTCTTTTTCATGGGATATGATATGTTGAATTTTTTATGATATTATGTTACAAATATATATTATTTTACATTATTTTATAGGTGTTCCTAGAATTATATATTTCTCCAATTCGTTGGGTAATGATAGATATGTCATGACATAAAATGGAATGGTATGTGGAGTAACCAAGTTTAGTAACGGACTATGTCCACTATGATAGTCATAGGATCAATCCATGAATAAGGGTATAATGGAATGGATAGTTAATTCAATCATATATGATAGTATTGGTTATGATCCAAGACATTTGAAAGGAGTTTCCATGCTTATGTGTGTTCCATGAACTTATGTCTAATGCCAATGTTATGGACTCCTAGGCTATGTTCTTTGATTTTTTTAGGACTCATATATTATGAAATACTAAGATTTAGGCCCTTACTTATGATTATGATATTTGATATGATTGGTATGGTTTAAAAATATCAGGGCCAGGTTTTTATACCCTTATCATATCATTATAAATATTTTTTCACTAGTATCTACCTTGTTTACCCTTACTGATAATCTAAGATGTCAAATATTTAAGCTTCCATTCTCCATGTGATAAAAGTAGGGTATATCTAAAAAGGGAAATATTTCAAAATATATTTATGGGTTATGTTGAGTATCATTCATGAAATAAGAATATTGTGTATCTAGTCTCCAAACAGACTGAACCATTATGGTTCCATCATGGGTCACAATGTTATGTAATCTATATTCATCTTATATGATGTAACATCATTGTGTGGAAATCTTGGTTCTTTATTATCAATGCCTCTCCCATTAAATTCATGTTATTTTTTTTGAAAATGTAAATTAACTTATTCCACTTGATTAATTTGGGGAGAAATGACATATGTGGTCGGATCAAGTCGAAGAACCCCTCAATAAGGATTTAGAAAATTTATAGTCATTTAAAAATAATTGGATGTGAAAATAATTATGCCCATATTCATGCATATACCAGCTTCCCAATATGATATTCACAAGGTAATAAAAGAGGAATAAAGACCTAATTTCTATTAAACCTTGAAATAAACTATCTTTTATCTTAAAACAACATACTTAACTTATGAGGAGTATGTTAAAAATATTTGGATTTTGGATGATCATTTTCTCATCATTGACAAAAAAACTTTTAGTGGCTCAAATCCCTAATTTAGGGAAATAACATGATTGACTCAAACATGAATCCATCATTACTATTAAGTAAATCTCACAAATGATCAAAAACACCAAACTGAAGATTCCATTAAAAGGGGGGGTGAAAGTGAACCACATCACTTTTGTCAATATACTAGATAATAAGGATTTATAGGAGGATATGTTTTAAATGACATCACATTAGGGTAGTTCTAAGGTCTTGAATCAACATAGGCTTGAGGTTTTTTCCAATAAAATTATAGCTATCCCAAAAACCATAAAAACCACTTAGTGGAAAATATCAATCAATAGGGTACTACTAAAATCCACCAAGAAGGTCAAACAATCCTCTAGTTTGAGGACACTTTGTACTATATCCATAGAGAAACATCTAAAAAAATACATGAAATTATGGAAAGTTAGAACATCCATTCCATGCTATTATAGAATCCAAAAAGGCTAGGACTACTATAGTAGAAACATCCTTAGTGGTAATTTGGGAGAGACCCCAACTAATATAGAAAGGGAATTTTTTTATCCTTTATAGGCCTCGTGATAGTCAAATGCATAATGAAAATGTATATTATAGTATTTTATAATACATTACTATATCCTATGTGTATTGAGGAATTATTAGACCCCTTATAGTGGGGAAGTTGGTCTTTTTTCCAATACGAGTTATTTTATAGTAAATTAACCCATTGCTTCATCCCCTTTGTGATTCATTTATCTCACTAATAGTTCATTAAGAGAAATAATTTGGGGTCTCAATCAAGATTACATTCCAAAAACTCCATTTATAAGAGAATCATATAGTGTTATAAAAAACTATCCAGGTTTGAATGTCAAATAGGTATCCTAATATGATATATGTAAATGACTATTGTGGAATATATAATAATTTATATTCTATATAAGAATATTTCTTACTACCATGACATGACTAAGGATTTATTTCCTACTATATGATTCACATTACTAGATGTTGTTTATATAAACCCCATAAATAATATAGATAATGACACTAATATAGAGATACATGATGAGGTTAAGTATATCTCAAACATAGTGTATGCTAAAATAAATGAATATGGTTTGTCTAACTAATATTAGACATGAGCTAAGAATTTGATATCTCTTTTGGACATTCTGCTACAACATACTAAGTAAGATTTGACTATGTAAAACATATGAAATTTGTAGTTGTATTCACATCACACCACAATCCAAATAATTTCAGTTTCTTTTCACTATGGAAAATAACACCCAATAAGAAATTGAATGGAGAATATAGGGAATCTCAATGTTTAACTATTCATATAAAATATAACCACTAATTAAAAGTCCCATGTTGTGGAAAATAACTATTGTGTGGAAATATCCTTCCAAGAAGTCGTAATTTCTCATATTATGAGAGTAGAGTACAATAATTTGATCAACACATGGCCCATATATCTATTCTATTTATCCAAGGTCACTTTAGACTTTTAGGAAATCCCCCCCCCCCCACCCTATGGAAATATCCACCACTATGTTCAATGATACACCAAAGTCCATCTCAAGATGGATATCAACAATAGGCACATATGATCCATACTTGAAATTTTATTCACACCATTTCTATTAAATAACCAACATTTTTTATATTCCCATGAGAACTCATTAGTTCAATTGAGTCCTATATTGTAAGAATAGAAGTAATGGAGGGGTTATGCATACAATTATATCCATAGAGGAAACCATATCGTATGTGGGTGCACATGATTTCTCCTCCATAAAATTTTATGAATCCCACTTTCATAGTTTTCAATGGTATAAGAGATATATAGAAGAATATAATATATTTTAAAGCTTAATGAATCTCTATAATGGAAATACTAGAGTATGTGGGAAGTGGAAAAGTTCATGTGATTTTTGAAAACACTATAAATAAAAGAATTAATATAATATAATAACCTACCTACCAGATCTTGGGGAAACTGGGATTCTATTGATTGTTCATTCTTTTCTAGTCTAGTTCAACATCCAAAAGGTTTATGGGTATCAATATCTCAAACTGCTAATAGCATTAAAATTAGACTCTTCTTTAACGTCATCTCTAAATTTTATGGGTCAACCTATTCACTAAATATAAGTCTTCCTAAAATAAAGATATTGGATATATTAATATAAAATCTCAATGATGAGTTTCAAATGTCTCTCATTCCCTTGAAATAAACTAATGTTTTTAAGAGTCTTTAGACACAGTATAATTCCTAGATGATTCTGTTCATCTTTACAATGAAAAACACTAACCAAATCAATTTATACAAGGTAATATATTTATTATACGGGAGAATATATCAATCATATGCAAACCAATAATGATTCTATCTCTAGAGCCTAATCTCAATGAATATCATGTGGTACCATATCCATAGTATAATGAAAATTAAAATAATTCCCTCATTAAGTCAAAATAAATGAGAAAAATATAATAGATGAGGAAAATCCTAAGCATAAATTTTATTTCTTATAAAAAGAATATTTTCTAGTATTTTTCAGAAGTTACATAGATTGAAAATTTCTTAAGCAACTATATATCAACAAAATCAATGTATTTGGGATGAGTAATTATTCCAATTATAGTTGTTTCCACAAGATATTTGGGAATAATATCCAATATTGTTTCATCTAAAAGTATATAGTCTAATAAATTATTTAATATTAGTATGTAAGGTTCTCCAACCCCTATCACAGGATAAATGAGTCTTCATTACTCCATAAAATAGAGAAGGAGCGTGCAGGGATGCCCTGAACATATGTGTACATAAGGTTAAGGATTAAAGGACTAGGAAATTGACCATTTAGTTTCATTAAATTATCATATAATAACTGAATAAAACAATCATGAAACAAATTATATCTATGATAATTGATATGATATATTTATCCCCACAACTATATAAGAGTGAATGTAATCAACATATATGAAAAATGATATTATAAGATGATCCATTTATGGAACATAGTATAATAGAAATTCCTATGGAATTCATACCCTCATTAATGGGATAATAGGAAACACCCAAAAAATAAAACATTTATCTAATGAGAAGTCATAATATGGTTTAATAAATTTCATCCCATTTATAATACCCTTCATTGAAGAGGAATCATATAAATATGATACCTCTATCCGTTATTAGTGAAGAGGGCATAAAGGTTGTAGAGGATGGGGAAAAACTATGTTGGACCATGATAGTGAAAAACCATGTCAACTGAAGCAATATATATAACTATAACACAATGGACTTTTCCCCAATCATCTTAATAGAAACATCAATCTAATAATGAATCCTTAGGTCTCTTTTAGTCCCATTTATATTATAATTTTTACTAGAAGATATAAAATTATTTGGTCGACACCAAAAAGTATGAAAGAAGGTTCATACCTAACCATCGATGGTTGGTAAATCCCCCAAATATAATCATGTAAATGTGTTTCTAGTATATTTTTATTTTTTACCCCAAGTATCATCCTTGTAAAAAATCTCATAATATGAATCATAGGCCCCATTTCCAAAAGTATGATATTTTGAATAATTTCATTTTCATCCTAAATATGGTCTCAATATTGGATTCCCCACATATTTCAATATGACTCGGGGAATATTATATCAAATATATATCAATACATAAATAGATTTAGACTGAAGCATATGAAGCTGAGATATGTCACATTGATATTATCTTTATTGAATTCCACACCATCATTTATTCAAGAAACTAGACCGGGATGCTACAGTACACATGCATAATATGTCCTTGTATATAAATTTAATTCTTGAATATTATCACATCAATATAGACTTACTTGATAATGGTTATGGGATCAAACTCATACCAATTTAAATTCATTTATATCTAGAAAATATTGAATCTATGTTGAATTAATCAAACATATCTATTAATGTGTACAATAAGAGTGAATAGAGGCCCCCTAGGATGATCATGTTGAAAAATTAATTCGGAGATATCATTTCTAAAATTGACAGATCCTCTTTTGAGGAATATAATTCATAGTAAATTGTAGTGGGTCACAATAAGGGGGAGGCAAAGCAACTAAAGGTAAACTAAGACACATATATTTCTTCACCTAATGTCATGTAAATATCCTCCATCAATTTGTAGAAATAACATATTTATGAAAAAATGTTTCTTTTCAATATAATTTAGGAAGTAACCCCAAATATATGAGATCAATGTGTCATATTTTCTTGTAATATGAACCCTAAAATAACATTACTCTTAGATTATGGTCAATAAATTTTTTTAATTATGTTTCCTCTACTAATTGTGGAAAAGGCCACTATATAGTTTATGAAGTTCAATATTTCCCCAATAGCACCTTTATTCAAGTGAAACTATTTCTAATATTCAGAAAACATAGAAAATGAACTCTTATTTAATGAAAATCAATCCAATTAGAAGATAATTAGGATTACACATAGTCACATCAATTTTCAAGCAATCACCTAAACTAGGTGAACTCATCCATTTAAAATATATATTTTATCCTAACCAAATCACTAATTCACATGCATCAACTCTTAAATAACAACCCACCCGCCCATCTTCCTATTCCAACTTACTTGAATATATTAAAAAATTAAATATTCACCTATGAAATTTGAGGATGGTATCTTGATTATCATTGATGAATGTTTCCAGGTTAATTGGGGTAAATAGAAATTTCTATATCCCATACTAATCATTGCCCTTGTGATTCATGATGAATTAGATAAATATATATCTTTCTTGAAGTAACAAAAAATTTATTATCATTGAATTATATAGATATGAATGGTTAGATACCTAGTTTTACACCCATTATTTAGGGATATATTATGACCACCATGGATATAAATAGAAACTAAGGAGAATTCATTTGATCCATGTTACCATGTTGAAGGCAATGATGATTAGTTGATCGAAAAAACGTCATCTATGAAGTTGAATACCAAAAGTGGCCCACTAAATTAATCTCCATAAAGAAAAATAATAATTAAATATTAGTTTAAAATGACTACAATGATCTAAATCATAATTATTTATTGAATGATTTCCCAGTACCAATCAATGAACTGTTGATCTACGCAACAAAATGTTGATGAACCCTCTTCATCATGAATGGGTATTATGTCTATAACAATGTTTTAATATCACCTAATGTTGACAAGGTCACTTTGGTTATTGAACAAAAAGTAGTGTAATATTATCATGTAATTCCGTTTTTCTTAATGAACATTGGAGGTAGAAATCAATATTTATTGAACCATATTTTCAATTCTATTATGGGGAAAATTAAGGTGTTCTATCAGAATTATCATCATGTCAAATATCAATAATTCTATGATAATCCTACCAATCATGAAGAATAATTAAAAAATATAGTTTTATATCTGGAAGATAAACCCCAAGAAGTGAGATTTTGGGGTAACATCTATAAATTTATTAGAATCATGGAAAACCATAATGATAACAAAGTTGATCTCAGAAAGTCAAAGACAATACTTTATATGCCTCCTCCTAGAAATCTCAATTAATATTAGATACTCTAGGGATATCTCTCCTGCATTATTTTACTTATAGAATCTATTATAGATAAATTAATTCTGATCACATAGTTTATAATTAAATGGATTATTTATTAATGGGTTTATTTTTTTAGAAATTCATCGATGATCTCTAGTAGTTACGCATACACCCACAGGTCATGATGTTACCCACTGAAAGAAATCCCCTCATTATTATAGTGGAAACCCAATAATGGTAATTGTTTGTCATCATTAATTTTAAAAATTATATAGGGCTTACAAATAGTCTCTATTATCTTATCATAATAGCATTTTAATATTAAACCCAACTTTTTAATCAAGAAAAATGCAATTGCATTAATTTTTATAGTACAGATATTTTGAAACAATTTCTAGAACAATGAGGCCCTCCCAGTATCTCATATAAATATTCTTAAATACCTCATAAGGTTATTAATGTTTATGGGTATCCTATAACTATAATATGAAATTTAATAAAAATTTTATAGTCAATTTGTTTCCAAAAATTCATTCACAGGGAAAAAATTTCTAATTTCCCTATGTAACATCATATATAAGAGAAGTGACTGATGGATATATAACTCATTCATGAATAAATTCTATTCATTCATGAAAATTATAATTCATGTAAGATATACATTAATGTTTCATCAAAAAAATGATTAGAAGAATTTTGGAATACCCAAAACTCAACAAGTTAGTTTTGGGGATTGAATTAATATCTCCAGTGATAATGATTCTTCTATATTGCCTCATTCTGTTGGAGGTTTTACAAAAAATAATGTAGTAAATTAGGCCAATATTGTTTCCTTACAATTTTACCTACAAATATATATAACGCAATTAAATATTATGGCGGATTTATAGTAGGTGATCATCTAAATCAATGGTGATTATTCCACCAAGAATGATGATTTCAATCCTTTACTATATTACGTATAATATTTTATCAATGAATTTTCTAAAATATAAGAATATCACACATCCCACACTAAAAATATATATGTTGATACATTTTACAATGTAGCTACATCCCCAGTGTTAATAGAGTATTATAAGATTGTTATTTTCCTCACACACCATATGGTAATATCAATATTTTCTTCAATGTTATGGAATAGAACAATGAAATCAGTGCCACAGTTGATCAAAGGGTGGCTTTAACCTCATCAACATTTCTATAATTTCATGGATGTCACAAAAAAGTATACCTACAAAGTATCATCCCGTTGATGGATTCCGTAAAAAATAAAATCTTCCATCATTGGAATATGAATATTATTGTTTATAACCACTTTAATTATAATGAATTACTTTTAAAAAGTGGCATTGATGAGTTCCTTGATGAATCTAATAATTTGATTCATTATATAATATAATTAGACTTTTATAACCCCACTATAGTTTTATTTTATATGAATTTATGACATATTAATGTTCTTGTAGTAATTGTATCTTATTTGTAATATGGTCCAATTTTCTATTTTAACTATTTTAATTTTTTTATTTATTTTGTCCATAAAATAAACTTCACTAATTGATTCAAATTCCTTTTTTAGGCTTCCAAACATGTTTGGTTTTATTTATTTATATAGGAATAAAATATGACCCATCATTTAAATTCCAAAACCCATCTCATAAGTGGTTCCATGAAATCTATCCATAGATCTAGAAACATTTGAAGACGAGCCTATATCTCAATGAGGGCCTTACCAATTAATCTAAAATTATATAGGGAGATAAATATTGTATAGGGAAAAATTTCTATTCTATGATCACATCAGATTCATCTTTTATAGATTTTATAAACTCTTGATAACTTTCAGTATGGGAATTCAAATAGTCACTAGGGTATAATAATGTTTCAGAATAAAACAGATATAACTCCTAAATTTATGTCCAATAAAGAAAAAATGATTTGGGATATTTTGGATAAATATAGAAATAACATTAATTAATAACATTTTTAAATATTTGGATATTATTTAGGTTGAAAAATTCAAAACATTCATGGATATATTTTGAAGATAAAACTCCTAAGACTCCTCTTCATTAACATGTATCTCACCTTATATTACAAAGGATAACCAATTTAATAGGGTAAAGGTGTAGTTTTATTTATTTGATAGTTCTTCATGATTATAATATATATTAGTGCAGATCCCTTTTTCTTATATCCATTTTCTATTGATTTCTTATTTTGTGTCTCTCTCACCATACTTATTATAAACCCTTGTTTTTGGAGCAATGTCCCTCACTATTGATCGTGGGATGAAGTGGTTGTGTTTGTGTTTATTTAAATATAAATTGTTATAATGTTTTATTTTAAGATTTAATATGTGGCTAAAATAATTATGATGATCATTCAGACCAATTTCTCTACTAATATCTTCTTCATCCTCGTTTACTCATTTTCTTAATAGTTGATATACAATTCATTCAAATAGTGGAGTTTGGATGGGGTATTCATGCAGAAGAGATTAACAATACATGAATAGTTATTAGTTTTCAGTAATACCATTCATATGAAAGGGTGTAGAGTTAACTTATGTGATTTATATATTTAGTAAAACATTTATAAATATTATAAAATAACAATGATAACACCACTACGAAGCCCCGAGAGAAATGGTTTTCTTCTGCTAACTTCATTGTTTCATTTCTTTTTAACCTTTTAATATTATATTTTTTTGAATATGTATATTATATTACATTTATATTCATAATAAAATACTAAACCTTTATATTAATTTATAATTTATATATATATTAGTTAGATTATAATAATGAAAATTTGTTGATAATGTGTTGTGAGAGGCCTCCTTGGGAGAATGACCTTGGTTGTTCACCGAATATTGCATACATGGTTAATAAAAAATATTGCTAAGGGATCCGCAAAAAATTACTTACATAAATTTGGATCTATTTTCTAGGATACCAAGAGTATATTCATTTTTTTAATAAAAAAGCAAAAAATTGCAAAAAATTTAAAGACATAAAAAACTATGTCATATCATTTCATTCTTTTTTAGGGTCAATATTGATTTATTTAGTTATTTTTAAAATAAATGACCTAGTTGTTATTTTTTAGTATGAATGAATTTTTGATCAATAATTGTGAATAAATATTTTTAATAATATAGGATTTGATAATTTAAATGAAAAACCTTTCTAACTTAAATCAAGAAACCAATATCCAATGGCCGGAACAAAAACATCAAAAAAATTAAACATTAAGAGATAAATATTTTTCAAAATAAATTCCAAGTTGTAGAACCCATATAAATATTTAATATTGAAATTGATGATCTGGTCATCTCTAATTATCCATTTCTTGAAGAGGTTCTTGATGATGTCATGCTAGCTGATACAATTATGGGATATCATCATCATTTGGATGAACATCGGTAATATTTTTTCTAAAGAGCAAAAAAAGTGTTTACTATATTTATTAATGATATATTAGATACTCTATACCTCTCAATCACATTTTATGAAGATTAATATTCAACTACTAATACAGAATTCCCAAGGGACTTGCCTATATAAATTAAAATTCCATCTTATTTACATGAAGGGATGATTTCTTTAAAGATTCAACATGATCCAAACTTATTTAGTTGAAATTATTATTTTAAATTCCTTTTCTAATAATTCTAATGATTTGGGTAACAAAAAAGCCATGGATAAAATATAAATCACAATAATATTGACTCGGAAGAAGAAGATAACTCATTCTTCTTCCTTCACCAATCTTCCATACTATACCACATTACAAGGGAGAGGAGATGTTGTACTCTATCCATGGGTTCCTACCCGACTTGTTTAGGATGAAGATCATTGTGTGAAATAAGATTTAGTTGTTTCAAGTCATGAAACCCCATCCACCTTAGTATGGTGGTTAAACAAATACAACAACCTAACTAGGTGCAGTAAAAATAAACACCCACATGAGGGTAAAACTAATTATTATCCCTTTTCATACATACATATCTATCTATTTTATTTATTTGATCATGTTTTTTACATATTTTATATTAGTTTTAAATTGGTATAATCTTGGATCATATATAAGGACACCACTTAAAAATAAATTTGGTTGTGTCCTTCCATTTATTTATTTTATTAGCTACCCAATTGAAAATATACATGAAATTTTTTATCTAAAATTGAACAAAAAGAGGGTATAAAATGTAATAAGTGTGTGTGTGGGGGTGGGGGGTTAAAATATTTTAGTAATTTTTTTGTAAGATTCCATTTTTATTTTCATTTATTTATTTTTAATAATTTCTCATGTTTTTACATTAATTTTTTTTATTTTTTATGATTCTTGGGATGAAGCGAATAATTTGTATAATTGAAAACTTCATAATATTGTTTTATCATTTTTTATTAAATTTTTGAGGAATTATATTATTTCCAAATTTATTTTTTTTCCCATTAAAGATATTTTCATTCAATTAAGTTTGATTGATTTTGAAACTCATGTGCACTAGGGATGCCAAAATTAAAAATGTTTCCCAACCTGAGAGGTTTATAATCCCTTTTTACATTTTACTTACATTTATCATTTAATTGAGAGTATTGATACATGTTATTTGATTCATAAATTTACACTTTTCACTTTTTCAATGATGTTACAGTTAATGGAATGTGTCAAGTCTAATTAAGGCAACACATTGAAATATATTTTTATATTTAAATATCTATTGGGATGCCTTTACATATGAACATCATTAATACCATATAATACTTAAAATACCTTATTAATAAGTAACATTAAAATAATTTTATCCATTCACAATAAACACTGCACGTTAAATTCCTGATTTTATTGAAATCTATAGTGGTAAAGGGATAATATTGGTAGTATATTGTTAATTCTATAAAATTGACCAAGATCAATTGAATGTATTGTCATTTTTTACTGATTTTGTGGAAGGAAATTCATCATGAAATTATTAATGGGTGTCCCAAATAACATTAATTGTTTTTGTATTGGGTGTTCACCCATACATGAATATCAAAAGATGCGTCTCTTTTTCCTCAAAAACACAATTCCAAAGGGAAATTACCAATCTAAATTCAAGATGAAAAAATAATTCAAATTTGAAAAATATAGAAGAAAATTTTCATTGATATGGATATTAAAAATGATAAAAACCAATGAAAATAAGGAAGTTTTTGTAGGTGATTCGTTCTTGACATGGTTGAGGAGAACCTTTCCGAAAAAAATAGCTTCCATCTATTTACTTCACATTAGATCCAAACCCTCCACATTCTAATTTTAATGTTTTTATATTTAAAATATACCTACACACATATTCTAAATATCCTAGGAAAAAAATATTATGATTGTAAAATTTGACACTCTACTATGTGGATATATTTTGAGGAAAAAATCCTATGGAGACCACACATGCTCTTTTGAATGATAAAAACTCCAAAAAATCCATTCATGAAGAGAGAAATATTTTTCATGAGAGTAACGCATGACATGTGTGTGGGTATTAAAATGATTGAATGAATTTTTATGATTTTTGTGAATTTAATGAATTTTTATCTAGGTAAAGTGCATAATATTTCATTATATGTGACAATTGAGCTATAATTTCATTAATACATAGGGAAGTTTGCTTTTATTTTGGTATTTGATGATTTTGTAGGATTGAAATGGTTATGTTTGGGGGATTGATGAAGATGATATTTTAATGTATTTAATACTATAAGTAAATTCTTATAGACCCCCATTAGTGTTATTTTAATGGTATTTATAACATTTTAACATTTTGGATGTAATTTTAACTTCATTGAAAAAATGGTATATTTTTCTATTTTATATATGTTAATTTATTTCTATATTTTTTCCAAAAAATATTCTCAATTAATTTTAATTGTTAAATTAATATGTTGAGCATTGAAAAAATTCTAGGATTTATTTCTTAAACTAGAGTCAAAGATCAATTCATCATTTAAATTCTCAAAACTAGCTCACAAGTCAGTCCTCAAAATATATGCACAGATACAAAGACATTTAACTATGTGACTATATCTCAAATAGGGATACCCCAATGATACTAAACGTTTATAGGTATATAAAAATGTTTTGGGGAATTTTTTTAATTGTATGATAATGCAATAGTCGGCCATTATAATACACATAAATTCATGGGAACCAACATCATGGGAATTAGAAAATTCACCTAGGCATAATAATATTTTGGAGTAAAGAAGTCATTCATCCTACCTATGGTGCCCAATAATGAAAAAATACTATGGTGGAATGTGGAAGAAATTGATTAATGACATTAATAAATGAAACTTTCAATTATAAGCTAGTAAGAGGGATGAAAATTTAAAAACATTAATTGGACACATTTTGGATATAAAATTACATACTCCCCTCCATATAAATAAGTATCTCCTTCCATTTAAATTAAGAGAAAATTTCAAGGGGTAATATCAGATCTTTGTTTCTATATTAGTTATTAATATTTTCAATATATATTTATGTAGATCTCTTTTCTTAAATGCAATTTATTTTTTTATTTCTTTGTGCTTCTCCACCAAAATTTTTTATCTTTATGTTTGTGGATAACTGACCCTCAATGTTGTATGAGGGGGAAAGTGTTAGTGTTTAAGATTACTCATATTTAAGGGTTTATCCTTTTTTATTATAATAATTATAATGTGCTAAAAAATATTTTCATTATCAGTCACCCAAATATCTCTACTACTGCCTTCTTCATCATTGTTCACTCAATTCCCATTTGATAGATAACAAATTCATTCGAATGGTGATGTTTTTATTGGGTATTGATGTAGAAGAGATTACTTATACATGAATAGGTCTTGGTTAGGAATAATATCATTTGATTGAGAG
The DNA here is from genome assembly GCA_963277665.1 of Viscum album. NCBI lineage: Eukaryota > Viridiplantae > Streptophyta > Magnoliopsida > Santalales > Viscaceae > Viscum > Viscum album. Next base: position 1,507,827,146 of record OY728129.1, read on the forward strand.
GCTTTAGAGTGAAAATTCTTGATTTCTATGTTGAATAAAACATTGATACACATTTTCAAATAATAATGATAACATCACTATATGATCCCCCGAGACTAATAGTTTTCTACTAATAACATAATTGTGTCTTATTTTATTCATTATTTATGTTTTATTTTTTAATAAATATATATATTATTATAACATTTATTTTTAGAATGACCCCTATTTATATTATTATATTAGTTAGTTTTATAGTAGTTTTATTATAATAGTGACAATAGAATGATAGTGTGTTGTGTGTAGCCTCCTCTAGAGATCGAACCTAGGTGTGAACCCAATATTTCATACATAGTTATTGATAATTTATTTATGGTGGATCCATGAAAAACCCTTTAATCAATATTTTTTAGGTGAATTGAATTACAAGAGGATCTATTTGTTATGTACGAATTTTATGCTTGTGCCTACGATGCACACAAGTCATGAACCAATCTCTTTCATTAATCATGAGACATTGATACTTAAAAAATTGATCATTCAAGATTACATATAGGTTAAAAGGAAATATATTTCCTTCAAGATAAATTATATGGTTACTCTTCACCCCTAGATTTATTGATGTATAGAAAAAAATACTTGTCTTTTATCCTATGAAGAATAGATGTCATGGATCTATAACCTGAAACTACATCCATGATATTCAAATACATCCATAACGTAACCAGTTTCTTCTAAAATTATAATTAATATATTCCCCTAAATTGTTTTTGAATAAAATTAGTTTTCAATTTCATAAATATAAATATCATTAGATGATTTTGATTCGCTGATACAATAAAGAACAACAATTACACTAATTTACATGCTTCAAGATTGAAGGGATTATATCAATAGCATAATATCATGTCCAACCATCAATACTACTATCATCTAGTGAATAGTATATATATATATAAGAATTAAAGAATTTATCTAATATCCCACAGAGGATATTATGAACATAAAAAAATTTTATCAAATTAAACTCATGCAAGCTTAGGGGGATTATCTCACCCACAACCCATAATCCATGAATGAAATTACCTAATAACTTGTATCTAAGATAGATCCATCAATTATAATTTAGTTATAGTTTCCCTCTATCTATATTTCTATATATGATCAAATATCTAAATATTATTATATTTAGATACATCTTGAAAAGTTAATGAAACTTGTTGAAAAGTCGTTCCATATGTTACACTACCTTAAGATCCATCAAAATAAAATCACATCAGCATTCAATAAGAAGGTTAATATATATTTATTTATAAAATTATAATGATTGATGGATCTAAGAACACTTATGATAACAAGGAATAAACCTAAATTATATGGGCCAATGTTGGATAGACCTTATGCTATTAATAAGGTCTACAGCAACTGAGATTAGTCTTTGATTGGTATGGATGGAGAGCATATCATGAAAAATACTAATGAATGGTTTCTAAATAAATACTTTTCATACATTGATGTTGGGATCATAAATTCATACATTCATGAATTTAATATCCATAAAAAATGTCCACTCCACGTGAATCTAATCTAATTAAAAATGGTTTTATTCATAAGACCTTAAACACTAGGACATGAAATTCCTTATCATTGGATATTAGAATTTATGATATATAGTAAATATTTCAAGACAATATAACAATTATATAATTATATATTATATGTCATGTTTCTCTTACAAATGAGCCAAATTCATACATGAGACCATAGTGTATGTATTTATCAGTTCAAGTTGGTTTTTTTCACGTGACCCTTATATACGATGACAAAATTATATTATTATTTACATAAGTAACTAATCCATGAGTAGTTAATTAAATATAAGATTTTTTTTGTAAAATTCCAATTATTAATTGATATTTATTATTCCTTGAGATTCCTTATTTGGGTCTATCCATAAATTCAATTTTTTTAAGCTTGGTAATTTGACTTATAATAATTCAAGTTTAGTTCACCTCAAAAAAATTGACATCATAATGAAGTGGCCACAATTTCTATTACATATGACCTAAATCTTTATAGAGGGACCCATATACCCATAAATACATATGGATTGATTTATATTTTTTCATGATGTATGGATATGTTCAGAAAGAATATCTTAGACTCAACTTCATATTTCAATCAAATCAATATTCTGATTCATCTAGGTGTTTAAGACTTTATCAAATCACATTGGGTTTTATTTATTGACTAAACACTAAGATGAAGCCCTTTTATTTTTTGCATTAGAATGATTTTTGAAAATATCTCTAAAAATAGGTCCTTGTCCTTCTTCATTAGATTTTATGGAATCTCAAAATTTATTGTATGATGTTCAACTGTATGACATATAGTCTACCCAAATTACCCTTAAAAGAATTACTGAGGATTGTTATATACGACATAATTTACATATTTGAGATCAATATCCATGTAAAAGTATCCAATGTATGGTACCTTATCCGTAAATACAAATTATGATAAAATTACCCTATTCTAAAGAATATTGACCGAGTTTTTCGAACATCATAATTCGCATTGGGTACTCCCCTTACAGAGATCATTCCTAGGATGAGATAATTATACCTATCCCCTTAATACAAGGTAGATCAATATATATACTATTTAAAATGATTGAAATGTGTCCATGTTCCTGCTATTTATAGACATATAGGGATATTCAGATCTCTTATCTAATATTTTTCCACAAAATTCACCTCTATCTAATCTCACTTAATGTGTGGGAAATTGCTATTCATTTTGGGTTATCTAAATTAAATATACACTGAGATATTGTAAAATAAGACATTAATGACATATATTGGGTATCCCAAAGGACTTTATTCTACTCATAAACTTACTATTTTAGAAAATTAAACATTTTGTTATCTTTTTGTGGATCGACTGAATTTTTCATTGCATACCTAGTGATGATTCAATTTCTTATCCCATGCATAACCATTGACCACATATCTAGTTATGTGGGACCTTTTTGAATTCATTTAAGGATTTATCTAATCTACTTTATCGAGGAAAACTAAACATGTATCCATTTCTGTCATATATATGAACCAGGTCTATAAAAAATCTACCTAGTACTATATCTATTTTAATACATTATTATTTTAGGATACTTACTAATGTGTAGATTAAATATCATGGGCCCATTCCTAGATTTCCTTAAATTCATACACACCTACAAACACATGGTATAATCAATCACATTTGGTCTTAAAATATTATTCTCTATAATATAATGATATATCATTGATTGTAACTACATTGGTATTAATTTCTACTATTTTCGAATATATATTTATTTAGAAACAATTTTTTTCAGGCTTAGCCAAAGATAATAATCCACTTACGCACCCTTTCAATATTCAATAACTAAAAAAAATTTATCTTGAACTAAAGTGTTCCAATATTTTTTTGAATTCCCTCATCCCATACACCAAACATTGTATATTAAGCGATTGAACCATGATAAACCATTCACCATTATTGTAAATGTGTGTATCTAATTCCAAAATGGACATGTATTCTTGGGAATGACATCAATTTCACATATCTAGACTACGAAACATATGATTTTTTCTAACTTGATGAGAATATCCCCTAGTCCCTTATTCCATTTAAAATTATTCAATTGAACTCACCATTCATATTTTTTATTTGGCCAATATCAATATTTTATCCTATTTTATCACCTTCTAATTCAAATAACTCACATTATGATTTAAATTGTCCTCATTTTATGATATAGGGTATTGAAGGATTACTAGATCCCAATAACTTCATGGGTATTCATAGATATCTTCACATTTTTACAAACACTATGGCCTAAAACTCTGTACACCCCTCTCCAAAGTTATCTATAACAATATGAGACTTTACTCATTCTCATTGGGCATTCAGCTGAAAGGTATCAATAAATGGACCATATATCTATCATACAGACTGAGAACTATAACCTTATACTATATCCTTTTGTCCGTATGATTTTTTATTTTATAATTGGAATCACTATTAATATCCGGATTTCCTTTAATCTTGATATATATACAATCTCATTCATTGGACAATATTTCCATTAAAAATAAATTTTCATTAGTATGATCTCTATGACCTAAAACTATTTTCACCACCCTTTAATGTTATTTATATAAGTATAGGGATCTCGATACATGAAGGGTTTACCTCACCATTTATGAAATGTAGACACCCCCTTATTTTGGTCACTGTCATATGATCTAAACCCATGAAAAAAATTCTAAAACCTATATAACGTTAAATTCTAGCTCGATGGGGTTCACGTGAAAAAACTCAAAATACCAAATGAAATATGCATAATTCTTACAAGGATAATAATATATAATGGGATTCCCAGGAAAATTCAAATATTAACCTCTAGGAATGAACGACACATAGCCTATGATTTTTTTATCATTTATTAAAATTCATGAAAAATTTATGGTTAAAAACCCCAAAAAGGTAACCTAAGAACATGTTTATTTTATTCTCGCTAATCCTTCATTCCCTTGAATAAAGAAAAATTTTAAAAAAAAATATATAATTAATTTATGGACTCCCAACCAAACTAATAAAAATTTAATAAATTCTCACTATACCCATTGACTATAGAAAACATTTGACCACCCTTTTGTTACTCACATTTCGGTTCTGATGATTCTTGATAAATGGATGATGGTGTACCTTTAATGTTCTTGAAAGAATTTGGGAATTTAAATCCCAATAAAAAATGGTTAGTTCATGATTTTTATTATACTGATTAATTAAACTCTCTCATATCTAAATGAACTTACCTTTTTTTACGGTTAGGGTAAATGTGCTACATATTCACCCTTCTAATATACTTCTTTTAATACATGTTTTGGATGAAGTAAATTTAATAGAATAACCCAGAATTTTAATAATGTAATATGTTTCATATTTTTTCAACAAATATCTATCTATGATTAAATGTTCATAATGAAACTAGATTTTGTGGTCCTTGGTATCATATAATTGACTCATATTTCTATGATTATAAATGTTGTAAATATCCATCATTATTATATTTTTTTGAGTAGACATACAATAATGATAAATTATTTATCAACACATAACATTATTTATAGAATTTTTTGTATGTTATAATTTACATAACCATTTCCATTTAAATTTAAATATTTTTCAACTTATAATGACATTAGCCTTTGGTAGATTCGTATATTATCATAAAATTATTGTCATGGAAAAACATGAGTCATTAAAATTTTTAAAACTTGATATATAATTTTTTCAATTCGTTTAAAGAGGGAGGAATATCTTCATGTTGGAGCCTTCCCATAAATGTGGAAAAAAAGTTTTGATAGAGTCTTATTATCTGAATGTTTTCAAAAAGTTAATGTCTAATGGGATGCATCAATTGATTGTTTGATATTTCCGAAACTAACAACACCTTTCCAACAAAATGGATGGGTCTATTTATTTCATGTACCTAGTTCTTGGTTCCTTAACATGATGGTATAATGTTTCAAAAAATATATATGAATTTTATTTTCATTTTTTTTATGTATGGGCATCATATTTTTATATTTGTATGATCTTTGTTTCCACCACATCATAATGTTTTGATTCATCAATAATTTACCGATTAATCTTCGGAGTATCTCACTGCACAGATTATTCCAGATTTCTTGTGATTTTAATTTTATTAATATATATATATATATATAATTTATAATATCTATTTGGAATATATATTCCATTTGATAATGGATTAAATCTCCTAGTTATAAAATTTTTTATTTATAGACCCATAATGTGCTAACATAGTTGATCTATCAAACTTTTCATCTCAACCATGGCAGTCTGAGCCAGAAAACCATGGAAATTTTCCTGTTCCTTTTCAAGTGTGATTTTAATGAAAATAGTTTCAACTGTAGAGATTTCTTCAACTTATATGACAAAAATTTCCAATAAGATATGATTAGTTGATGGAATAGTATGAGGAGTACATACATATGTAATCATGAATTAACCCATGAATTCCATATTACGAGTGGCCTTCTCTAGAGAATTCTAGATGGCCTAGATTCCATAGAAATCTATGGTGATAGAAACCCCTGGTGGTGTAATGTGGGAATATCACCCTGGATTTTGATTGTCGAAAATGAAATGGTTAATAATTTATATGTCTCCTTCATCGATTGTAGAATCTAACTTTATGATATCATCTACCCACATTGGTTATTAAAGTAATTTCGTGAAATACTTAACATTTTGGGGGATAACATCTATATGAATTATTCCTTTATAAAATAGGTTAATGATTGAGAACACTCCAATTATAGACCATCCAGAGAATTAGATGGTTGAATATTTATTGAACTACATTAATCATTGTTAATTAGTGTCAACCAGAATTTTTATATGACCATAGTGTGTCCCTCACCACATAACTCATGATATGTAGGGGTGTAACCTCTTGTTAAATTAGAATTTGAATCTCCTGAAATAATCCATAAAATGATCATAGATGGAGAACGTATGAGTTTTCATTATGAGAACCCCATCCTATATTGAGATTCTATATGAGTGATCATCTTCTATTCAAGTAATATTAGTTGTCAGTGTTCTGATTAGATCCTCACAAGGAGTGAACACAAAATGTGAATAACTCCCTATAATATATTACATGACTTAGGAATCCATATTTATTATCCTCATACCCAAAATGTTTAATAATGTGGGCTTATATTTTAATTAAGGATCCCAATCCATGTTATCTGATATATAGCTTCTAATATGTATCAATATCCAATGATAAAGGATCAAGATGTGACTACAGGTTGTGTAGGGAGTTTTTCCTATTCATCTTATCACAATACATGGTAGAGTCATCCCAAAGTTGGAAAATTAATACTTATTCATCTGCTTGATGAAAAATTGATATCCATTATAATGGTTGTATCACATAAAAATGTGAAAACATCCCAGGAATTTAATAGCTAAACTCTAAGAAACATCACAAATATTCATGTCAATTAAAGATTAGGGTTTAGTTCTGACATGATTTGATATTCCCAAACAGTGTATTGACCATATTCTATAGTTAACATGATAGTATTATATACCCCACTAGCATGATGGCATGGTACGTTCCTTAGTTTTTTTGGATTGGGTTTCGATATATGCGATAATAGAAAATATTGATCCTTGTACGAAATGGTATCTTGAGAGATGGATTATTTTTCCAATTTAGATTATCTTTTAGTACCTAAAATAAATCCTTCTATATAATGATAGTTCACAAAATAGGAAGGTAGAAACCCATATTATAATAGTTTTGGAGACTTAAATCATAGGGTAATCAGTCTCAAAAGACAGAAAATTAACCTAATGTATTTTTCAACATGATGGAATTTTACACATCTATCAATAGAATTTTACAACACATATGAAATATTTTTCTCTCATTGCTGAGGAGAATTTTCTTCACACCAAAATTATATTTCACACACATATATACATTACACGTTTTTCAACTCCAATAATCACAGATAGGACACATTGTATGATCTCCACAACAAATAGGATTATAGATACATGAATCTATATCATATATCTCTTCACATACCATCAACAAAAAATTTATTCCATCCTTAGACATCATCTTCAACTTGCTTTGTAATCCTTTTTTAGAATTTTGGAAACTAAAAAGATATATGCCTCTTCATTCACTCTCAAATCATCTACATCAATACATCACACTTTCTTGAAAGTAGTTTGGTGAATCCATTTTATATACATGGAACATGGGTCTTAAAAATAAATCTACTATTTTTTTAATGAAAAATTCCTTTTTGGACCACTCATCCCATGTATGCCCATTATTCTTGAAACCATATTATCCTTTTTTATATCATTATCTCATTCAAATTTTAAAATACAAAAACCCCAAAAATATTCTCATTGATTTAAAATTTGAATACTCCACTATCATCTCCACCATAAGTTTCTACATGATTTGCATCTCCACAACCATATTATCTACCATGATTAGATTTTTCACATAAACTCCTCCTCAGTATGATCTCCATATGCATCAGATAATCAATGTTTTCAACACTTTATGATTCATCAGATACATTATAGGTGTCATCTTTTCTGATCTCTAAATAATTCCCATACATGACTTCATTTCCACATATCAATCTTATTAATTAATAATTTTGAACATCATGTATTACTAGTTATTGGGATAGATTATGATGTCATAGTAGAAGAAATCATAAAACACTAAAAAATCACAAAAATTGTTTTTTCATCCAACAGAATTTTATACATCATCCAATATAATTTATAGTGCATCGAATTTTTTTTCTCTCTCAACACACATATCAATTTTTCTCTCAGCCAAAGTCATTATTAACAGTATCATGGAATTACAATTTTGTTTCACTTTTGATCAAAAAATGTTGGGTGTGCCTCTTGATCTCCATAATAAAGATGAATTTCAATGCATGGATTTCTACCATTGATCTCTTTACATTCACTGCCAAAAATTCTCTCACCATCCTCGCATGTCAAACTAACCATTTATTTGTATGACTTTTTTTTGAATTTGGGAGAATAAAAAGGTTACAACCTTTTTGTTCCCATTAATTATAACTATATAATTCCATAAATCCTACATGAAAGTATTCTACTGAATCCATTTAATAAACATAGAATGTGGGTCACCCAAAAAAATATCTCTTATTTTTTTCAAAAACAATCTTTCTTATTTCAACCCCTAATCCCACATATCACACATAGTATTCAAACTCAATTGTCCTTTTTCCCCTTTACACATCATTAAAATTTAACAATGAAATATCTAAACATATACATATTTCCAATAATATGGACTCCTCATATTGTTTAAATAGCATATAAGATTATGCACATTTCTCTATATGGTAGGTGAAAGGGATTTATTTTAAAACATCACTAACTAACCATATATGGGGTGAGATAAAGTGATGGTAAAAAAATAATTTATAATTATATCATGGTAGAATTTAACAACTCTAAAATTTTCAATGAACATGATAAGAAACTAATAAACAAAATACATATATTACCATTATTTAGAAAATATTTCCCCCATGAAGAAAGTCCCATTGAGTGCTCTAACATGTTGAATGGATCTATATATATAATATATCTGATAGTTGAGTATACTTTTGGCTCATTTTCCATCATTTGTAGAAAATAATATAGGTTTTAAAACTCTTTGTCACTGACTTTGAAGATTTTCTTCCTTTGAGGGAAATATTTTTAGGGAAAAATTACTCAAAGAATCAATGAAGAATTTTTGAGTTGATTGTGTTTGTTGACAAATAAGAACATGATGTATGAGTGTGTTGAGTAAGGGGTTATACATGATGATTTTTTGGGTTCAAGGGATTTATTCAAAAATCCATGTTTGATTTAAGAACATCGACAAAGGAATGAACGATCTAGAGGCGGCACAAAAAGAGCATATACAAGGTGGTGCCATTTTCCTGTGTTTTCCAAATAGTTGGGCCTGAAAAATGGAAAATAGAAAGATATGTTTTCGGAAAAGGGTGTGGCGTCAAAAAGGAAAAGGGGTGCATGAAAAATTAAGTGTGGCATGAAAAATCAGCGGGATGTGAAAAATAATTGTGTGGTGAGTGAAATACAAAAGAGATGCTTGAAATATTTGTAGGATGCATGAAATAGTGGGATGCAGTTTTTTTTTGAAAGAGGTGTTTCGATGTCCAAATCTCGAAAATTGGCAAAGGAATGAGGTGCGAAAAATATTGGAGCAGTGCACGAAAAATTGTGTAGCACGGAAGATTTGTTTTTTGTGATCGAATTGAATTACGCGCTCAAGGAGGGTTTTTTGCGCGGGGTCGAGTTTGCCTATAAATATTAAGTGACATTCCACCATTCGTAGTAGCTCAAGGCATAGAGATTATATGAGCTCTGGCATGAAAAATTGAAGTGAAAAAGTGATTTGTTCAAAAATAATAATGTTGCGCAAAAAATGAATTTTGTTCCAAAGTATAGAGTTTCACGCAAGGCAGTGTAGAGGCTACATGTAAAAGATGTTGTGTAAAAAGTGAATTTTTCACAAAAGCAGAGAATTTCGTGCAAGGCCCTACAGAGGCTTCACATAAAATTTGTTGTGTGTAAAATCCTTCGTTACACAAAAAAGGGATGTTGCGCGTAAAAGGGATGTTGCACGAAAAGTAAATTTTGTGAAGAAGAAGAAAATTACGCACAAGGTGCGGTAAGAGCTACGCGTAAAAATTGAGGTTGACCGGTACACCCGTTGGAAAGAGAGATTCATCTTTAGGTGAATATTGGATATTAACAAAGCATCCATCGATAGTTACAGATGCCGATTTCATTAGTGATAATGAAGAGAACTATAGGTCTATAAACAATGACTGTATCTTTTGAAGAAGCAGTGAGCACACTTCATAGAGAGAGCATTGAGCTTTCATTTTGTGAGTGGTTGTAAACCAGAAGGGACAGTGAGTCTACTTCGAACCTGTAAACACTAGTTCACTTATGGTGGAATTGGAACATTGGCACACTGTTAGTGTATGCTCTTTGGACGTTGCCTAGTGAGGGTAAACCAAGTAAAAATCTTTGTGTCATGTGCATGCTTTAAGTTTTATTCATACTCTACATCTAGAAGGAGAGAGAAATTGGTTTTCTCTAAAAGAAAAACAAGATCAAAATGGGTAGTTGTTTTAATATGTCATACCATGATTCACCCCCCCCCCCATTCTCAGGTTATCTAGCCTAGTTGACCTAACAATATTCTTTCAATGAAATCCCTTTTACTGAAAACACTCATACAATAAGAATATTTTCATTTGTATTTAGATTTGGCATAAAATTTACATGGATAAACAGGTAAAAATAAAATATTTAAAATAATTGTTAATTGAGAACTAGTTATCTAAGAATAAAATGAAAAACATTGTTTTTTAGATAAATGGAATCTCACAAATTGATCTTGATTTCATAAAACATTTCTTCAATTCTAGTATTCACAACCTTATCGAATATCATATTTGAATATCTAACCATTTCATGTAAGATGCCTAAATAATGAGTGATTCATGGTAAAAAATATTATAGAAGTGAATGAAAGGATAAGTAGAATGAGATAAGGTATAAAATTATTAGGGTGAAATGTTCACTAAGTATTAATTTTTTTCCCATATCCTTACACTTAAGGAACCCGATTTCGCATGCCTAAAATTATCCCACCATGAAATTGAAAGTACTAGTCCACACTCAATTATATCATCAAGGAAAATTTTACCCAACCAATCATTCCCTATCATTTTTCCCTTCATCCCATGCTCTATTACATCCACCAATCCATGAATGGAAAGTGGTGCTCAGGGCTTACTGAACCCAATGAATGTGTTCAACAAAAGGATAGAGTAAATTATCTTTGGTTTTATCAAACCATTGAAATTTATTGAAAATGGTGGTAACCTCAACATTATAGGATATATTGATATCCTAAACTAGAAAACATGTACCGATATATGCCAAAATTTACACATTATATGGAGAAAATTCTATACCCACTCTTGAGTGGACAATCTATCCTTCTATTTGAGTGCACACATCGTTCGAAACTTATTATTAGGTCATATTTTCCAAATGATTTAACTGTATTCATGTTGATTATATCTAATTAGAATTGGGTGGTTGTTTAATGAGGATTGATTTTGTTTTCAAAGGAAAAAATTACACCAATCCATTAAAAAATTTGAAAAAAGAGTGTAAAACCCATATGGGCACTCAAGACATCTCATGATTTGTTCTAGAATTAAACAATATTCTCTCTTCACATGTAACCCATTCACTCTATAATCCATAGTTTCAGTCGAAAACATTGTCCCAACCCGACTCATTCCTATATCATTGAATTTTCTCAAAAAAGAAGGGTACCAAACTTATATTTCCTATATAAGGACCCTAGACACACAATTTTAGGAAAAAATGTGATAGAGTGTAAATTAGCTATAAACAATAATACCTAATAGAACATGAGTGTATGTAATATATTCCATTTCCTTCCATGATCCTCTTTAGGCGAGTCTCAACATCAAACTATAGGTAATGTGATTTAAATAAGTGGAATGCGTGTCTTTCAATGACAATAATATTTAAAAGACCACTTCATCTACATTATCACCAAGACAATGATTGAGGAATATTTTGTAGAGGTGCACGCAAGAGACTAGGGCGTGCTTTCAAAAAATATTTTCTATCTAGATGGAAACCTCTTAAGGTCCTATCAAGTGATGTTATTCCAAGACCAAAAATACAAGTACCATATTTTATAGGGCCCACAACTGAAAACCATATTTACTCTAGTCCCATAACTATGATATATATTATCCCAGAACCATAAGTGGGTAATTGTTTCACCAAGGTCCCATAGTTTTGTTTCATATATGGTATTCTCTGATAACTTGTTTCCATATTCTCCTTGGTCACACAACTATATTCCCAAATTAAAAAAAGCCTCCAATATTATCACCCACTCTCTCATGTCACATTAATGGGCGCCTCCATCAACAAGGACACCTACGTAGGCACTCATTTACCCTATACTCCACCTATGACTCAAAAAATAAATGTATTGTTTATGTAATCCAGAGTGATTACCCTATATCATATATTTTATTGACAATGAGGATAATACATAACATAATAGAAAATACTTGGGGTTTTACCAACTAGATATGACCCTTAGGGTTTCAAATAATAATATATTCCATTGATAATTCCAGCCCTTATCGTAAGGTGTTTAATGGAGGCTTGTATATTGTAATATATATGTATGTTGGATCAAGAAACACATGTTAGCTTCCTTAAATTGGTTTCCATAACATTGATGCATCTGATCATATTCTATGTGTCCATTAAATGAGCTATAAATATTATGATGTATATATGAACTTCCAATTTAGTGTCTATTAAAAACACTAGTCATTGGTCCATATCAACCATGAGACCAACCTTCCTACCCCATATAGTTTCCAAAAAAATGAAGGTGGAAATACTTTTGTAATATTATTACTTAGTATATTCCCAAACAACATAATCATATTTAATTTCATATATTTCACATATCAGTGTGCCATAAATAACATGATCCATCCACTTGATGTTTGCCCCTATACTACTTCAACATGAGGCATCTACCGGGTTAAACAAGAATGGGGTGCACAAACATAAGTCCCTCACATACCAATGTTATATCTCTTTAACCATATGGTCCCAACTATATTAATTGATATTGAATACATGTTTTCCATTTTTCAAGATGATAAATTTATAAGAATAGTTCTTAATCATACAAACTTAAACAATATGATATCACAGTCCTAATTATATGACCATGAAAGGTGTATCATTTGTCTTGGATTCATAAAATATAAAAATAATGCATTTGATCATGGTCATGAAAACCTAAAGGTACCATAACAGACCCTATAACATGACCAAATATTTTATGAAATATCTTGTTAAAAGGATAGTGAACAATGTGGGTTCTAATTTAATTCATATAGATCTATAGGAAGCTCCTATTGTGTGCTCAATTGTACCTCCTCAACCGCAACCACGTCCTTGTATGGAGATAAATCATATGTATCCAAATTGTGTGGATTTAAAACATAATATAATCAACCTATAAAGGAATTATGTACAAACAATGTTACATATAGATGTTCACATTTATTCATCGTATCAGTTGATCAGTCTCCTTATAAAAGAAAAATGTTTTATTTTTAAGAAGTAATTAATGAATATATCATAAATATATAATATAGACTCAGAAAGTGTTGTAAAAACTATTGATAGATATATTTACCTCTAATAATCTCAACAATTTCATGATTCAACATTTCGATGGTATGTCCCAGAGACAAGTATGATTGGAAAGAACCCCCAAAAAACATTGGGAATAGAGTGCACATGAGAAAATTTACACAATGATATTTATTTATAAATATACTATAAAGAATTTTATTATATAAAGTAACATTGAATTTTAATAATCCTAGTATAATAATTAGTTTGGTACACTTTCATATTTTACAAGTTTAAACATAATCACACAAGCCTATTAGTAATTATATTTTCTCAAAACTCAGTTCCATGATACGCAGACATTTTATGTTACATTTTCATAGTATTTTCCAACAAAACCATTAATAAAAATATTCCATATGTAATATTATTTTTGAATGAAATATCATTGAAAATTAGATTCATATTTACATAAATAAATTGCATATTTTTGGTGAGAACTATTTCCCTCATATTTTAAAAAATATCGTTTATTAGTTTTTTGGGATAATGCTGATTATATCCTTTATTTAATAATAATTTATAAAGTGTACCAAGTTATAATACACATATAATAATAAAATTATATCATTTATTTATAAGACCTTTTTTTCAAATAATATTCTCTTATCACATAACATAACAATTAAATGATACATACATATATTTTACAATTATTAAATCCATTAAGATTAAATAATACCATTACATTTCATTTACCCATAGCTTCATGTCACGACCCGTCCTCGGGGCCCGTGCCGTGACTACCCCAAGCCCGCCTTCCATAGGCCAGGGGCTGGCGACTAGCACCAAGGCGCAAAATCCCAGTAAAAAGGGAAGGCATTGCCTTTATAAGTAACAACCACACAGAGTCAGCAAGCGGAAAGTAAAGTGCAGAAAAGTAAAGGGGGCCGGAAATACAAGCCCAACTGTAAAGTACAACTGAAAAGTAAAGTACAGCAACTGAAGAAAAGACGGCGGCCTCGTGTTGTCCACTGGCAATCCCACCTGAAGGGTGGGTACAGATAGCCTCCAGGCTCCTCGGGTCCCACGTCCGCTCCGAGCACGTCCCGCCCAGTGGTCCACCTCCAGGTACCGTCCTGCTCCACGCCCCAACCGTGATCAGCGCTGTCCGTCGTCTGCAACCAACACAACAAGGTGCGGGCATATCCCGTGCAGGGGTGAGTACAAGCTACTCAGTAAGGACCCCGAGACCCCCGAAGGTCACCCGAAATCCACAAAGGATATAGCACAAAAGAAGGATGCAATCACGAAGTGACATCTGACTCGACTTAGGTATATGCCCATACATATACCTAAGTCCCCAATTCTAGCTCTGCTCTCGAGCTCAAGAACAACTCAATCCACAAAGGAAAGCAAGACTCAAATTCACAAGGAGAGTAAACGGTAAATCCACATAGGATAGTTCAACACAATCCACAAAGGAGAGTAACATAAGATTCAGCTCAACCAGGTATACTTTTTCAGATGACGTCAAAGATGATCACTGATCAATCTAAGTCGTCGAACCCACGAAGGATCGATAGGTACTAACCCCCGCAAAAGACCCACGTAGGATCGGGCTCACACAGAACCTGTAGGCAGTGGCTCACACAGAACCGGTAGTAAGGACCCACATAGGATCGGGCTCACACAGAACCTGTAGCACTGATCCACGTAGGATCGCTGAGTGCAGTAGTCGACGCAGTCCACTGAGGATCTCTGCACAGTCGTCGCCGCAGTCCACGAAGGATCTCTGCTCTGCCGTCGTCGCAGTCCACGGAGGATCTCTGCTCTGCCGTCGTCGCAGTCCACGGAGGATCTCTGCTCTGTCGTCGAAGTCACAGCCAGCGCTAGGGTTCCCGCACATAGCGAGCTCATTTAGGAGGGTCCGCTCCACGAGCCGAGAGGCTGATACATCAACTGACACATAGTCCGAAGTTGATGTATCCAAAAGTTCCGTATCGACAACAGGATCTCGACGCAACAGACGGCGCGTCAATCGGACGCCCGGTCTGAGAGTTATTGGCATTTTCGTCCCAGGGGCCCGGTTGGTTTTTAGGGCAAAACCAACCCGACCGTACTCCGCCTATATCCGATCCTCGGGCGGAGTATGCCAAAAGTTCCGTCCCACTTAAAGGAATCTACCACAGCTGACGGTACGTCGATCGGACGTCCGTAGCTCAAGTTATGAGCGTTTCCGCTCCGAGGGCCCGGTTGGTTTCGTGTACGAACCAACCCGGCCGAACCCAAAGTCTTCCGAAACCTTGAGTATAGTATACCGAAACGACCGTATCGATCCAAGGATCGCGTAGCCGCTGACGGTTCGTCAATCGGAGGTCCCAGGCCCAAGATATGGGCAAAAGACCGAAGAAGGCCCGAAAACGGGGGTCCTGGGCCCGGGGCGACCCGGCCCGAACCACCCCTGGGTCGGCCGAACCGGGTCGGCCCGAACCGGGTCGGCCAGACCCGGCCCGACCCGGCTAGGCCGGGTCCGGTCCGGCCTGGGCGCGGCCCGGCCGACCGGACCGGCCGGCTCGGCTTCGGCCGGGCGGCCGAGGGAGCCGCCGCGGGTCAAACCCGCGGCTTTGAAGAAACGCGGCCCGCGCGGGCCGCGTGCTGGGTGGCCGGACCGCGGACACGGTCCGGTGGATCGCCGCCGCCGCGGCTCGGCCGCGGCGGACTCCTCCGGCGGCGCGCCGGGCGCCGCCGCCTCCGGTCGCCGGCGCCGCCGCCATCTTCCGCGGGCCGCCGGAGTTGCTCCGGTGGCCCGTTTTGCCTCCCGTCTGCGCCATTGTTCCTCCCGGGACGCGTCCTCCACTGCGGAATCAACAAATGGCCCTTGCGTCATGCTTTTTCCGTCGCCCGCCAAATCCGCACAAAAAGGAAGATCGGCGGAGGGTTGCCGGGTCTTGTTCGTTAGACCCGCACCCTCCGCGTTAGTCATAATCCACGGGAGGAATAATCAACAACAATTTTAAATAAATTAAAATTGTTGGAGATCATGTTCTTCACTTTAAAAGAATAAACACGGGGAGATAAGATAAAATATTCCAACATCCCTTACCTTGTCGTCGTCGTCGGACGAGAGGTCGTCGCGGAATCGCTCGTCGCGGAAGAAAGAGATCGTCGCGTCGTCGCGGTTTCCGGCGTCGCGTCGCCAATCTCCGGATCAAGATCAAACGGATTTAATTAATTTAAATCCGTTGATATCGAATTATAAAAAGGAGAGAATTAGAAGATTCGATTCTCACCTTTGTTGTCGAACGAGGATCGGCCGCGGAAGAAGAGGCGTCGCCGAAGAACGTCGCGGGTAGGGCTCGTCGACCTCGCAGATCACGGCGTGCGTCGTCGAATTCCGGTCGCCGGCGTTCTTCGCGTTCTTCGCGTTCTTCGCGTTCTTCGCGTTCTTCGCGGGGAGATGAAGGAATGAAGATTCTCTCAAATCCTTTCCAAGGATTTTTAGGTTGGTCTTATTTTATAAACATGCCAACACACGAAACCGGTTAAGAAACGATCCATCAATTCGAAAGAAACGACCCATTTAATTCACGAAAGAAACAGCCCAATTAAATGGTCTGTTAAGAATTAAAGAAAACGCGTCGGTTGACTTTTCAGTTACTTTGACGGGTTTTCGCGGGTGCGTTACTTAGCGAAAGAAACGGCGGGGCTCGTGCGGGCCCTACCTCACAAATATCCTACCAAGGGGTAGGATATTTCTGGATAGCATCCTATCCAGTTCAACTCAGCTCAAGCCGCCTTTAAGTGACTTCAAGTGGCTTCCAAGCAGCTTAAGTGAAATAAAATAAAGTTGTCGCACAAACTTTATTTTATTTCTGACATAAAGCCACAAAATTTAAAAACCACGTCTGAGCAAACGCAACTCCGGAAGAGGCGTTTCTAAGCAAATACAGGCGCTGCGATTTCATCGGTGCCCTCAGAATTCGATTCCGGGCACCGGTTCAGAAGATAGAAAAACCCGCTCGTCCGTTCACTGAACGTACCCGAGCCAAACTTCGGAAATTGATTCCGGGCACACCGGGCCTCGGAATCAGGTGCCGTCTGAAGCTGCGCTCTTGTAAAATTCCAAAGAAAATTAAGAAAAAAATTTCCTTGAAATTTGCGGGTCTTTACATTACTCCCACCTCAGGGCTTTACGTCCCCGTAAAGATACATCAAAAACTAGGGGAACAAATGGGGGTACTGAGCACGCATCTGAGCCTCCCGCTCCCAAGTGCTCTCCTGGAGGTTCCCGTGCTGCCATCTGACGCGCACAAGAGGAATTGACCGCCCATGTAGGACCCGCTCCTGTCGATCCTCGATCTCCACTGGGACCTCCGCAAAAGTCGCCCCATCGTCCACGTCCAGCTCCCCAAAGTCGATGATGTGCGTCGGGTCGTGCACGTATCTCCTCAGCTGAGACACGTGGAAGACATCGTGCACCCGGTGCAACTAAGGTGGTAGAGCCAGGCGATAAGCCACCTCTCCTATCCTGCTGAGGACCTGGAAAGGCCCGATGAAGCTTGGAGACAACTTGCCGCCTCGGCCAAATCTCCGTAAACCACATCGAGGTGAGACACGCAAAAAGACGTGGTCGCCATCCTCGAACTCCAGTGGCCTCCGCCTCCTGTCAGCATATGACTTCTGCCGGCTCTGAGCTGTCCTCATCATCTCCTGGATGATCTGGACCTTCTCTGTCGTGGGTCGGACCATCTCTGGTCCCACGAGTGCTGACTCCCCAGGGTCTGTCCAGCACAACGGTGATCTCCATGGTCTGCCGTACAACGCCTCGTATGGTGCCATCCCGATGGTGGAGTGGTAGCTGTTGTTGTACGCGAACTCCACCAAGGGTAGGTGGTCCTCCCAGCTACGACCAAAGTCGAGAACACATGCACGGAACATGTCCTCGAGTGTCTGTATGGTCCTCTCCGTCTGACCATCCGTCTAAGGGTGGAAGGCTGTGCTCAGATGGAGCCGCGTCCCGAACGCCTCCTGCAACCCCTTCCAAAGCCGGGAAGTGAAACGAGCATCTCGATCGGAGACGATAGACGATGGCACACCGTGAAGCCGTACGATCTCCTGGACGTAAAGACGTCCCAAGCTCTCCACTGAGCCCTGTTCTCTGATGGGTAAGAAGTGTGCCGACTTGGTGAGTCGGTCGACAATCACCCAAATGGAGTCGTGACCCCTGGAAGTGCGTGGAAGTCCAGTCACGAAGTCCATAGATATGCCATCCCACTTCCACTCCGGGACCTCCAAGGGCTGTACCAAGCCTGCTGGTACCTGATGCTCTGCCATCACCTGCTGGCAGGTGAGGCATCGTGAAACGAACTCTGCCACATCTTTCTTCATGCCCGGCCACCAGTGCTGTCGTCTGAGATCCTGGTACATCTTCGCCACTCCGGGATGTACCGCCAAGGGAGAAGTGTGAAACTCTCTCAGCACCTCCTCTCGTAAAGCAACTGGTACGAAGGTACGCCCTCTGAAAAGGATGTCGTGCTCTGCTCCAAGGGAGAAGCCATCAGGCGCCTGACCTGAGGATATCAGTGCACGCCGGGTCTCACAGTCAGCGTCCTCACGCTGAGCCTCTCTGACCCGCTGTAGAAGTGGAGGAGAGACTGTGAGAGACTGAAGAAAGGTTGCTCCGTCTCTATCCACGAAGGATATCTGCAAGGAGGCTAGCTGCTCCGTCGCCTCCTCAAGTAGTTGAATGCCCGTCCTCCTGCTGAGGGCATCGGCTACCACGTTCCCCTTCCCAGGAGTATAGACTATCTCAAAGTCATAGTCCTGGAGGAACTCAAGCCATCTCCGCTATCTCAGGTTCAGGTCCTTCTGAGAGAAGATATACCTGAGACTCTGGTGGTCAGAAAAGACTGTGAAGCGCTCGCCCATCAGATAGTGCCGCCAAGTCTTCAGAGCGAAGACCACTGCTGCTAACTCCAGGTCATGAGTGGCGTAGTTCTGCTCATGCGGCCTCAACTGACGTGATCCGTAGGCAATCACGGCCCGCTCCTGCATCAGGACGCATCCGAGTCCAGTCCCTGATGCGTCGCAGTAAACTACGTATCCAACTCCCTCCTCAGGCAACCTCAAGATAGGTGCGCTGGTCAACCTCTGCCTCAGCTCCTGGAAGCTCTGCTGACATCTGTCTGACCACACGAAGGGTTTCCCCTTCTTCGTCAACGCTGAGAGTGGTGCTGCAACTCTGGAGAAGTCTGGCACGAATCTCCGATAGTATCCGGCTAGGCCCAAGAAGCTCCGCACCTCTGTCACGCTCTTGGGTGGCTCCCAAGCTAGCACTGCCTCGATCTTCGCGGGATCCACTGCAACTCCCGCCTCAGAAATGACGTGCCCCAAGAAATGGACCTCACGTAACCAGAACTGGCATTTTGAGAGCTTGCCATAAAGCTAGTGCTCTCGGAGTGTGTCTAGGACAACTCGCAGGTGGTAGGCATGCTCCTCCTCAGTCGTCGAGTATACCAAAATGTCGTCAATGAAGACCACGACAAATCGGTTGAGGTATGGCTGGAAGATCCTGTTCATGAGGCTCATGAACACTACTGGAGCATTGGTTACGCCGAATGGCATAACCAAGAACTCATAATGGCCATACCGACACCTGAAGGCCGTCTTCTGCACGTCCTCGTCTCGAACTCTGAGCTGATGATAGCCTGACCGGAGGTCTATCTTCGAGAACCACCACGCTCCCTTGAGCTGATCAAAGAGGTCATCAATCCGTGGCAGCGGATACTTGTTCCTCACTGTCACCTGGTTCAGGCGACGTTAGTCGACACATAGTCGCAAGCTCCCGTCCGCCTTCTTGGCGAACAAAATCGGGAAAGCCCGGGGTGAAACACTGGGTCGGATAAACCCCTTGCTCTGCAAGTCCTCCAACTGTACCCGCAGCTCTCGAAGCTCGGCGGGGGCCATCCGATATGCTGGAGTAGATATCGGGGCTGTCCCGGGGTACAAGTCGATGTAAAAGTCTACCTCTCTACGAGGAGGTAGCCCTGGAACGTCGTCGGGAAAGACGTCCACGTACTGGTCCACCACTGCAGGAAAAGCCGGACTCCGCACGTCCACTGCTCCTAGGATGAGGCTAGCCAACTGATGAGAGATGGGCTGCACTTTCCTCCGCGGAAGTCCATCCTGTGCTGCAAAGGTTCCCTTCTCGCCGGTGAAGGTAAACCTGCTCCCGTCGGTGCGAACACATCGCACCTTGCGCCTAAAACAGTCGATCTGGGCATGAACCGTGGATAGCCAATCCATGCCCAAGATGACGTCGTAAGGCCTCGACGCCGCTACAAGGAGATCCCAGCCGAAGCTCTCGCCTCCTAGAGTAAGCTCACACTGCCGGCACCAGTGCGTAATCGTCGAGTCTGCTCCCGTAGGAGTCTCTAGCCGTAAGGATCGAGCCAACGGCTCAGTCGGAATCTCCGAGCTCCGAACAAGGGCAGAGGCTATGAAAGAGTGACTCTCTCCTGTGTCTATAAGTACTGCAGCAAGGGTGGAATAGACACAGATCGTACCTCGAATCATCTCTGGCAAGTCGGGGTCGTAGGCCTCCACTGCCTGGAGCTGGGCCTGTCCCTGCCCGCCAGCTCCCTGTGGTCGAGGTGGCCCTCCTGGTGGTGGTGGGGGTAGAGCCTGGAAGCGTCGCCCACCACCCGCTACTCGGCCAGCTCCTCTGCCTCGTCCGCCTCCTCCCTGCGGACCGCCACGGTCGACCCTCTGCCTCTGCCTGGGTGGCCCCTCCACCGTCTGCTGCTCCTCTGATCGGCGAGTCGGGCAGTCACGAGCCATGTGACCCTGCCCACCGCAGGAGTAGCACAGCCTGCCTCTCGGAAGGCTGGCACTCCGCTGTGTGCCCTGCACTGCTGAGCCGGTGTCCTGAGGCCGTCTGCATGGGGGTCTGGTCTGCCTGGACCCGAGAGTCATCCGTCGGCTACCTGCTGCCGAAGACTCAGCTACCTGCCGCCCTGCGCTAGGTCTCGCCGCTGAAGAAGGCTCTGCCAGGAAGCTCTCGATCAGGAGGGCTCGCTCCAGCACTCCCGCCTGGGTCGGAATGCTGAGGGAGATCAGCGACGCCCGAATCTCCTGTCGCAAGCCCTGCTCGAAGGTCCGGGCCCGGAAGAAGGGGTCCCGTACCATGTCGGTCGAGTAGCGAGATAGGTCAGTGAACCTCGCCGCGTACTGAGCGACCGTCATGCTGCCCTGGCGCAGCTGGAGAAGCTCCTGGATGCGCACCGCTCGGAGGGTGGCCGGGACGAACTCAGAGCGGAAGAGGCTCTCGAAGTCCGCCCAGAGCAAGGATGCCTCATCGTGAACCTGGAGCATCAAGCTCCACCATCGTCCTGCCGCCGCCTGCAGGAGGCTCGCTGCGAGAATCACCATGAGATCCGCTGGTGTCCTCACTAGCCTAAAGATCTGTACCACCGCCTCTAGCCAGTCCTCGGTGGCCTGGGGGTCCGCCTCACCGCGAAACCTGGGCGGTCGCTGGCTCTGAAACTCATGTAGTGCCCTGAGGCGACGTGCATCGTCAGCGTCTGGTACTGGCAGCATCGGTGGCTCGGCGGGTAAAGCTACCGCCGGTGCCACTGCTAGCAAAGGGCCCTGCACCGAGGCCTCGTCGCTCGGTGGGCCGCCGTCGCGCCCTACACTCGGAACCCTAGCTGGCTGTCGTCGCGGGGCCATTCTGAAAAGGAGAACAAGAGCACCACGGTCAGAACAGTATACCTGGTGAGCTGGCACAAGTAATCACAAGGAAAACTTGAGACTTTCATAAAGCAGATTAGTATACCCGGTGAGCTGACACAAGTAATCACAAAGATAACTCGAAACACACACGCAATCAATGTTTTCATGCATTAAGTCGGAAATCAGGAGTCAGGGTCCTGGTGTACGGATACGTCGGCCGCCGCACCAACACTGGGCTCCCTGAACTGATAACCACACTCAATACACTAAACACTATTGCTTCATATAGAAAGAAAGGACGATCAGAGTCTGCGGTAGAACCGACCGCCTCTGATACCAATTGGTCACGACCCGTCCTCGGGGCCCGTGCCGTGACTACCCCAAGCCCGCCTTCCATAGGCCAGGGGCTGGCGACTAGCACCAAGGCGCAAAATCCCAGTAAACAGGGAAGGCATTGCCTTTATAAGTAACAACCACACAGAGTCAGCAAGCGGAAAGTAAAGTGCAGAAAAGTAAAGGGGGCCGGAAATACAAGCCCAACTGTAAAGTACAACTGAAAATTAAAGTACAGCAACTGAAGAAAAGACGGCGGCCTCATGTCGTCCACTGGCAATCCCACCTGAAGGGTGGGTACAGATAGCCTCCAGGCTCCTCGGGTCCCACGTCCGCTCTGAGCACGTACCGCCCAGTGGTCCACCTCCAGGTACCGTCCTGCTCCACGCCCCAACCGTGATCAGCGCTGTCCGTCGTCTGCAACCAACACAACAAGGTGCGGGCATAGCCCGTGCAAGGGTGAGTACAAGCTACTCAGTAAGGACCCCGAGACCCCCGAAGGTCTCCCGAAATCCACAAAAGATATAGCACAAAAGAAGGATGCAATCACGAAGTAACATCTGACTCGACTTAGGTATATGCCCAAACATATACCTAAGTCCCCAATTCTAGCTCTGCTCTCGAGCTCAAGAACAAATCAATCCACAATGGAAAGCAAGACTCAAATTCACAAGGAGAGTAAACGGTAAATCCACATAGGATAGTTCAACACAATCCACAAAGGAGAGTAACATAAGATTCAGCTCAACCAGGTATACTTTTTCAGATGACGTCAAGATGATCACTGATCCATCTAAGTCGTCGGAACCACGAAGGATCGATAGGTACTAACCCCCGCAAAAGACCCACGTAGGATCGGGCTCACACAGAACCTGTAGGTAGTGGCTCACACAGAACCGGTAGTAAGGACCCACATAGGATCGGGCTCACACAGAACCTGTAGCACTGATCCACGTAGGATCGCTGAGTGCAGTAGACGACGCAGTCCACTGAGGATCTCTGCACAGTCGTCGCCGCAGTCCACGAAGGATCTCTGCTCTACCGTCGTTGCAGTCCACGGAGGATCTCTGCTCTGCCGTCGTCGCAGTCCACGGAGGATCTCTGCTCTGTCGTCGAAGTCACAGCCAGCGCTAGGGTTCCCGCACATAGCGAGCTCATTTAGGAGGGTCCGCTCCACGAGCCGAGAGGCTGATACATCAACTGACACGTAGTCCGAAGTTGATGTATCCAAAAGTTCCGTATCGACAACAGGATCTCGACGCAACAGACGGCGCGTCAATCGGACGCCCGGTCTGAGAGTTATTGGCATTTTCGTCCCAGGGGCACGGTTGGTTTTTAGGGCAAAACCAACCCGACCGTACTCCGCCTGTATCCGATCCTCGGGCGGAGTATGCCAAAAGTTTCGTCTCACTTAGAGGAATCTACCACAGCTGACGGTACGTCGATCGGACGTCCGTAGCTCAAGTTATGAGCGTTTCCGCTCGGAGGGCCCGGTTGGTTTCGTGTACGAACCAACCCGGCCGAACCCAAAGTCTTCCGAAACCTTGAGTATAGTATACCGAAACGACCGTATCGATCCAAGGATCGCGTAGCCGCTGACGGTTCGTCAATCAGAGGTCCCAGGCCCAAGATATGGGCAAAAGACCGAAGAAGGCCCGAAAACGGGGGTCCTGGGCCCGGGGCGACCCGGCCCGAACCACCCCTGGGTCGGCCGAACCGGGTCGGCCCGACCCGGCCCGACCCGGCTAGGCCGGGTCCGGTCCGGCCTGGGCGCGGCCCGGCCGACCGGACCGGCCGGCTCGGCTTCGGCCGCGCGGCCGAGGGAGCCGCCGCGGGTCAAACCCGCGGCTTTGAAGAAACGCGGCCCGCGCGGGACGCGTGCTGGGTGGCCGGACCGTGGACGCGGTCTGGCGGTTCGCCGCTGCCGCGGCTCGGCCGCGGCGGACTCCTCCGGCGGCGCGCCGGGCGCCGCCGCCATCTTCCGCGGGCCGGCGGAGTTGCTCCGGTGGCCCGTTTTGCCTCCCGTCTGCGCCATTGTTCCTCCCGGGACGCGTCCTCCACTGCGGAATCAACAAATGGCCCTTGCGTCATGCTTTTGTCGTCGCCCTCCAAATCCGCACAAAAAAGAAGATCGGCGGAGGGTTGCCGGGTCTTGTTCGTTAGACCCGCACCCTCCGCGTTAGTCATAATCCACGGGAGGAATAATCAACAACAATTTTAAATAAATTAAAATTGTCGGAGATCATGTTCTTCACTTTAAAAGAATAAACACGGGAAGATAAGATAAAATATTCCAACATCCCTTACCTTGTCGTCGTCGTCGGACGAGAGGTCGTCGCGGAATCGCTCGTCGCGGAAGAAAGAGATCGTCGCGTCGTCGCGGTATCCGGCGTCGCGTCGCCAATCTCCGGATCAAGATCAAACGGATTTAATTAATTTAAATCCGTTGATATCGAATTATAAAAAGGAGAGAATTAGAAGATTCGATTCTCACCTTTGTTGTCGAACGAGGATCGGCCGCGGAAGAAGAGGCGTCGCCGAAGAACGTCGCGGGTAGGGCTCGTCGACGTCGCAGATCACGGCGTGCGTCGTCGAATTCCGGTCTCCGGCGTTCTTCGCGTTCTTCGCGTTCTTCGCGTTCTTCGCGTTCTTCGCGGGGAGATGAAGGAATGAAGATTCTCTCAAATCCTTTCCAAGGATTTTTAGGTTGGTCTTATTTTATAAACATGCCAACACACGAAACCGGTTAAGAAACGATCCATCAATTCGAAAGAAACGACCCATTTAATTCACGAAAGAAACAGCCCAATTAAATGGTCTGTTAAGAATTAAAGAAAACGCGTCGGTTGACTTTTCAGTTACTTTGACGGGTTTTCGCGGGTGCGTTACTTAGCGAAAGAAACGGCGGGGCTCGTGCGGGCCCTGCCTCACAAATATCCTATCAAGGGGTAGGATATTTCTGGATAGCATCCTATCCAGTTCAACTCAGCTCAAGCCGCCTTTAAGTGACTTCAAGTGGCTTCCAAGCAGCTTAAGTGAAATAAAATAAAGTTGTCGCACAAACTTTATTTTATTTCTGACTTAAAGCCACAAAATTTAAAAACTACGTCTGAGCAAACGCAACTCCGGAAGAGGCGTTTCTAAGCAAATACCGGCGCTGCGATTTCATCGGTGCCCTCAGAATTCGATTCCGGGCACCGGTTCAAAAGATAGAAAAACCCGCTCGTCCGTTCACTGAACGTACCCGAGCCAAACTTCGGAAATTGATTCCGGGCACACCGGGCCTCGGAATCAGGTGCCGTCTGAAGCTGCGCTCTTGTAAAATTCCAAAGAAAATTAAGAAAAAAATTTCCTTGAAATTTGCGGGTCTTTACACTTCAACTCTTTTCACTTTATTTAAATGAAAAATTAATGATTCATCAATCCTTTATTTAATTATTTATTCATATACATATTAAAAATAATAATTTGATGTATAGTTGGTATTACATACCAATCCAATATATATAATTGATTTTTTAAAAAATAATTCCTAAAATGGAGTCTTGATATATTTTATTACACCACTTCATGAATTAAAGAATGTTTTATCTTCAATGTCCTGGATCCATATAATTTAAAAAGATCCCTTACTTTTTAATACATAGTTATAGGTTCACCAACTCAAATTTATTATTATGATATCCTATCTTTTTATTTTATTTTAGTCAAGTACCCTTACCCAAACAAAAACCATATGTTAGTATTAGACTTATTACGATGTTTTTAGGGTCTTAAGAGGGAATCATGGATTTTTAAAGAATGAATTAACTTGAATTATTTATTAAAAAGGGAGAATACCTTTAGTTTAGGTATTAATATGTTGAATTTGGTGTTAGATAATGGAATTAGAGGTATTTTTCGGTGTGATTTAATGTGTAATAAGATGTTTTCTAACATTAATTAAGGTTAATGGGTTTTATTAAAAGAAAATTAATTTTTTTCTGAAGAAACAGTCCCAAAGATTTATGTTGGATACCAACATAAGTCAAATAAACTATATAATAGACCAATATTCTACAACCATAATTTTGGTGGCTCCCATTTGATTTCTAGTGGTATACATTCTTTTTTTAAAAGTGGCTAAAAATTTAATTTCTTACCTAACAATTTTACAACAACTTAAGTATCATTAAAAACCGTTTTTCCTTGAACAAATGGTTTCATTAGGAGCTCCTCCATTAATATATTCCATAAATATATCACTCCCAAGGATCAAGGATGTTTTAAGATATTTGTTCTAACTTATTCAATTTTTTCCCTCTCCCCCTCATTTCCAAATCCTCCTCATTGTCTTCTAATTATTTTTCTGTTATTTAGCTTTTAATTTTGACTTCTGTTTTCACCAAAGCGTGGTGAAATCATCATATTTACTTGTTATTCTGGTATTCTTGGTTAAAGGAAGGTGTTATAGGTTTATTTTCTTGGTTTAATCATATTTATTATTTAAATAAATAATGTGGAAATTTATTTGATAAATTTCATGGTTTTAGGTTAAAATTGGAGAATGGCATGTTTATATAATTATAGATAAAGAATAGTACATATTTGTGTTAATTATAGTGGTTGGATATATTGTTTTATTTCGGGTCTTATTAGTTCTTTTATATGGTGGTTGTTTGTTTTGGTTTCTTTAGTAATAGTAATATTTAATTAATAGTTCATAATTGTTTCTTGATGATCATGGGGATTGGTAAAGCTCAACAAAATTTATGTAAGGCTGATTTCTTCATCCATGTGAATCTTGTGTTATTCCCATAAAATGTAAACTTTCCATTTTCCAATTTTATTAATAAATACGACTTTATATTTTAAAAATATGAATGAATATATTTCAATTGAACAGTTGGTATTACAAAAAAAATGTTTTCAATGGGTTTATTTGGTATAGGGTAGTGGTATTCATCACCTCCCACTTATTTTGTGAACTTGATAAAACCATTTATATTTTCATTTATCCCATGAAAAGGATAGATTTTATTGTTGTATTTTTACCCAAAAATTATAATGTATTAACCGATGATTAATTTATATCATATAATCAGATTTTGTGATTGTTTCATAAACATTATTTTATTATGGTGGTGTCAAATCTAGATATCATATAATCTTCCAATAAGGGTGTCATATAACAAGGGTGTTTACATTTAGATATCATATTGAAGATAGTGGAGAACTAATAACCCATTTATAAGATGGTGTAGATATCATATCCACCATCAGGACTTTCCAAGGGGAGGCATGACACATACCCAAGGAAAACAAACCATGAAGAAAAAATAAGTACAATAAACATAATATTGTGGTATATTGACCTATTATGTTGTAAATATTATCAATATGACACTAATTCCTAGACAAACCTTGTCCCATAGAACCATACCCAATATATTAATTAGATTTTAAAATCATTTATTTATCCCATTAAAATTCTAGTTCATAATAAATTACATTTGACTTTCAAAAAAATATTTTAGAATATATTTCATATCTAGATATTTTCATAAAAGAGACCATGAAATCTCCACGTAATTGATCACACCAATAAAACTGAGATGATGACTAGACACTAATGTTCAATTTATAATTTAACATCTAAAAAATTCAACTAAAACTCATACCTTTCATGAAAGGAATGTTCATAATAAAACCATGAAAAATAAACTGTTATCCTAAATGAATCAATGTTATCACGTTTCTTTTCCAAAAATGAGTGTATGGACAGAAACATGAGATTACACAAACCACTTTTATACTAAATATAAATTAGGTAACCATATAGATTAAATTTTTTAACAGTTTCACTTGTTAGTTGATTGGAGAGGGGTTTCTTTAAAACATAAAATTAATCTTCTCATTAATGAAACATAATTACTTTATAGTAAAATTATAAGAAGTTAATTACCTTAATATTGTTGTTTTCTAAGATGGCTATCACTGAAAATATTAATGATGATTATTGTTTTTTGATATAGAAAAAGTTTAACCATATGAGTATAATATTTTATATTTATTTAATAAAAACATTTATGAAATGTTCTCTCAGTGAATATTTCACCCATTTTAATATGCATAATTTCTATTTGATGGATAAAAATACAATCTAAATATTATTTAGATTAGATTTATCACATACCCCATTTTATATCTTTCTAGGTAGACCATAATTTTTATCATATTATATTTGAATCGTGGATAATTGAGTTGAAAAATATTTTCCCATGTACATCATTTGAAATAATGTCAACACCAAGCAGCTAGTATATTAACATTCAAATATTCCCAAATAATGTTATCCTAGTTATGAAATAATTTATTGATATATAATACTCTTATAAGAACCTACTTCTACAATAGATGTATTTATTTGTGATGGTTTCTACATGGTGGTATTATATAGCCACTAAAAACTATAGAAAACTAAATTTCCATAAATTTCAGTGAAATATTGTAGTTAAAACCATCACTAATTTATTATTAGTAGAGGATTAAAAATAAATTACCTAATATATATTATTTTTTGGTGGTTTCTATAAATAAATTATATCAAAAAAAACTATTCTCATCCATTATGGACCCATTTCATCATCTAAATATTCCTACCAAAAATTCCTCCCCTCTAAATGACATTATCCCCACTTAATGATGCAATTCCACCTTACATTTTCTCCCCTCCCGATGAAAACCTATTACATCCCTATGACAAATTTGGACTCATGTTGGACCATCCTACAATGATGATTCCAACAATATTCTTCCATTAGTTACTAAAATCATCTAGTCGTGAATGTTTTCCTTCTTATTACTCTCCTCTTCATATCTTCAAAACCCAATCAACACCCAACACCACTACTACGATTAGTTTTGAATGTTCCACTTCCAATTTTAATTATTTAATTTTTTATATTTTTTTAATGATATAATTAGATCTAAAATATTTTTTTTATTTTTTACATACACTTTTATGATGTTTATTTTCTTTATAATAATATAAAACATATAGCATGGTTTATATTTTATCATATAATTTGATATATTAATTTATTTATTGATCAAAATACTAACTAAATCACCAACATTCTATAGTTTTTCATTAATGATTGTAATGATTTCCAATGTTTCCAAAATATTGTCCATGTGAGTGTAATTTTGAAATGATTAAATTTACTTAAATATTGTCACGATATATTTTTAGTATCATATGGTTGTAAAATCTCATATTTCATTACATTTTACAAAATATTTTGATTTTATGTTTATACCATTAGTTTCATGATGGTTTATATTAGATATAAGTTTTATTTTATACTTGATATCATTTCATTAATATGTTTTATTCTTTTTTTATAGTTTTTTCTTAAAATATATAAATATATAAAATTTGGATTACTTAACCTTGAAATACATATCAATAACTTATTGTTTGGGTGAATGTTTTATAATATTTTGTTGAAAATGAATATATTGATTAAAGATTTAAATTTTCTTATCCTACATATAATTTTACATAGTGGTAGAAAATACATGAAGATTACAAACACATGAAATTGAAAAAAAATTATGGATATGTAATATAAATTTATCATGTTGAATTAAACAATATAGAAATTCCAATATTTATACAATATCGTAATCATCAAGCTGCCTCCCCAGCAGTAGAGGATGAAATTCATAACATAGATATTCATCCATTAGGAATAATAATACATCATGTTAATGATTAAACATTTTAATTGATTCTCTTGTTAGTTATATTTAGATTAACATGGGTGTCAAATTAAATTGAGCAATAAAATTTATTTTATAATCTTATTAAATGAAATCAAAAGTTTCATATGGGGTGTAAAAAATCATTAAAAAATATACTTTCCAATGAAATTATATCATATGAATTGTTTGTGTGTAATGAATAATAATTTAATTTAAATGATATTTTAACAATTTAAGAACATAAATATTTTTATACTTTTAAAACATAATGTTTTCAATAACGTGATTCACATGCAACATTAAACCTCAAAAAATTATAAAATATAATATAAAAGATATAATGTAGCCATAAAATCTAAAATAATAAATATTGGTAACTATATTATGAAATATATAAATCAATTAAAACAATTTTAATTATTAATACTGAGGAATTGATAAAATTCAATCAGTATAGCTAATGAACTAATAATATAGATTTATGCATTAAAAATGTAACCTCTCTAAAAATATTATTTTTCTATGTTTTATTTCAAGAAACTCAATATATTATGGAAAAAATATATTTCTTATATAAATAACATAATAAATGTAATTTTGTTAAATAATTTATTGGATATAAGAAAGTGAAGTTCATTCCTTTTTAATGAGGTTATTTCCTTATAAAATTCAATTTGGTTATATATTAGAGTATTTATTTAAAAGTTAAATTATAAAATTTTAGAAATATGATTTTTAAAAATAAACATTAATTTTAGATTCATCATTTAAAAATTATATTATGATGTATTTTTTCACTATTCAAAAATAGTTGATTTTAATTGAAAAATGAAAAATACTGATATTGCTGAAACTATCACTATGATGAAATTATTATAATTAAATAATGAAATTAATGTATTTAATACAATTTTATATAATATATATATACTTATCTATAAAATAAATCATTTAAAATTTCTATGTTGTATTTTTAGAACACACATATATTTTTTTGGGGACATAAGTAATGCATTACTCTAAAAACAAATTTACTTTCTTATATAATAAATTATTTCGATAACATGTTGAAATTAAAAGGGAGAAAAATTATTTCATATTTTAGATCAACATGATTATATTATTAAACAATTTTTATTTCATTTTTGGGAATAAACAATACAGTTACTAATATTAATGATAATGACCATGATAGTGGTAAAATGTTTATTGAGATGAATTGTTTTATTGGTATTATATATATTTTATCTCATAAAACAAATTAATCACTTATAAATTATCACTCATTAAATTTCTAATCATTAATAAATAAGAAAAAGAACAACTAATTGTGAAAAAATATTTTTCTATTATTGATTATATATATAATTTTATTTTTAAAGTTAACTTTCTCTAATTAATAAATTGAGTTATATTAATTTAATAGTGAAATTATTTTCTTAACACCCAAATTTGATGTTATGGGTTATTTTTTATGTTTATTAAGACAAATGATACATGTCCAAAAGCAACATAACCTTGTATAAAAATATAATCGTAAAAATATAAGACCTAATTACTGATTGAAAATTATTATTTTTATTGATAAAAAGAGGAAATAAAAATTGAGAAAATGTAAAGCGGAATTATAGAAGTTCAAGGTGGCCAAAAATTGTTAATAACAAGTTGATCCCCTTGGATGATGGTATTTAAGACATTTGATATAGAAACCTATATAGTGTAGATGATGATTTTCTCATCATCCCTTCTTTTATGGGAAAGAGTGTCCACTGCGAAGTTATCTTTTGGGAAAATTTGGCCAACAAGACTACCTTGATTTTTTCTTGATTTACTGATCCTAAATAAGTAGGCCAAAATCAATGGAGGGTTTTCTTTCGCTTAAATTATTAAAACCAATGCCTCAGAGTCAGATTCAATTTCATTGATCTGGATATTCTTCATCTGAAATAGCAAGATGCATGTATGCGTGGATTTAGTCTATGCACCAATAGCATTACCAGCTCTATATAAATAACTAAATGTGATGATTATTTATCCTCTACTATATCTCACTATTTTATCCCATAATATCCATGTCCATGTATGATCCATCCATGTATAGCTTCAGGACACTATCTGTTGGGTTCCACCTAATCCATCGACCCTGGATACCACTATGAGAGCCCATATTCATATAGGTTCATGGAAAGCACCTAGCCAACAGGGTATATTTCTACCCACCATGGATAATTGTCCAATGTTCATCCACCAATTCCTTTGTATGAACCTAGAGTCAAATTCGAGAGTTACATGTACCCTCATGATCCTTGTTTCTTACTTCCCAAAGGATCCAGCAGACAATAGTGAATATTAAACTATGGATATACTATTCCAAACCTTGGAGTCTCATTCCCTGGAAGTAGTTGACAAGACTCCCATGTATCAAATTACAAGCTTTGATGACAACCAAGCCCTATCCAATTATGTCCCATATCCTTCTTACACTATCACCTTTGAAAAAGAGATGCACCATAGATTTCAGTTATGTCCTCTTGAAAAAATATCCATGGGATGCCAAGCTCACCCTTTTACATTGCATGTTATCCTCCATCAAAACCACCTTGTTATCAATCTACTAGAAAAAGAAAATTCATTTTTTTGGGATCTCATTAATCTAGATAATCATTTCACACTCGTCCTGATCACCTTATATGTGTGACAAAGCCCTTTAATTTTGAAAACTAAATCTACCTGAGGTAAAACCTATAAAATAGAACTTATCACATATATCCACCATGTTGACGGTCTCAAAACATTGATTTTTTTTATCATTGAGATTTTCCACCATCAATTATTAGTGTCTACTCACCTCCTTGAAAGGGAGATTCGATGCTGGACTTCGTGAGATGTATTATATCTCTACCATCTAATTTTCCCATCATATATTAACATCTCCACATCCCACTAACCATCGATTATAAGGATGGAATTTCTTTATATGATTTAAGATGTACCTCAAGATACTGGATAGTTTTCTATTTTGACACGCCTAATCATCTCAAACTCCCTGAGTCATGTCACTAATGAATCATTCCCATAGAGAGCATCATTCAACAATGTCCCTTATGATCTACTCTTACATGGAGTGCATGGTTTTAGAAACACTATGTAGGCCCACTCCACCATCCAAAATTTGGTTTTACATACATTTCTGTGATGCCCAATGAAACTATTCCACATGATTATTATTTTGAAGGATTTCGGTCATGATAGTTTCCATCTTAGTGATTTTCCATTTTAGGGGATGATAAAAGATAATACATGCTTTGTAATTGAGGTTAAACATTGTTGATATTTAAAGACCTGGATGTTTTCATGTGATTGTTTTAAATTTTTTGGAATTATTACGAGTAAGTTAAAAATGATGGTGCATTATTCTGAGGCCTAGTGTGCCCAGAATGAATTTTTGATTTTTTTTAAGGTACGTTTAGTAAACCCACGGGTAGAATTTTCTATCCCTTTAACCGGTGCTCGGATTAAAAATCGAAGGGAGCCATTGAATCCACATCAATGGGATTTACTTAAGGGATGATTCAATTTGACTGCAGTTGGTCTAGAAAAAAAATTATATTTTAGAAATTTTATAAAAGAAAAAATAAAATAACTTAGTTGTTTTATTCTTTCTTTACCACCAATAGACAGGCGGCTCCGTGGGACAATTGAAGTGTCAATCAATTAAATGGATTCACTTTTCAAATCCTATGTAATAACGTCGTTGGAAATTGGGAAGGTTCCAAATTAATGATCCATCATCAATCTCAGGATCTTTAGACACCCTCCCCCTCTCTTATTTATATGGATCTTGGGGAGAGCTATCGAAACTGCTTCACCATGCAACGAAGTACGGACAAAGTACAGAGATTCCAAACACTTTGAGGATAGATCTGGTTCTAGCGGTAGGTGATGGGAGACACCGAACCACGAACCAAAAGATGACATACAAGCGAAGTCATTGGAAACTCGTTGTGGAAGAGACGAACACTGAAACTTCCTCAATCGCGGGTATTCTCCATTGATCATGAGGTAGGGATTTGTTTTATTTTTGTATAATTAAAGTGATTATAGAATCATTTAATCCTCCCCTATGATTACAAGCTATCACAGAGGGCGTGGGCCTAACGAAACTATATTGGACCCTCTTCTACCTTGCTACCCACCTCTGTTATCCAAGGAGGACCACTGGTGTAGCGATACCGAGGACCGGCACCGATAGGGACTAAGGAGGCGGCCAACATCAGCTGGTCGCGAGGGAGGAGGCAGTTCCCCTATGCCGCGGGAGGAATCATCCATGGCTCTTCAAGCACAGTGAACAGAGGAGGCGTCAAACACACAATCTGGTCATGGAAGAAGAGGGCGGTGCCACCAGAATGCCGCCAGAGGACACGGGCTACGACTCGTCAGCCGCAGCGGACTGGAGGAGGTAGAAAACACACCAGTCGACCACAGGTGGAGTATCAGCATGCTTTCCTGCACCATTAGAGATGGCTTCTGGCACAGGCCAGCTGTGACGGGAGGCAGGACCCACTCTAGCAGGTCTCATATACCACTTAGCAGTGACACAAGGCGCCGCCCCTACGGACAAAACTGGATGGCCCTCACGACCATTGAGGAATATCGGGGGTCACTCCCCCAATGGCAGTTAGGGCGGGCCCTGCCATAGTGGGCCCCTCCACCCAACCATGGGCCGCACCTCACACAGCAGGGCTGCCTGCCCAGTGAGAAGCGTGACCAGCTGGCTCTGCCCCCCATGGGGGCTGGGACGTTCCCCCCATTGAGGGTCCATCCAGCTCGTGGCCCAGTAGGCCAATCCCTCCATGAACATGCCGCATCGGGTCGTACTAGGCCGGGTTGGGTCGTGTCGGTCCAACCTAGTCGGGCCGGACCCGGACCCCACCGGCCCCGTTCTGCTTAATGGGTCATAACATGAGATCCGGGCTTCTGTTTGATGAAATTTATATGGTGTTGAAACCCTTGGAGAAAGACGGTCCTTTAGAATACTTCACTTGAGTTTTGGAGATAATTGGAGTACAGCCGGGTTGGATCATATCTAAATCCAACTGGGCCCTCAGAACTAAAACCCTTATAACTCAGAGACCAGGTGCCTGATTGACGTGTCAGTTGTCACGTTGGAACCCTTACGACATGGTGTTACTTTTGGTTACTCCCTTGTGGAGATTACTGGGGGTCGAGGTATGACCGATATATCTAGGGGAAGATTCTACGGAAATCAACTGCACCGGGTGTGAGGAATCCTATGGTTGGCTGTAATGTGAACAACGAACATCGGTCCCGAGTTGGTTAGCATCTATCGATTCTGTGTGGGTCAGCATATATCATATCCTATGTGGATCAGTGCTCAGTGATCCTATGTGGGTCAGCGCATACTGATCCTATATTTGTCCGATCTTGTGTGAGCAACGGGGGTTATTTCCTAACGATACTATGTGGATTGGAAGCAGTGATTTTTAACAGAATAAGATAATCTGGCTTACAACTAATAATTTATACTTCTATGTATAACTTATACCAGATTGTGGGATGATTATTTTACCTTCATGGTGTTATCTTTGTGGTTTTACCTATGTGGTACTTCTATCTCAATGGTGTTACAAATGTGGTACTTTTACCATCATGGTATTGTCTTCATGGCATTACTTGTGTGTTACTTCTATCTTTGTGGTGTTGCCTATGTGGTACTTCAACCTTGTTGGTGTTCTCTTCGTGGTGTTGTATGCATTGTACTTCTACCATCGTGGTGTTGTCTTCATGGTGTTACATGTGTGGTACTTCTTTCTTCGTGGTGTTTCCTGTGTGGTACTTCTTCCTTCACGGTGTTACCTTTGTGTTTTTCCTCCCACATGTATGAGATCAGTATTTCTTTATTACTTAGATATATGCATTTGAATATACCTAAGAAGATTTGATGCCTACTGCTTCATTCTTTTATAATGATGTATTTCGTTGTGGTATTTTTTGTGTGGAACTCTGGGAGACCTACGGGGGTCCCGAGGTCCCTACTGAGTATCGTTATACTCACCCCAAGACGGGCTATGCTCGCTCCTTGTTCGGTCTTGTGCAGATGATAGACAACATTGATCGAGGCAGAGGGAGCCAGGACTTGATGGTACTCGGAGGTGGACTATTTGTAATTATGTGATGTAGGGACTAATAATTGTGAGCTATACCTACCCTTCAGGTAGGGTCCTCAATGGATGATCCATGATCTATTTTCAACTTTTCAATTCTATTTATACTTTTAGGTGGGCTTGTATTCTGACCCCATTACTTTCATCACACTTTTACTGGAGAATTTTACCTCATGGTTTCTTCTTGTGGTGTTCTTGGACTGTGAGTCTGTACAGGTTAAAAGGAAATTCCTTTCTATTTTAGGGATACACCTTTCTGGTGCTAGTCACTGGCCCCTGTTCTATAGAATGAAGGCTTGTGGTAGTCACGACACGTGCACGAGGGATGGGTCGTGCAAAAGTGGTATCAGTGCAGACAGTTCTACTGAAGAACATGGACTATGATATTTTCTATGTGGCTATATTGTTATGTATTATGAGTGTGGTTTTCAGTTTGGGGAATCCAGTGTATGTGCAAAGACTAAAATATCCACACACCAGGACACTGGATTTTGATTTCCGACTCAGTGTATGGTAATATTGATTGCATGTATGTTTGAAAAGTGTTTCTTGTGTTCTATTTGAGTCATCCCATGAGGTATAAATTATTGACTGTGGTGTACCTGTTTTCTTTTAGGATGCCACCATGTAGACATCCAACCAGGATTCTTGAGAGAGAACGCGATGATGGCCCACCGAGTGATGAGGCCTCAGTGCAAATCCCTCTTACATTGTTAGCATCTTTCGATGGTGTACGAGTAGCACCACTACCCGTAGATAATCCATTTCCACTATCCCCAACCAAAGTATGCATGCCGACTAATCTTGTTACACGATTTCTAGTGGAAGATGCATCTGAGGTTCCGAGGAGAGATGGATCCACATGTGGATGAGGACTAGCTGGAGTCTGTGGCCAGAGTTTTTATCTTAGTGAGGACACCAGCTGATCTGATGGTGATCATAGCTTCCAGTCTCTTTTATGGATTAGCTGGGAGATTGTGGAGTCTGACACTATAGATACACAATGAGGTGACCCTAATTTGAGCGGACATCAAGATCATTTTGATGGTAGAGTTCATCCCAGTGACTTTACACTCAATGCATATACAGGATCTGCTGCATTTACAGCACTACAACATGACTGTGGCCTAGTACTCGGCGAGGATCACTGATCTATCTCGCTACTCCACCGACAGGGTACAAAAAAATTTCTTCTGGGCCTGAACCATTAATCAAGGTTTCATAAGAGAGATTAAATCATCGATGATTTCACTCATCATTCCGATGCAGGCTGGGGTGCTAGAGAGAGTGATTTTGGTAGAGATATTTTTAGCAGAGCTGACACTGATAGAGAGAGCCACCACCAGATGTCAGGCAAGTTGTTGATGGATGATGTAGGGTCCCAAGGGGGGGAAAATCCTAGGGTCGACAACTTAAGGATATAGGGTCGGTGGTGAGGGGCTCATGGGATAGAGGAGGACATATGAGGATCCGAAAATTCTATACATGCGGTGGGCAAGGTCACATGGCTCGCAACTGCCCGACCTGCTGTACGGACCACCATCAGACAGTTGTGGACCACTGAGGCTGAGGCCGAGATTAGATTGAGGAGGTCCGTAGGAATCATACCGATATGGCAGAGGAGATGGTCATGTTGTAGGAGGTGGATATTGATTCGAGGTTCTACCGCCACCACCTCCATGTGGCCCACCCTGACCATAGGGAGAAGGAGGTCATAGACGAGCTCAACTTCAGGCAGTTAAGGCCTATTACAACGATGATCCAAATATGATTCAAGGTAGACATTGGGTCTAATCCACCTTAGATGAAGTTCTTATAGTCAAAGGTTCTAGTCACTATTTTTTTCCCATGACCCTCATTCAATTCTCGGAGATTCCGGTGGAGCTGTTGGATGGATCCTTTTGACTACAGACTTCTACAGGAGAGGATTCAATGATCACACACTGGTGACGAAAGTGTGATCCTACTATAAGTGGCGAGAGATTCATATGATATCTTATAGTAGTGACGTCAATGCCTTACGTCGTCCTCTTGGGTATGGATTGGTTATCCATAGTATATGATCATATTAACTGTATTAGGTGCAAAGTGCGGTGTGTCCACAAGGATGGGACCCGAGTTTCCTTACCGACGAGAAGGGAAGCTTTGAAACACATTATAGACATTCCTAGATGAGGGTGCATCTGATCACACATTAGTTGTCAAGGCATACCCTTAGAGAAGTTGATGTTGAGATTCCCATCTATACTGTAGTGGTTGAAAGGTATGCCGATGTCTTTATGGATGATGTTCTGGAACTACCTCCACGCAGAGAGGTAAACTTTTACATTGACCAGTACACCAGGATGACACTAATATCTACACCAACATATCATATGTCTGTCGCGGAGCTTCGTGAGTTACTGGTACATTTAGAGGACTTGTAGAGGAAGGGTTCATAAGGCCTAGTGTTTCTCCATGGGCAGCCCCAATTTTTTGCGCCAAGCTGGAAGATGGGATTTTGAGACTCCATGTAGACTACTAACGCCTAAACCAATTGATCATGAAGAACAAGTATCCACTTATGAGGACTGATGATCATTTCAATCAGTTGAAGGGAGCTCGTTGGTTTTTGAAGATAGAACTCAGATTAGGATATTATCATCTCAGGGTACGAGATGCGGATATGCATAAAACGAAATTCAGATGTCGGTATGACCACTATGAGTTCTTGATATGCCATTTGGAATGAAACATTCCCCAGTAGTGTTCATTTGGTTCATAAGAATGATCTTCTTTCCATACATTGATCGCATTGTGGTTGTCTTCATTGATTACATCTTGATATACTCAGCGATGGAGTTGGAGAACTCCAATCATGTGCAAATAGTTTTGGTTACACTCCAGAAGCACCAACTTTATTGTATGCTCTCCATGTTCTAGTTTTGGATACAAGTGGTCCACTTTCTAGGACACATTTTCATAGAGGCTAGAGATGCAGTGGATCTGGAGAAGATAGAGGCTGCACATTCTTCGGAGCCACCTAGGAGTGTGACTGAGGAGCAGAGTTTCATGGGATTTCTAGGATACTACTATATATTTGTGCTTGATGTATCCAGAGTTTCGTCACCCTTTCCAATATTGACGAAGAAGGTAAATCCCTTCATATGGACAGAGAGATGCCAATAGAGTTTTTATGACCTGAGGCACAAACTGACGAGTGCCCCATCTTGAGGCTTCCAGAAGAGGGTGTTGGGTATGTAGTCTACTACGACGAGTCAGAGACCAAACTTGGATGTTTCCTAATGTAGGAGTGAGCAATGATCTCATATAGTTTGTGACATCTAAGAAAACATTAGAATAACTATGCTACCCCTGGCCTGGAGTTAACAGTAGTGTTATTTTCCGTGAATATGTAGCAGCATTACTTTATTGGAAAACGATTTATAGTCTACTATGATAACAAGAGTCTCACGTATATCTTCTCATAAAAGGACATGAACCCGAGGTAGAGGTAATGGTTGGAGTTCTTCTAGGACTATGACATTGAGATATTCGATACTCATGGGAAGGGGAATGTGGATGTAGATGCACACAGTAGGAGGTCTGGGCTGCAGTTGTTTAGTGAGGTTAGAGAGTAGCTATCCATGTTGCAGATAACCTTCATGGATAGAGATGGAGCAGCTTACCTCCAGTCTATCGAAGTCACTCCCCTACTCCTTCAACATGTCCGTGAGGTGCTTCTTGGGGACATTGATTGTGAGGCTCGATATGCTCTAATATCATCAGGGTAGCCACCTACACAATTTTGTGAAGGTGGAAACCACCTCATCTTCTTCAGAAGATGTACTATTGTATTAGTGGTCATACGGGAGGAGGTGTTGAGGGAGTTCTATACCTCCTCTCTTTCAAAGAATTCTGGTGCGGAAAAAATGTACTAGGACCTCCGACGTCAGCATAGGTGGCAGTGATAAAGAATGTAGTGGAAGATTTTGTTTTACAATGCCACACCTGTTTGCAAGTAATGGCTAAGAAATAGGTTTCAAAAGGCATAGCGCAACCAATAGAGGTTCCATAGTGGCAGTGGGATGGTGTCTCCCAGGACTTTGTGATGGGGATTCCACGTATGTCCATAGGACATGATTCCATCTATGTGATTGTTGACTGGCTCACCTTTTTGGACCACTTTTTACCTATTCGAGAGCACTTATCTGTAGGGGGTATTGGGACAACCCTACATACAAAAGGTTATGCGATTTCATGGGGTTCCATTGACGAATGTCTCTAAACTTGACACACAATTTACATCCCACTTGTGGTAGTGGTTACAGGAGACGTTCAGGACATATGTAAGTTTGAGCACATCCTTTTATCCTCTGATGGATGGTCATATAGAGCAGACCATTCAGATGCTGGAGGACATGCATCGTGCATGCGTCATAGTTTTTTCCATAGTTGGGAGGATCACTTTCCCTTGTTGGAGTTCAAATAAAATAAAATTTATCACTCCACCATCAGTATGGCACCGTTTGACGCCTTGTATGGTTGACCATGCAGATCACCTCTATGCTGGAC
This sequence comes from Viscum album, assembly GCA_963277665.1. NCBI lineage: Eukaryota > Viridiplantae > Streptophyta > Magnoliopsida > Santalales > Viscaceae > Viscum > Viscum album. The sequence goes on from OY728129.1 coordinate 1,507,868,593, forward strand.
AGACCGAAGGGAGTCAGCACGTATGGGTCCAGAGTTGGAATGAGCTACCAGTGAGAAGGTGAAAATCATAAAGGAGCGGATGAAGACTACACAGATCATATAGATGTTTTTGATGATAGGAGGATGGGACCAATGGAGTACAAGGAGGGAGAAAATTTCTTCCAATGGTTCTCACCTCGATGAGGTTAACAAAGGTTTGGCCGAGGATTCATGTTATTACTGAGGTTTATCAGACTAGTTCTTAAACTTCAGAGGATAGGTGAGGTGGCATACCGCTTGGAAATACAACCATAGTTAGTGAGGGTTCACGACGTCTTCAACGAATCCCAGCTGAGGAGATACGTGCATGACCAATATCACATCCTTGACCACGATGAGCTAGACTTTGTGGATGGGGTGACATTTAAGGATGACCCATTAGAGATTCAGGATCAATAGGAGTGAGTCCTTTGTGGGTGGTCGATACCTCTGGTGTGTGTTTTCTGGCAGAATGGGAACCTCTAGGAATGCACGTGGGAGTGGGAGGCTCAGATTCATTCTTAGTACCCCCATTTTATTTCTAAGTCTATGTTGTCTCTTTTTGCGATGAAAATCCAAAAGGTGGGGAGAATGTAAAGACCATGATTTTTCCATGTAATTTATTTTAATTATATGGAATTATTAAGATTCCATGAAATTGATGATAAGTGATTCTGATTTTTGGTGTGCCTGGAATGAATTTCTAAACTATTTTTATGGTACATTTAGAAAATGCACGACTGTCGTTTTCTATCTTTCTAAATGGTGCTCAGATTAAAAGTCGGTGGCCACTGTTGAATCTGCAGCGATGAGATTTTCTTAAGGGAGGCTTCACTTCGATTGCAATAGGTCTGGAAATAAGTTAGATTTTAGACATTTAGTAAATGAATAAATAAAATAACTTTATTATTTTATTCTTTCTCTACCTCAAACGGACAAGCGACAATGTTGAACCAACAATGTGTCAATCCATTAAATGGATTGACCATTCAAATCATAAGTAATGACGTCGTTGGGAATTATAATGTTTTCTAATTAATTTTCCCTCAAAAATACCATGAGTGTTAGACACTATACCCTTCTTCTATTTATATGGAACTTTGGGAGACTTATCAGCACTTCTTCACCATGCAACGAAGTACAGACCAAGTACTGAGATTCAAAACCCTTGGAGGATAGAGATGGTTTTACCGGGAGGTGATGGGAGACACTGATCCATGAACCTAAGGATAACGTCTGAGTGGCATCTTTGGATTATTGTAGTTGGAAAGATGAATTCCAACACTTCCTCGATCGTGGGTGTTCTCCATCGTCTTAATGGTAGGGATTTGTTTTTTTTGTTTAATTCATGTGATTATTAAATCTGTCAATCCACTCTCATTATTACAAGCTAATGTTGAGGGCGTGTTCATAGTGAACCCGACCCAGACTCTCCACTACCTTGCTACCCTCTTCCGTTCTCTATGGAAGATTTCCATAACGACGGTACCGGCGACCGGTGCCAGCAGGGACCAAGGTGGCTTCCAGCACTAGCCGCCCATGAGGGAAGAAGCTATGCACCTGTGCTGCCAGAGGAACCGTCCATGGCATGTCAACCGTGATGATCAGAAGAGGCGACAGATAGCCCGACCAACCACGGAAGAAAAGGGCGGGGCGACCAGTGCACTGTCAGAGGACATGGTTCATGGTTTGTTAGCCACAGCAGAATAGAGGAGGTGGCCAACACATCGGTTGACCATGGGTGGCGGAGGAACGTGTCGTCGCGTGGCACTGGAGATGGAGTACAACACTGGCCGACCGTGAAGAGAGGCAGGACATGCTCCAGCGGGTACTATATACCACTTGGCGGCGCAACATGGCGCCACCGCTGAGGAGGTAACCGAACTACCCCCCTCATATGTCCATGAAAATATGGGGTCACTCTATTGTTTGGGGATAGGGTGGGCCCCTCCATAGTGGGGTGCTCCAACCAACGTCGGGCCGCACCTCACATGTCTGGGCCTCCTACCCAGCAGGCCACGCCTAGCTTGTGGGCTGGGACACCCCCCTTGTAGGACAAACCACACACCCCTTTGCGGGATAGGCCAGAACATGGCCTAACAGGCCAAGCCCACTATAGCGTAGCTGATTCGGGTTAGGTCAGTCTGACCGAGTCATGCCAGACCCGAGCCTAACTATCCAAGTTCCGCTTAAAGGGAAATTAAATGAGAACCAAGTTTCCATTTGATGAATTTTCTGTGGAACTGAGAACCTAGGGGCGAGAATGTACTTTGGAATACTCCACATGAGTTTTGGAGATAGTTGTAGTAAGACCGCGTTTGATCGAATTTGAATCTAACCAAGCCCTATGAACTAAAACGCTTATAACTCAAAGAAGATACATCTGATTGATGCATCGTCTATCATGTTAGAACCCTTATGAAAATGAGGTCTTTTGGGTTAATCCTTAGTAAAGCTTAGTGGTGGTCGAGGTATGACCAATATTTCGAGAGTCAGATTCTATGGAACTCGAGTGCAGTAGGTGTGATAGAATCCTGTGGCTGGCTATAATGTGAAGAAAGAACATCGGTCATGAGTGGGTCTGTATCTATCGATCCTATGTGGGTCATAATCTATTGGATACTATGTGAGTTAGTGCTCAGTGATCCTATGTTGGTCAACACATACCAACCCCGTGTGGGTCAGATCCTATCTGGGTCAGCGGGTGTTATTACCTAATAATCATGTGTGGGTTAGTAGGGGTTATTACCTAATGATCTTGTATGGGTCAGCATCAATGCTTCTTAACATAATTAGATGATTTATCTTATGACTAATCATCTCTACATATGTACATAAGTCATACCTGATTGTGAGATGAGTATTTTACCTTCGTGCTGTTATTAATGTGGTGTTACCTATGCGGTACTTATATCTTCACGGTGTTACCTGTGTGGTACTTCTATCTACATGGTGGTACTTGTGTATTACTTCTACCTTTGTGGTGTTTTCTTTATGTTGTTACCTATGTGGTACTTCTACCTTTGTGGTGTTGTCTTTGTGGTGTTACCTGGGTAGTACTTCTATCTTCGTGGTGTTACCTGTGTGGTACTTCTTCCTTCGTTGTGTTACCATTGTGGTATTATTCCCTCATGTATGAGATGAGTATGTCGTGATAACATAGGTATATTTATGGGTATATACCTAAGTAGAGTTGATTTATATTGCTTCGTGATTTCATATTGAGGTCTTGCTTAGTGGTATTTATTTTTTGGAACTCCTGGAGACCTACATGGATCTCAGGGTCCCTACTGAGTATCATTATACTCACCCTTGCATGGGCTACGCCCACACCTTACAGTGTATTGTGCAGAAGAGGGACAACATTGATCGATGCTGAGGGAGGTAGGACTAGATAGTACTCAGAGGTGGACCATTTGGCATGATGTGAAGCAGTGTCTACTGAACATGAGTTGTACCTACCCTACATGTAAGATCCTTCCTGGACAATCCATGATCTATTTTTTATATATAAATTGTACTTTTACTTTTCAGTTGGACTTGTATTCTGAACCCTTAACGTTCACCACACTTTCACTTGAGTAGTTTACCTCCTGGATACTTTTTGTTGTGTTCATGGACTTTTTGTCTGTACAGTTTAAAAGGAAAAATCTTCCCATTTTAGGGATATGCCTTTTTGGTGCTAGTCTCTAGACCCTAGCCTATGGAGGGAAGGCTTGGGGTAGTCATGAAATGGTCCCCAAGGGATGGGTTTTGAGATGATCATTGTTACCCTCCCACTAAAGGATAAAAACATGTTCTTCTAGTCACAGATTATCCCCATGATCTAGATAATAATATCATTGAGGATTTATTTTTTATTAATGAATAGAAATATGGACTCCAAGGTAAGTCATTGGAAGATTTTTCTTTTGTATACCAAAGGTATATTTAATTTCCATGCATTATCTTCTAGAACATTTACTGGATATAAATTTCTCAGTTTTGAATGGATTGATGATTTAGCCTCTCACTTTTACATATGTTGAAATGGTTTTCATGAATCATTGAACATATATTATCATATGTGTTATTAAAACTGTCAAATCATCCACAAAATAATATTAGAGATATGATTGAACTCATTGTTGTGGGTGAATGGAATCATTTTCCCTTCCCCCATGATCTGGTGAAGATTCCATGAGAGGGCCTCTTGAGCTTGTATGAAGAGGCTGGAAGACAATGGATCCCCCTGACTAACACCACACACATTATTTATGAATCTAAAACTATTCCCCATATGTGATATACAGATTCATGAAGAGGATTATCATTTTTAACATCAGTCTCAAAATCATTCATGGAAGCTAAATCATCACTTAACATGAATAATAAATCCCCAATCCTGTTTTTCATAGGCCCTTTACATGTTATTTTGGATGATAAAATTGGATCCAATTGTTTCCTTATTTATTTACTCCAACATTGTTTTTCAATATCATTTCCCCCTTGGATTCATTCCCCTTTCACAAAATTGTGTTTCTCTTTTGGAAAAGGCCTTGGTATAACTCAACTTAGTCTCTTGGATATTAAACTTTCAAGAATATTGAATGAAATATTGCATAAGAATATCATCTTATACTTGATATCTGTTATGGGGTCCTTAAACTTCTAGATAAAGACATCTCTGTAAGCACACACACCTCCCGTAAGTGAACCGCCTCTATATAAATCATGCACTACTCCCATGATTTGGCCCCTCTTAATGCCATAGGCTGCAACATATATGGCTCGTTCGAAACAACTAAGACTTGGTGCATTTTCCTACTAATTGTTGATGATGGAATCTTTGATTTATTCATCATTTTTTATCCATTTACCCTTGAATATAGTAATAATATCTTATAAAAGATTAGGTAATTCTCAAAATATCCATGTTCTTTACTTATAAAATGGGACACTTCCACCTCTTCATGAAACACACATTCATTTGAATTACTTCCTAAAACTCTTACATTTTTCTAATTCTAGAAAAATAACTCATGGTAATAATATTGTGGTATCAATTATTTATCCTAATCATTTCTTTTAAAAGGATAATTTCAAGAGAATGTTCAAATACCACACCTAAGTAATACAAAATTAGTAATATTTTCTGATAAATATTTCTCTTAAAATTCTATACAAAAAATATTAAAATGAAAATATCAGTATCATTATTATTATAAATTTTTATTTTATTAATGTCTAAAAAATTATTTATTCATATCAAATAACTTATAAAAACAAAATAGTGTTAACCTTCAGTAGTGATGACCATCGCCTCCATGAAGTCACACATTCTTTTTTTCATATTGATTTTATTTTGTTATCCAGAACACATCAAATATGATTTGTGGTCACATAATAATATAAATTAGAAAATTATTGTTATATTATAATGATAATATAATAATAAATAACCATACTCACCAATTGAGATATAGCGTGTTCATGTTTGGGTTGGTTTATCCACAAACTCGAGAAATACTATAAAACATTATATAGTATGACAATGTGAAATTTATAACTAATGTTATTATATGATAATAATAAAATAATTATTGGTTTTTATCCCATAAATTTTATATTAATATTTTAACTTGTCATTAAAATGTAATATTGAACAAATAATATTACCAAAATTATACAACCCCGATATAATTCTCATTGAAACATAAGAAGACAATATAAATAATAAATAACATATTATAATAAATAAATTGTGTTACATGTAACACAGATGAATAATGTTCCTAATTAGATAACTATTAAAAACAGTTGTTTATTCTAGAATTTAGGTTGTTTATTGGAAAAAATCATAAGCAATGTAAAAGATTGTGATTAGTCAATTTTATTCCATTGAGTTACAAACAATCTAATTGAACTTAATTATTTCAAGCTTTTTTATTATACCTATTGAATAGTTTTATTTTTATTTACTCTGTATTTTATATGGTTTTACCACTATTATTTATGATCTCATTATAAAATAATTGTAACCTCAACGATTATGCTTCTTTTCAAGGTTTCGTGTCTCAAAATTTCACTGCTTGAGACACAATTCTTATTATACCCCATGATTTAATTGTAATAGTGTATCCTCTACACAATCATTATTTTTTATTATGATTTTATCGATATTAATGATATTTTATGAAATCATATTCATTGTGGTGTTTTTATTAGAAAATATCAAATTAAAAAAGTTCTACATCGACTCAATTTCATATACATGTGCTCGTAGTATTTATAAGTAGAGTATACATTTCAAGATTTATTTGATGTTGATTTTTTCAACTTTTACATGTTATTTTAAAAAATTTATAAAAAATTATTTCTTAAAATAAATAACCACGCCCTTGATAATTGTTTTTCTGCAATATAAAAATAACATCAATAATAATTACTCATATTCATACCAATGATTCTCTTCTTCCCTGGTCATTTTTTCCTTTGTGATAATGTTCTCCTCTCTTTTGGAGAAATAAAATATAGATTATTTACATTGAATATCATAATTTAAATTAAAAAATTAAAAAATCAATTTATAATGAACTACTAATTACTTGTGTTTTAAAATAGAGTTATATAAACATATTGAAAAGGTTTTTCATCTTTTCATAATAAAGTGTATTATATTCAACCATAAATTTATTATGAAAATAATTATGTATTTTAAAGGATACATTACTGATGTATATTTTTTAAAAGTATTATTTTTTCAATTTTTTCAATTCAAATATTTCTAAAATAAATATTCAAAGTGACCCATAAGTTTTCTTTTTTATGATAATGATAAAAATGTTTTCTAAAGTCACCCTTTCTATTTTCCACTATTTAAAAACTACCTTCCACCAAACTTATATTTTCTAGGAAACATTTCCCATAGATACTCATGGTTTATCTAGGAAATTACTATTATCCCAGTTATATAGAATTATTGTTTTCCAACGATAATGAGTATTTCAAATTTCTAAAGTATTTTTTCTAAAACTCCTAAATCTATTTTATTAGGTAATAAATTTTTCTTTGACATACCCTAAGCCGGATTGAGGATATTGGTTATATATTACCATAATTGTTTTTCTATTAATGTATCATTATATGATATTTTATATCAAATATATGATCTATCAATTACATTTTCATTCCTAACCATCCACTCTGAATAGTTATATCTTTTCATTCAATTGATTTTTCTTTATAAATACCATATTTTCTATTCCTCTAATTTAAGGGTGTTCACCTTAGTTCCACATCTTAATATTGTTTTCAAAATTTTGAATTTACCATTTAAATTTAATATATATTGTTTTATCATTAATGATTCATACATATAATGATTCACCATTTACTCATTTGGTAACTATGGAAAATAAAAATATCTATTATTTTGATACGAATGTTTATTGATTTCCTAGGAAATTTTCATATGTTTTATTTATCAATATTCTTTCTCTATCTAGATTGACTATGATGATTTTCTTCCTATTTTTGAAATAGGGAAAATTACAAACTTTATATATGTTGTTACTCTAATATAAATAATTATTAGAATATTTTATTATATATTATTTAATTATTATGTCATATAATGAATGCATTAGATGTGAATAAGTAAAATATCGGTCTCAACATAATATACCCATTTGATTAATTAGTATCTCTCATAAGAAACAAATGTGGGTTATTTGATGTATGAGTGTCCAATTCAATAAGATATATTTATTTGTACCTGATGTAAAGAATGATGTCTTACCTTCAACTATGATAACTATAATGGTTTTATTGATAATGCCTTAATTATAAGATTAATATTTCCAATATTATTTATTATTTCACCATGAATTTAGTTATTTTTATGCATATGATTCATTAATTATCATTTCTTTAGTGGATATATTAAGCTCTATGTATCAATGTATTATGAAATTTTGATTATTACATATTCATATTAAATTATTTATTTCTTGTTTGCTCCATGAATTCCTCAGTTGTATGCTTTATGTTACTATGATTTTTATCCCACCTATACTTATGAATCTATTTCCACAAATAATGAAGAAAGATAGTACACGTGAAATTACTAGAAAAATATCTTCTGTTAGGAATTTTTAGGATATCTTGTAGACTTATTATAGCTAATATAGTTTCTTATATAGTGTAAAAAATGTCCTTTATATGATAAATCCATGAGATTTATTTATTTTTTATTATTTTTCTTAATTCTCTAAATATTTAATCCTATATGTTATTTAGAATGCATTTAATTTAATATTATGTGTATGTCATGCAATCATGGTATATCTTTTTTAATGAAATCTATAGTTGGTATGTAATCACGTGTTTAAAGAATGTGTTTATGATATTTAGATATAGGAGTGTGTGGTTTTGGTTCCAAAGTTCGTATCAGATCTAGGTTCAAATAAAATTAGATATTATAATGTTTTTTGGGTAATTTTAGGGTTGAAAAGTTAATATTGACCATAATTTTAGTTGTATATATAACTCATTGGGATAGTATATTATTTATTTTTAACATAATAATTAATATTTTATTCACATTTTAGAATATGATATCTATTATTAAATTAATAGAAATAGGTCTATGTGTTGAATAAAATCCTAATGTTTTGGTAATGTATTGATTTTGTGGTTATCCAAGAAACTACATCCTTATTTGGAAACTATAAGTGGATAGAGGCTTGGGAACAAATGAATCTTTCTTTACTAACCATTAAAATATAATATTGGATGTTAACTCAATCACCACCTTGTGCACAAAATAGAGTCCAAACATTACACTTGGTTTGACACTACTGAGAGATATTCATTGGTTAGTCACATTCCATTTTATTATATTGAAAAATATTTATTATGTACAAAATAAGGCTTATAAGTATGAGAGAACCTAACCAAAAGAAACCTATATTGAACTGAGAGTGATTTATGTAGAAATAAATGGAAATTTAAAATAGCTAGACATTATGAGTTTGTAATTTTTACCCCATAATAATTATCTTGTAGTTCAACACTTTCATAAACTAATTTTTCTATTATTAATGGTTTAATATAAAAGGAACTATTTTAACAATGGATGTAATGTACAATACATAGATTATACCATAAAGAAACTTAATAAAACAAGAATCATAGTTCTAAACCTTTTGACTAAGAAAAACTAGAAATCATAAATTATGAAAAACAATTTCAAAAAAGTTAAAATACAAATAAACCAATGAAGAGAATGATATAGTTTCATGGTATTTCCAGTGATGAAGATGTCGAAAGAAAGAGGATTCAATCTATTTTATTTCATAAATGTGGGGAAAATCACATATGGAAAAGTTTCCAATGAAAAGGAAGATGCCACTAATATAGAAAAGTATGAAATAGGGAAAATATAGTTCGATTAACATAATGTATTAAAAAAAAATTCTTGTCATATAAGATATTAAATTATACTCCTCATTTGAAAAATATATATTTACATTTATCTACCTTATAGATATAGTTGAATAATTTATTAGAAAATGATAATTCCAATTGAGTGGAGAAAACTTATTTAAGGGGGAGAATATAACAACCCAGTATGTTAACTTAAATATTTACACTAAAAACCTTATGTGTTCGATAACTTCTGTCACACACAAGACCATACAATAAAAAAATAAAAAATAGTATATAACTGTTACAATATAACAATGAAAATTTCTTGTAAAAGTAGTGGTAAAAATTATTAAATACCTATCAAAATTAAAATTATGGTCATTATTAATACTTATACATTGAAAAAATTCAATTACTATATTTATGTATCTAATTATAAAAAAACTTCTTTAAAATGTAACCTTCTTACAAATTATCATATAACGTGTATTATTTTATGAAACTAAAAATTTAATGGATAAAATGTATTATTGATAATAATAGTATATGAAGACCAATTATATTTGTAATTGATAAGAAATAAGAACAGATTTTTAATATTTATTTAATGTTACTTTCCTATGAAAATAGTTTTCATTACATTTCATTGTATTTATTGAAAAATAAAATTCATAGTTTTTAATTTTAGTAATTGAAAAAAAAACTACAGTTCTAGATTCAAAATTTCAATATTGTCTTAATATGTTTATTTCAATGTTTTGGTTTTTTGGTAAATAATAGAAAAAGGTTGTATTTCCAAAAAAAACATTTGTAGGAAATTATCATAAAAAAATTACGAATTAGTTTTTTTTGAAATGATTTTTTATAAAATATATATATATATATTTAAATGTGTAATTATTCATTTTAAAATATTATGTTTTATATATAAAATTCATATATATCATTCTGGGAACATATAAAATATTTTCCTGTAAAAATTGATTAATTCACATATATTAAGAAATTATTTTTCATCACTTATAGAAATTAAATCAAAAAATTAGATATCTTAATTTATATCAAAATTATCATATGATTTAAAAAGAAAACATTAATTTTTGGTTATAAATGTATAATTACTAAGATTCCTGTTATTGACCATGACAATGGAAGGACTGTTATTTTCAATAAATTTTTTTATAAATATTGTAAATTTTTTTCAAATAAAATACATTAATATCATCACAAAATATAATTTAATATAATTTATAATCCTATATATATATATGTATTCACTAATTAACTCAATAAAAATGACAAATAACCTTAAAAACAATAAATAGTGAAAACTTAATTTTTCATCGATACTGTTTTTCCACATATAATATCTTATAATTTAAAAATAAATTACCAATTATTTAAAAATAAAACTTAATTAATTTTATAATAAAATTATTTTTAGAATAACCAAATTATTTAATAGGGGTTATTTTATTTGTTTACTATAATAGTAGTTACATATGAAATGATTTTTTATAAAAACAATGAAAACCTGAAAACAAAAAAATAAGAACAAATAACTTCCAACATGTTTCAAAAATGATATGTAATGCTTAATAGAGGATTGGTAAATAAAATCTCACCCTATTATCCATTAGTTTTCCCATTTTTATCTATTGAATGTTTAAAAGTGTAATGATATGAGTTAAAATCATAGGGTTTTCTCAAAATTTCCACTTTCTTCACTTATAAAATGAGACACTACCTACCATTCAATCCTCAACAATTACTTATAATTTCATCCCAAAAATATAAAATTTGAATCCTCGTAGAATCATATATAATTCTAATAAGAATATGGTCTCTATTAGTAGTCATAATCTGTTTACTTCTAAGGATACTTTCAAGAGACGGATTAAAGACCAAATGTCGGTATTAGTTAATCATTAATATTTCATTATAAATATTTATATTCTATAACTATACCTTCCAATGTAATGTTAAAACATCAGTATCATTATCATAGTGAAATATTATTATATTAATGTAACAAACATTTTTTATTCATATGCACCCACTTATAAAAACAAAGCAATGTTACTCATGCTATGTGTGAACTACTAGCTCCACGAAGTAACATATTACGTTTTTCATCATGATTTTCATTATTTATACAAAAAATAAATAATTAATCAAAAAATTAATAAAGATAAAATTTAATATCATTTTTCTTATATTATTATGACACTATACATTTCTTTCACAAGACCCACCCGTTGATATATAAAGTGTTCGTGTTTTGGTTGGTTAAAACACATACATAAGAAATGGGATAAAACAATAAAATGGATGTATATAGGAACATAAATTCTAATGTTATTAAAATATAATTTTAAAATAACTTTTGTTCAAGTTTTCTAGTAAGGTTATATTACATATTTAACATATTATTAATATATCATCTTTAATAGCTAAAATTTCTAAAATAAAATGTCTCTGATTCAATTATCACACTAACACAAGAAATTACAATATAATAATTAAATTTAATTTTATAATAATAATAAAATATTAAATTAGTAGTAGAAAAATAATATTTCTAATAATCTAAATGCACATAATTAATCTAGAACAAGGTAAGTGTTTGTGTAAACTGAATTTTCAACAATTGAGTTAAATTTTGTTTTATTAAAATCTATTATTCCAAGTATGAATTATTCCACCAAATAAATACTTTAATTTTAATTTACTCCACATTTTATATGTTTCAACCGTTTTTCTTTATCATCCCATTATCAAATGGATCTTACATCAAAATGATGCCTCTTGTAATGGTTTCTTATCTCAAATTTGTACACCTAATGACATACTTATAATTATACACTATGTTTTTATTATAATAGAATATCCAAACCCCATCAAATTTTATTATTATGATTAAATCATTATTAATGATATTTTAGAAAATCATATCCTTCATTTTTTCATTTAAAAATATCTAATTTCATAATGGTTTTATCAACTAAATTTGAGATACATTGGGTCACAGTTATTATAACTTGAATTTAGTTTTAATGAATAAATTGAGCCTACTTATCCAATATTTTATATGTTATATTCTCTAGTTCTATAAAGAAATTACTTATTTTCTTCAGTAACTACTTCTTGGATTCTCTTTTTCAAAATAAAAATATAATGTTGGTAAGAATAACGCACTTTATTACAAATGAATCTTTTCTTCCACATCGATATTTTTCATCCCATCCCTTTTCTCCATTATTTCATGGAAATATAATATGGATTATTTTATATTAATATTATAAATCTATTTAGTCTTTTTGAAAATTAATTCCTAATAATATTTTATGAAGTGAATTTTCAATAAACTATATTTTAAAATATAAAAATTCGTTTTCAAACAAATAAAAACCAATTTATTAACTTCCACCACAAATTTTTTTTATAGCCTTTATTAATTTTGAATTATTAATTATTCATGTATATTTTACACAATCAAATTTTTCAATTTTTTAAATTAACATTTCTTGAATATAATTTTTGAAAGTGACCTCTAACATATTTTTATGATAATGTTAAAAATGTTTTCTAAAATTGTAACATCCCAGGTAAATAAAGAATAAAGAATTTTGATATTTATTAATATTTAAGAATTAAATATTAATTTTAATTAAAAGGGGTTTCTACGTTCGATAGCGTACTCGGTACGCAACGATGAGTTTCTTTGAAAACTTACGTTGCACACAAGTAATAAAATAATATTATTTTAAATGTTAGTTAACGAGTAGCCATTGTACTGGCGGGAATGGATATAAATAACTAAAATATGATTATATATGTTTTTAAATGTTTTTAAATTTATCCAATAAAAGATAAAGGCTTAAAATACGGAAAGAGTTCAATTTTAGGCATTTATACCCTAATTTTCACGAAAGGTCCACTTATCAACTTTTGACGGAGAACAGTCATTAAATATAGGTTTGATCGACCTTATAAATTCTATTAGACCAAATATAACTCTTCTTTAGAATTGGGACATCAAAATTTACTTTTTGTGAATTTTTGGTATTTTTCTGACAATGTTCATTTTTTAATGAATAGTGAAAAATACTGCATTTTACATCAAAACTGCTTTTTAATCTAATTTTTTTATATGATTAGATTATCTTTTGAAATGGTCTTAATGTGTAATATGAATATATTTTTACCATTTAATCCAATTGTGGTCATTGGAATCTATATCACTTTGAAATTTGACTTAAACTAGTGTCAATCTTTTGATACTTATTGTTTCATAAAAACACGCTATTTGCTCTGACAGCGGGAATTAATTATTAAATTAATTAATGTGACTTATATGTTTTTAATTTTGTAAAATAGACTTCATTTTTGAATTCGTAATATCAAATATAGCTTAGGGTGAAATTTTGGATAATTTTCTGAAAAACATCATTTTTTGATGAATAGTGAAACCACTAAGTGGTACTTATAAAAACTGATTTTCCGTTTAAATGAAATTTTGCCATCATTGTGTTTTGAATTTCAAAAATCCGACATACATGGTTGTCATTAAGAATTAAAATGTGGTTCAATGAGATTAAAATAATTTTTTGGTGAATAGTAACTTATTAAGTTCTTAATCGCGATTAGTGGTAATTAGTGTAGTTTAAGATAAAAATAATGCTTTAATAAAATAAGATGAGATTGAAACATGTCCTACCATCATTGGTTGTGTCATGGCCGACCAAGACAATCCATGGGTCAACTTGGAGACCCCATGGAGCCACTTTGGTTGGGAAATGACATAAATAACTTTTTATTTAATGTAAAAGTAAAAATGACACAAACATGATATGTTTTACTAAAACAATTTTTAAATGAGGTTATACAAGTCATATTTTTGATTATAAATAGTCATTGGAAAGATAAAAATATTTCCTACATCATAGTAGTTTTTGTATAATTTTTAGACTTTAAATTAATTAATTTATTTATGACATCATGATGATGCAGCGATGACCTCATTATTTAATGATTTAAATAAAATGGAAAGATAATGTAAAATCTATGAACTAAACATGTCCAAAACTTATTGTATGGTTGTATTTCGAACCCTTATCACCTTATACACGAATTATATCAATGTGGGACCTTTTAAAACCGAAACACATTTTCAAATAAAGTAATATTTCTTTACTTTCCAAAAGTACCCCTCCTCTCCTCTTATAAAAGGCCCACACCTCTACCACCTTACACACACTCCTCAAGCCTTTGGCTCGGCCAAACCCTGCCCAATTACTCTCTCCACATCCCTCTCCTCATCCTAGTGGATTCCCTTTGGGCAGAATCCTTTCAAAGGAAGCCTTTAGGCTCAAATCAAAAGTAGTTACACTTTTTAAGGTAATTCATTCTCTCTTTTTCATTTGTTTTATTTTGCTTCTCCAACCCTCTAAAATATTTTTATTTACTTATTTTGTAACAACACCAGTATCTTCAATATACTAGGATGTTTTTATAAGATTTATTCGAGCTACACTCTCACACAACTACATCAAATGGTTAAAAAACATATGGTTTCCGTGGATGGCGAAATTCTGCCTCCCGAAACGATGATTGTTCAATACTCATTTAACACCTTCAAAGGTGGCCATTATGATGTCACTATTTTTATATATGATACATAATATGTTTATGTTTTCTTTAAGCTTATGTATTTTTCATTTTGGGCATACCTTTATGGTTTCCATTATGGGTAAACACGATATCTTCATTTAAGGAAGTGCGGACTACCGCCCCCTCAAAGTGATGTGATTCGTTAATGCCATATGTGGGACGTGTAAAGGATGGATTTAAAGTTATTATATATGATGTTATTCTGGAATTATAATATACCTCTATATCATTATTATTTTTTCCATTAAATTATGAGATAGAAATGAAAGTAGCGTTCATGCGTACGTACAACTTACCGTCTCCATGAACTGTGCATTTCATTTCTTATCCCCAAATGTAATGTACTATTAAAAGTACATTTATATAATGGATATATATAATTAATTATATATGTAAATGATGAATATAATTCTGGAATTAAAATATACATACCTCTCATTTAGTTTTAATTCCATTAATATGACAAAGAAATGAAAGTAGCGTTCATGCGTACGTACGGCTTACCGTCTCCATAAACGGTGCATTTCATTTCTTACCTCTAAATGATTATGTAATATTATAAATACATGTATATGCTGGATATATATGATACATATTATATCCAAATCGGGAATTTCATTCTGGATATAAAGAACCTTTGACCACACGAACAACATGTAATTGTAAGAAGTCCACTTTCGACTTAAGAACCAAATATTGAGAAAACAAACATTATTAACTTAAATGGTTACATAATGTTTATAACATAGCAATAAGTGATATAAAAAAAATAATTCATTTTAAAAAGGTTCTTAATCAAGTATAAATTAACTCAATCTTGTTATTCAGGACGTTAAAGAACGACCGAGTAAAGTCGGACCCGAGGTAAGGGACTTCGTCTCAATCTCCTTTCATTGAGGCATATTTTGTTTTATACACAACTTTCTTTTATACGGTGTATAAACCCCTTTGACTTTTACTTTTATACAAAAGGAATCTTTTTCTACGAAGCGTTTTATAAAACGACAAAAAGGAATGTTTCTTTTAACGTACGCGGCGACAACGACCTTTTATGCCGCCGCGAGTATTATTTGGTCTTTGGCTTTATCAACAAGCCGTAATGTTTTTAGAATAAAATAAATACCATATACTCTTTTATGTATTTTGGTATTGAAAATGGTTTTGAAAAAGGATTCTATTATGTCAATATATTTATGATATATTGTGATTGAAATGTGGAAATGTTATCATTCCTTTATATTGGTTTTATGTTTTATGATTTTATACTGGTACTTGGACATTTTAAAGGGTGGTTACATTATAAACCATATGACGGGTGGTGCCGTGAATACGAGGATGGGTGGTTACGTTATAACCTCCAATGCATTGGGTATGGAAGTTGGCCATATGGCTATTCAATTACGTATGTATGGAAATTGGCCGTATGACTATTCCATTAAGTTATATGTGTGGAAGTCGACCGTATGGTTATTCCACTTAAGTATGTGTATGTCCCAAGTTACCTTTATATATGTTATGTGTTCTTTTTGTGGATTTTATGGTAATACATTGGTTACAAAAAGGTGAGTAATGATACTTTATTCAGTGAAGAGTTTTTACTCCTTCATGAAGGTGAAGGTATTACTTTGATAGAGTATATATGGTTTATTTGATGTTTGAAAAACTAACAGTTTTCATTCTTTCTGTATCCCTTACTGAGCTTTTTATGCTCATCCCAAGTTTTTTTGAAATGTTTTTCATGGGTCAAGGGAAAGGTACATGATATGATGATAGTGTCAAGGAAGTGTCAAGAAATAATCCATGTTTTATTTTAAATTTGTTTCCATTGAAGGGAATGAAGAATACTATCTTTATGTAACCACTTTGTTTATATGTGGGATGTAATGAAAGTTTTATGATCTAATTCTCTAAAACTCTAAACCCGAAAAGATCCTCAATGTGTAATCTTGTAATAACTCAAGATTTAGTAAGGTTTAAGGTTGGGGCCTTATAGTTGGTATCAGAGGTCGGTTTAGATACCTTTAGGAGTTAGAATTCTATTAAATGATTATCCAAAAATATTTTTTTGAAATGATATAGCATTTACGGATTACCATGTTGCTTCGCCTAAGATATTTCTGTGTTCAGAATGGTTTTCCGCAGAGGAAACAGGGAGGCAGTGCTAGGAAGGAATACAGAAGGAAATAACCTTCCGAATCAGCAACCTGAGATGGTCGGAATCAGAACGGAACAGTTTGTTGCAGTGATGGAACAGTTGACTCAGGCTATAAATGGTGGTGGTATCCATGCACGAGATCAGCCAGATCAACCGCAGAGGAACATGTCAGTGGTGGAACATTTCATGAGGCAACATCCCCCATCATTCAGAGGATCATCTGACCATGTGCAAGCTGAAGGGTGGATTAAAGCACTGGAGAAGATTTTTGATGTCATGGGGTGTTCAGAACATCAAAAGGTTAGTCTTGCTGTTTACCGTTTTGAAGGTGAAGCTGATCAGTGGTGGTCGATGGTGAAAAATAATAGGGATAGTGATGAGATTTAGGATCTTCACTGGGACGAATTCAAAGGTATGTTTCTTGAGAAATATTTTCCTAAGGTGGTTCGTCTTAGGATGGAAAAACAGTTCCCAGAATTGAGGCAGGAGGATGATTCAGTGGCTGCTTATGAAGAAAAGTTCACTCGATTGGAAAGGTATGATCCAAACATCATACGAGATCTTGATAGTAAAATAAACCGTTTTTACTCAGGGTTAAAGCCAAAGTATTGAAGGGCTTTAGCTTCTCGTGAGTTCAAAAGTTATGAAAATATTCTTTGATGTGCGGAGAAGGTGGAAATGGAGTTTGCCGATGATCAGGTGTTCTATGACAAACAACAAAATAAGAGGTCTAGTTGGCAGGCAAAGGGGAAGAATTCATCAAAGAATCAAGGAGGTAAGAAAACCAAATATCCATCATGTGAGAAGTGTGGTAAAATGCATCCTGGAGAATGTTTATCCAAGTCTGGTAAGTGCTTTCGGTGTGGTAAGTCTGGCCATATTGCTCGTAACTGTAAGGAAGATGATCAAGAATGAAATGAAAAGCCAACGGTATGATGTTTTAAGTGTAATGAAATGGGTCATTATGCAAACGAGTGTCCAACGAAGAACTCAACTGGGGGAATGTAGTCAGACTACAAGCAGAAAGGGGTGGTGAAATCCTTTGCAACAACTTCAGCAGATGTTGGGCCATCGAATGAAGTGGTATCAGCTCCAGGGAGCTCAGTATTTTTTGAATATTGACTTGAGGTCGGGGTACCATCAGTTGAAAGTAAAAGAAGCAGATGTTCTGAAGACTGTGTTCCGTACTAGATATGGCCATTATGAATTTGTAGTTATGCCTTTTGGGTTAACCAATGCACCTTCTGTATTCATGGACCTTATGAATAAAATTTTTCATGAGTTCTTGGATAAGTTTGTGTTTGTGTTTTGAGGTCTGGGAAGAGATTGTGTGTGTCTTGTGATTCACAGTTGAAGAGAGATTTGTTATGTGAAGCACATAGTTCTACGTTTTCAGTTCATCCTGGCAGTACAAAGATATATAGAGATCTGCGGGAGTATTACTGGTGGGATGGAATGAAAAGAGATATTGCTGATTTTACTGTGAAGTGTTTGACATATCAACAGGTTAAAGCAGAGCGGCAGTTACCGAATGGGATGCTTCATCCTTTACCAGTGCCAAAGTGGAAATGGGAAAACATATCCATGGACTTTGTTGTGGGATTACCGAAGACATCTCGAGGTAATAATTCAATCTGGGTTATTGTTGATCGCTTGACCAAATCTGCTCATTTCCTTTCTATACGAGATACTTTCTTTCTTGATCAACTTTCCCATTTGTATCTTAAAGAGATAGTCAGGTTACATGGAGTTCCTCTCTCCATTGTATCGGATCATGATCTGAGGTTCACATCTAACTTTTGGAAAGGCCTTCAGAAGTCGTTGGGTACGGAATTAAATTTTAGTACAGCTTTTCATCCTCAATCATATGGGCAGTCAGAACGAACAATCCAGACATTGGAGGATATGCTACGAGCTTGTTCTATGGATTATCAGGGAAGTTGGGACCAACATCTTTCTTTGTTTGAGTTTTCTTATAATAACAGTTTTCATTCCATTATACAGATGGCACCATTTGAGGCATTATATGGGAAGCGGTGTCGAACTCCAGCATTTTGGAATGAAGTGGGTGAAAGGAAGCGGATGGGACCAGAATTGGTAGAAGAGATGGCAGAAAATGTTCAGTTGATTCAGAAGCACATGAGAACAGCTCAGAGCAGGTAGAAGAGTTATGCGGATAACCGGAGGAAGGATCTATCTTTCGAGGTAGGTGATCTTGTTTTTCTCAAGGTTTCTCCTTGGAAAAGTGTGATGAGATTTGGTAAGAAAGGAAAGCTAAGTCCAAGGTTTATTGGACCATATGAAATTCTGGAGAGAGTTGGATCAGTTGCTTACCGAGTGGCTTTACCTCCGAGTTTATCTCAGGTACACAATGTTTTTCACGTTTCGATGTTGAGAAAATATATTCCAGATCTATCTCATGTTTTGAGTCCAGAGGTAGTTCAGCTGGAAGAGAACCTATCTTATGAAGAAAAACCGGTCCAGATTCTTGACCACAGGGAGAAGGTGTTACGGAATAAGGTGATTCATCAGGTAAAGGTTTTGTGGAAAAACCATGTGATTGAAGAGGCAACGTGGGAATCTGAAAATTCTATGAGGGATAAATACCCCCACTTATTTTGATAAGTGAATAAAATTGTGAGGACACAATTCCCAAAAGGGGGGAGGATGTAACATCCCAGGTAAATAAAGAATAAATAATTTTCATATTTATTAATATTTACGAATTAAATATTAATTTTAATTAAAAGGGGTTTCTACGTTCGATAGCGTACTCGGTACGCAACGATGAGTTTCTTTGAAAACTTACGTTGCACACAAGTAATAAAATAATCTTATTTTAAATGTTAGTTAACGAGTAGTCATTGTACTGGCGGGAATGGATAGAAATAACTAAAATATGATTATATATGTTTTTAAATGTTTTTATATTTACCCAATAAAAGATAAAGGCTTAAAATATGGAAAGAGTTCAATTTTAGGCATTTATACCCTAATTTTCACGAAAGGTCCACTTATCACCTTTTGACGGAGAACCGTCATTAAATATAGTTTTGATCGATCTTATAAATTCTATTGGACCAAATATAAATCTTCTTTAGAATTGGGACATCAAAATTTTCTTTTGTGTGAATTTTTGGTATTTTTCTGACAATGTTCATTTTTTAATGAACAGTGAAAAATACTGCATTTTACATCAAAACTGCTTTTTAATATAATTTATTTATATGATTAGATTATCTTTTGAATTGGTCTTAATGTGTAATATGAATATATTTTTATCATTTAGTCCAATGGTGGTCATTGGAATCAATTTCACTTTGAAATTGGACTTAAACTAGTGTCAATCTTTTGATACTTATTACTTCATAAAAACACGCTATTTGCTCTGCCAGTGGGAATTAATTATTAAATTAATTAATGTGACTTATATGTTTTGAATTTTGTAAAATAGAATTCATTTTTGAATTCTTAATATCAAATATAGCTTAGGGTGAATTTTTGGTAATTTTCTGAAAAACTTCAATTTTTGATGAATAGTGAAACCACTAAGTGGTACTTATAAAAACTGATTTTCCGTTTAAATGAAATTTTGCCATCATTGTTTTTTGAATTTCAAAAATCTGACATACATGGTTGTCATTAAGAAGTAAAATGTGGTTCAATGAGATTAAAATAATTTTTTGGTGAATAGTAACTTATTAAGTTCTTAATCGCGATTAGTGGTAATTAGTGTAGTTTAAGGTAAAAATAATGCTTTAATAAAATAAGATGAGCTTGACACATGTCCTACCCTCATTGGTTGTGTCATGGCCGACCAAGAAAATCCATGGGTCAACTTGGGGACCCCACGGAGCCACTTTGGTTCGAAAATGACATAAATAACTTTTTATTTAATGTAAAAGTAAAAATGACACAAACATGATATGTTTTACTAAAACAATTTTTAAATGGGGTTATATAAGTCAGATTTTTGATTATAAATTGTCATTGGAAATATACAAATATTTCCTACATCATAGTATTTTTTTTATAATTTTTAGTCTTTAAATAAATTAATTTATTTATGACATCATGATGATGCAGCGATGACCTCATTATTTAACGATTTAAATAAAATGGAAAGATAATGTAAACTCTATGAACTACACATGTACAAAACTTATTGGATGGGTGGATTTAGAACCCTTATCACCTTATCCACGAATTATTTCAATGTGGGACATTTTAAAACCGAAACACATTTTCAAATAAAGTAATATTTCTTTAGTTTCCAAAAGTGCCCCTCCTCTCCTCTTATAAAAGGCCCCCACCTCTACCACCTTACACACACTCCTCAAGCCTTTGGCTCGGCCAACCCCTTCCCAATTACTCTCTCCACATCCCTCTCCTAATCCTAGTGGATTCCCTTTGGGAAGAATCCTTTCAAAGGAAGCCTTTAGGCTCAAATTAAAAGTAGTTACACTTTTAAAGGTAATTCATTCTCTCTTGTTCATTTGTTTTATTTTGCTTCTCCAACCCTCTAAAATCTTTTTATTTACTTCTTTTGTAACAAAACCAGTATCTTCAATATACTAGGATGTTGTTATAAGATTTATTCGAGCTACACTCTCACACAACTACATCAAATGGTTAATGAACATACGGTTTCCGTGGATGGCGAAATTCTGCCTCCCGAAACGATGATTGTTCAATACTCATTTAACACCTTCAAAGGTGGCCATTATGATGTCACTATTTTTATATATGATATATAATATGTTTATGTTTTCTTTAAACTTCTGTATTTTTCATTTTGGGCATACCTTTATGGTTTCCATTATGGGTAAACACGATATCTTCATTTAAGGAAGTGCGGACTACCGCCCCCTCAAAGTGATGTGATTCGTTAATGCCATATGTGGGACGTGTAAAGGATAGATTTAAAGTTATTATATATGATGTTATACTGGAATTATAATATACCTCTATATCATTATTATTTTTTCCATTAAAGTATGAGATAGAAATGAAAGTAGCATTCATGCGTACGTATGGCTTACCGTCTCCATGAACGGTGCATTTCATTTCTTATCCCCAAATGTAATGTACTATTAAAAGTACATGTATATAATGGATATATATAATTAATGATATATCTAAATGATGAATATAATTCTGGAAATAAAATATACTTACCTCTCATTTAGTTTTAATTCCATTAATATGACAAAGAAATGAAAGTAGCGTTCATGCGTACGCACAGCTTACCGTCTCCATGAACGGTGCATTTCATTTCTTACCTCTAAATGATTATGTAATATTATAAATACATTTATATGCTGGATATATATGATACATTTTATATCCAAATCGGGAATTTCATTCAGGATATAAAGAACCTTTGACCACACGAACAACATGTAATTGTAAGAAGTCCACTTTCGACTTAAGAACCAAATATTGAGAAAACAAACATTATTAACTTAAATGGTTACATAATGTTTATAACATAGCAATAAGTAATATAAAAGGAATAATGAACTTTAAAAAGGTTCTTAATCAAGTATAAATTAACTCAAGCTTATTATTCAGGACGTTAAAGAACGATCGATTCAAGTCGGACCCGAGGTGAGGGACTTCATCTCAATCTCCTTTCATTGAGGCATATTTCGTTTTATACACATCTTTCTTTTATACGGTGTATAAACCCCTTTGACTTTTAATTTTATAAAAAAGGAATCTTTTTCTATGAAGCGTTTTACAAAACGAACAAAAAGGAATGTTTCTTTTAACGTACGCAGCGACAACGAACTTTTCCGCCGTCGCGAGTATTATTTGGTCTTTGGCTTTCTCAACAAGCCGTAATGTTTTTAGAATAAAATAAATACCATATAGTCTTTTATGTATTTTGGTATTGAAAATGGTTTTGAAAAATAATTATATTATGTCAATATATTTATGATATATTGTGATTGAAATGTGGAAATGTTATCATTCCTTTATATTGGTTTTATGTTTTATGATTTTATACTCGTACTTGGACATTTTAACGGGTGGTGACATTATAAACCATATGACAGGTGGTGCCGTGAATACCAGGACGGGTGGTTACGTTATAACCTCCAATTCATTGGGTATGGAAGTCGGCCGTATGGCTATTCCATTAAGTATTTATGGAAATTGGCCGTATGGCTATTCCATTAAGTGATATGTGTGGAAGTCGACCGTATGGTTATTCCACATAAGTATGTTTATGTCCCAAGTTACCTTTATATATGTTATGTGTTCTTTTTATGGATTTTATGGTAAGCCTTTGGTTACAAAAAGGTAAGTAATGATACTTTATTCAGTGAAGAGTTTTTACTCCTTTATGAAGGTGAAGGTATTACTTTGATAGAGTATATATGGTTTATTTGATGTTTGAAAAACTAACAGTTTTCATTCTTTCTGTATCCCTTACTATGCTTTTTATGCTCATCCCAAGTTTTTTTGAAATGTTTTTCACAGGTCAAGGGAAAGGTACATGATATGATGATAGTGTCAAGGAAGTGTCAAGAAATAATCCATGTTTTATTTTAAATGTGTTTCCATTGATGGGAATGAAGAATACTATCTTTATGTAACCACTTTGTTTATATGTGGGATGTAATGAAAGTTTTATGATCTAATTTTCTAAAAGTCTAAACCCGAAAAGATCCTCAATGTGTAATCTTGTAATAACTCATGATTAAGTAAGGTTTATGGCTGGGGCCTTATAAAAATAGTTTTTAAAACATTCTTCCATTTGAGCATATCATTAAACCATATTTATATTCTCCAGGAATCATCCTATCTACACCTTCTTGTTTATTTATGGAAATAAATAATCCTCTATTTTTATAAAATATTTTTTTAAGGATAAAGTATACTTCTTATTTACAATGTGACTTTCCAAAAGCTCATAAAATGTTTTTCTCGTCTAACTCATTTTCATTTGAAGTAACTCATACTTGATCAGGGATACTCATTAGATGTTATCATCCACAATAGTTATCAATATGGATTAGGTAATGTTCCTTTATATTAATAATATGAATCATCACCACATTTGTCTTGTCAAACCATTCTATATTAGTTGTAATAACATTATTCTAATTCCATTTCATTTTTAGTACTCTATTTTTAATTAATGTGGTCATTGCGTGTGATTCTAGATTCCATACTTCAATTGACTGGTGACATTATTTAATTAAACATATACCATTAATTAATATTATTATATCATTATGGATAATTTCATTAAAATTGATTCCATTAATGGTTCGAGGTACTACAAAAAATCTATATATTATTTATTTCTATATGAATTTGTGTTGATTACATAGGAAAGTTCACTATATAATTTTTAACTATCCAAACATTTTATTATGATTTTCTATGATCATGAAGTTAATTTTATTGATATGGGGAAAATTATTGGAATTCCATGTGTTTTTATAAAATACATATGATTATTGGAAACATTGATTATGTATTGTTATCTAATTATATCATATTATGAATGCATTAAATTTAAAAAAATGATGGGTTAGAAAGACATTATATATCCCAATGATTCAATTGTAGCTATCATGAGACATACATGTTTTGGTATTTTGGGTATGCCTACCCAATTTAGTAAGACTTAGTGACTATGGAGTTGATGCCATGAATGATTATTTTCTGAAACCTTGATGAAAAGAATGTTTTCAAGGATAAGGCCTCGTAAATTTGACTACAATTTCTAACATTATCTATTCTATTTCCACAAATTTAATTATGATTATCGATGAGATTTTTTAATATTCATTTGATTCCATGGATATATTATGCTCTTTTTTTAGTTTTTTATTGTATTTTGAGTTGTACTTATTTTATAAAGAATATTTTTTCCATGTTAATGGACTGATTGACTCTATTGTATATTTTCCCTTACTAATCATTTTAGATCACCCATTATTATATTTATATTTTTCAACATTATGATGAAATGTATTACAGATGATATGATTATATATACAAAAAGTGTTATGGATTATTGGGAGATGGTGAAGACTTATTATATATAATGTTTTTTCTTATATAATAGAAAAATATGTCCAATAATTAAGAAAAAATGGGAATTATTAGTTTATTATTTTTTGTAATTATCTAAATATTTCAACAATAAAAGAACTGAAAATTTATTTTAAAAAATTTTTTATATATGAAATTTAATTATGGGATTTTTATGTCGATTATTGTACAATTAGTATCAATGTCAGTGATTAATGAATGTGTTCATGAGCCTCAGATTTTGGAACGTGGAGTAGAGGTACCAAATATTAGAAAATATTATTTTATTATTTTAGAAAATCTTTGATACATGAATCATTTTATGGGGAGAAAATAGTTATTGGAAATTTTTTTCTCAATTATATGACAACACATGTATTTACTATTGAATTATTGTTATATTTTTTAGAAGATTATGATATAGAGAAGTGTAAAATATTCCATACATGCAGACGGAAATCAATGAATAAGTATTCATGGAAGTGTTAACATGTTAACAAGATGAAAAATAAGATAAATGAAAATCCATTAAATATTTTACATTACAGGAATCTAAAACCAATATTTCAGAAATTATTCACACCATTAAGAATTGTAAAGCAGATGACATGGCATGATATGGAAAAAATAGTGATAGGTTTCTATGTCAATTGAAAGATTCACCCACATGGAAATATTTTCTATATATCCAAATTTTACATTAGGACCAAAAAATGTTCATTTGGGATTAAATACTAACGGATTAAAATATTCAGGACATTAGTTCCAGTTAAAGCATAAGGATATTTAATTTTATTGTATAAAATTTTCTTCAATGGATTTCTATGTAAAAAAACATATCTTTTGTTTGTTTGATAATTATTATAGGAAAAATTTTATTTGAAATGATATAATTGTTTAATTTTAGCCTCTTATACTTGAATTGAAGAATTTGTATTAAATAGTGCATATACATGTGATGAACCATATACAAAACTATTAAAATTCATGTTTCTCCCACATATAAATTTAGAATCATTCTAGGACATGGAAATTAGTTTTGTTCGAATACTCACATTGCCAAGGATACATTGTATTATAAAATTGTGATTTAGTGTTATAATTTATTCCTAGATACTTCTCATATATTTTTATTTAATAATACGTGATTTTATGGAAAACATATTTGATCCCACCTCCAATTATTATAAGTGTTATAAATTAAAAAACCCATCTAATATTTTAAAAGAATTCTATAAATATTGTTAGATTCTTTAAATTTGGAAAAGAGTTCATACCACTTTATATAAAATTAGAAAATAGAAATAGATTAAGTATTTACAAAATAACTATGTGAACACTTAAAATGAGGGTTTTTAGTTAAAGACTCAATTACCATGAATATGATTCATCATGTACGTTCTTTATCATTAACAATAATAAAAATATGTTAGTTGTTTAATTTATTGATAAATTTTTTTCAAGTTTATTATTCAATTTATATAACTTATTACCATGTTATAATGATTACTTAATTATTTAAGTTTACATCAGATGCTCTGATGATATTTGGTTCATTAGTCCAGAATGACTACCGTATGTAAACCACGGCCAAAGAGATCAAAATTTCATCATATAAAGAATAATTTTAAATAAATAATTATAAATTTTATTGATTTATTATATTTATAAATCTAACCATGAATTTCAGTTATTCAAAATGAATTATGTTACAATCATGGAGATGGTAGGCCATACGTTTGCAGGTGCAATGTTTTTAATTTTTAGTGATCATTATGATAAGAAGGTAATTATTATATTATATTAGTGTAATTAACACAATATAATATATATATATATTATTAATTATTTAAATACACACACACATATATATATACATATATCATTCATGTGATGTGGTGATGAAATATGAATCAAATCGCTTCGTGGAGGTGGTTGTCCCCACATACGAATGAATGACATTATAATTTTTCTATTCAAGGAAATATAATAATATAATTGACATATTATCATTTCATAATGATAAATAAATAATGAATAACATATAATAACATTAATTCGATCTTTATATCCTTTATTTATAAGTGGTGATGGTAAATGAATTACATCTGTATGTGAGGCAGTAGTCTTCCATTAACATGTAGGATTAATAATTTTCCCATTTGATGAATTTATATATATATAGGTCATGAAACTGATATAATAACATATAATTATATGTATAAAACTTTTTTTAGTTTTTAATAAGGGTCTCGATAAGGTTTAATTGACGTGGAAGAATAAAAAACATAAATTCTTGATTAAAGATGACACCTCTTCTTGATAAATTCTTCTTTAAAAAAACATTAATTGAACAATGGTTGTTGTTAAACCTAATTTTAGAACTATAGAACGTGTGGTGTGATTATATTAAGATATCTAGGATGGTCCTGGATGAATCAAAAAGGTATTTAGGTGTGATGATAGAAGAAGAAGAGGTGACCTTTAATAAAAGAGGGGAGGTGCACACTTGTAATTTCTCATAATATTAAAATATAATAATGACATTTTAGATCCAAACCCATAAAAATAGACTAAAAATGCATATTGGAAGACATATTATACTATATATTATCTTATTTTGGATTATTTAATATTTTTACTATTTCTAAATAATTTAATAAAACTTTTAATTCAATAAAATATATGTTCATTAAATAAATATTAAAAAGATCTAGACAACCTGAAAAAATTAAATTTTTTTCTATTATAGACTAAACATTTCAAGTTCGTATATAATATATTTTATCACAATAATTATATAAAATTATGTCAATTTGAATATTTTTACTATTATTTATTATATTTTTCCAATAAATAAATATTTATTGCATCAATGTTGTGAAATATGTTCAGGTAATTATTTCATCCCTAAAAATTAAAAATAAATTACCCAAAGTAAGGTAAATATTTTATATTTAAAAAAGTTATTTATGTTCAATCATATTTTTTGGATAACTACATATTAAAAAAGTTATGCATATTGAAAAATATTATGTGACTTGTTTCAAATTGCTGGAAAATAAAATATTGTAATGGGATTGTTGCCGATCAAGTGGATCAAAAAGGTCTTATATTAAACAAATGGATGATTATTATTGAACATTAATCATATAATATAATTAGGGAATGTTTTAGGATTATTTTGTTGTCCTTATCAAATTACATTTATAGTTATTAAAATATTTTTATTACGTTTTCCATTTCTTTCACAAGTACTGTATTAGTGCTTCCTAGGCATTAAACATAATTATTTCATAAATAAAAATTTAAAGAATTTGTAATATAAAAATAAATAATTAATAACCAATATAATCATTTATATTTTCCCATTGTTTATACTTTATCATATCCATCTCAAGACAACTAATATAACTTGTATCTTGAACTTTTCATGCCTTGCAAGCATCACACAATTATTTGGATAAGATTCTTATTATATAACTCCAAAATTTGAAATTATCAGTCTATTTAATCATTTATAGATGATATTGTATTCAAAGGTCTTCCAAATACTTTATACCTCTCAATTATATGTCATAAAACACCAAATTGTAATTTTCAAGTGTTGTGCAAGAATTGTGTTAGCACTTATATTTCATTTCATATTAATCATTGAATAAATTATAATTTATATGTTCACAAAATATTTGAGAATTATATTTTTATTAAAAAAAATAAATTTGTATTTATTTAATTTTAATTAAATTTTATATTATAATTTTTTCTTGATGATATCACAAATGATAACATATTAAACATTTTTTTACTCTTCCCAAAATATTTAGTTTTCTCAAAAAATTATCAAAATCATAGAATAATTTTCATATGATAATTTAAATATAAATGATTATTTTATAAATTAAAATTTCTAAATAATTTAAAAATTATTTTTAATATTCATTCATTAAAACAAATTAATTCTATATTTGAAGAGAACATATTTTTTTGATGTCTAAAATGACTTTAATAAAAAATTTGTTAGTTATTTTCTAATTATAATAAGTTCTTATTCGGTATTTTCTATATATTTATATCTTAAATATATTATTCATTTTTATGTGTTCAAAAATAATGGATAGGTTGTAATAATCATATTTAAATAATTATATTTTGTTTTTCACTTAAGCCCGATGTCGTGTATCATGAATGCTACTGAATATAATATTTCCTTCTAAAAACATATGATGAAAAAGTTTCCCCCTTTTGAAATTTCGTCCACACAATTTTAAACTCAATTTTGGTAACCATTTTATGAATTTTTAATATACATTTCATGATATTTCACATTGTAAATAGAATAAAAACATCCACTTGAAAAGAGAGAGAGGTAAGTATGATGTGTAGGACCCCTGGAAAACCTAAGAGAGGAGTGGTGAATCAGGGTGTCAAATTTTTATTTTAAATTCAAGGATTCTGTTCCCATGTTTGTAGGAACATGTTATACCAGTAAGACTGATGAGAACAGAAATAAAACAATCACAATAATAGAGACCACCTAACAATTTTACTTGGTTCACCACTAAGGGATGGGTTGAAAGACCATACGCCAACAATGTGTTAGTCGTACCTAAATCCAATGATCATCACTAGTTTTTGGATAAAAAAGTCCGGTCACGGTTACTCGGTACCATGAACACAGCCTTTACAATGGTTCAGGGAAATCTCATTGCACCCCTTGGATCACTTCCATCGACTCCCCTAGCTCACTAACTTGTGAGAAGTCTAACTCAATTTATCGATTTGATGGTCTCTTCAAAAGATTCACATTGAAGTCTTTTCAACTATTCAGCAAAAGCAATTACTTAAATCAATGTCCTGAATTGATGCACTTGAATGTGCTAAACCATTGAACCAGATATTCATGAAATATATTCAGCTTACATTGACAATTGTGCTCAAAACCTACCATGTGTGAGAAAAATCATTCTTTTGCATGCAATATTATCATTTGGCACAAAATCCACTATTGGTGTGAAAGAATTGCTTTTCGCATGGATGTTTTTCTCGCAACTACAACTTCTATGCAATACTTTAACTTTTGTGTTCAACATAATCTTTTACACTTAACTTCTAATTCTACCTGTAAATACAACTTTTACGCACCACCACAACTTCTACATGAAACTTCCTTTTCACACAATATTTACGCACAATAGAGCTCCGATCATCACTAAGCATTCAACCATCTTGAACGAGGGGGATAACCTCTTATTTAGATGTGTCACCGACCCCCACGTTCAAAACCCACCGTGTCACAAAAACACCCATTCTACGCAAAATGCTTTTCGTGCAAAAAAACACTTTTCGAACAAATCTCCAGATTTTTCATGCACCTCATGCATTTTTTATTTTTCAACATTATGATCCTGGAACATTCCAACAATATAAGTTTTCATAACAACTTCAATCTTGCACGAAACATCCTCTGTCAAACACACTTTTATCCATTTTCTGATTTCCAGGCCCAAAGATTTGGAAAACACATGGAAATGAAACGACCTTCAATAATCTGTTCTTCCTGAATTGTATGATATCTTTCCTAGAAGACATTGTGAACATCTATTTAGGATTGAGAACAAACACAAAACATACACCATTTCTTGCATAGAAAAGTCATGGTTCCAACATTGAGGTCATCTGGAATAAAAGATATTTGGATTCCATGTAAAAAATCATGGGAATATAAGAGGTAATATTATTCCTAAGGAATAATATAGAGTGATAGAGAATATGGTATTGATCTAGTTAATTATCACAAAAGAGTAAATTTGTGATGGGTTAACCGAAAATTGATTATTCAGAAAGAAAAGTATGTGAATATAATTTTTTTTTAAAAATCCCTTCATAAATTGTAGTAAATTATTTACAACCAAAATGATGAACATATGAAAATATACTTACTTTAAAAGATTAGCTTCATCATTTTATCAATTTCCACTACAAGATCATATTTTTCTCCGTACGACGAGTATTCATGAAGAAATATTCTTTCATAAAGCATTAGATTCAACATTATATAAATACAAAATTCTCCAAAAAGATAAAAATATATTCCTTTTTTTCTTTATACATTCACAAAAAACTAAAATGTTTAGTGCAATATAAGATAACCCACTAAAAATAATAAACCATTATTTAAAAAAACACAACATTAGTCTCAAATATTCAATTGTAATACAGAATATTAAACAAAGATCATTCAACAAATATCTATCCCTAAAGTTCTTCAAACATATTCCAGACTAACATTAATCCACAAAAATCATAACGATTTGATCACATAGTCTTCCAAGATAAATTTAATCATTTATCTCTAAGTAACCTCAATGACTCATATAGTATCCTAAGAAAATGTAATTACCCTAATAACATAATCATCACGATATACTAATCATTTCCCTAAATCACAAAACTCACTATAAATCTACATTATGATCATCTAGTATTATAAAATATAACTCAACTATTATTACTCAAGTGAAATTCTATTTACCTTAATCATATATAATTCCCCAAAAAGTGATCATAATACAAAATAACATTAATAACATAACAAAAAATAAAATTCCAATCCTAAGGTTATCTATTTGATAAAATATATATTCCAAAAAGAAATATAAAATTTATCCATTAGGTAGTTTAAATTAAAAAATAATATCATACTAACTTGGGAATAATTTATTCTAGTGGTAGGTGATATACCTTAGTCACCCTTCGGTAGTTAGTTGAGTCCCCATGACCGTTCTAGATACAAAATGTTATCACACATCATACGGTATTTTCCTTTTCTATAAATATATTAATATAATTCTTATAAAATTGAAACAAATGTTATAAGGAACACCAATAAACATTAATATTTTATAAATTTAAAAAGTGTTTTAACCTCATTGTTTATATCATAGCTTTCATTAATAATCAAAAAATGTAGTAACCCAAACATACTTCAAATCTTTCCCTAATAGTATCATTAATCACCTAAAATTTTCATTACATTAAACATAAAAATTAGTTTCTATGAAAGTTAACTTATAATAAAATATAAATTTATAAAACGTTGATGGTATCCCTCACTCTTAAAATACTCACATGAAAAAATCATAATCTTTTGACTTTTTCAACCATGTTATGATACTAATTGTAATGACCCAACAATAAGCATTACATATTCTAGTATTTTTCAATTAGAAATTAATTTTATTAAATTCAAAGGATCTATTTAGTTTAGTGTTTTTGAGAGTTATGAAAAAATCATACAAAGTAAATACATACATTATAAGTGGGAACTTATGACTAGTATCCATTTATTTACTCTGATCAACCCTTTTAAATTAAGACACAATTTCCTTTCAAGAAAATTATTCACAATTTTCATCGTGTCCCTACCCTTGAACCTAATATTCAATATAACCTATGATTTTTTTTAAAATTTGGGATAATAAAAAAATTTCCCTAATGTACATAGAAAGAAATAACAAAACCATTATACTAAAAATATTTTTAAAAAATTATTCCTTTTTTAAAACAAACATTCAGTTCAAAATAAAAATTTCGTAACCAATAAATCAACATTAATTTAAAAATATTTTGACAAAACATTTCATAAGAAATCATAAATTAAAAAATAATCCCATATCATTTTATTTGAAAATATGATAATCTCATCGAAACATTTTTAGAAAGTTATAACTTTTACCCATAAAAAGTTACATATGAATCCATTTTAATATAAACTCATTAATAATCCTTGTGAAAAATAATATATATAAAACACATGTAAAAAAATTAATCATATAGGTAACTTAGAGAATAATTTTCTTATCATACTTACTTATGATGTTACCCTCAAGGCTACTGTTTTGATGGAGAAGAGATAGATTCTAAGTCTATTTGGTATTTGAATAGTGGTGGATTATTTGTGAGGGGAATGTTAAATTTGATGCACAATCATTTTTGTCAGGTTACCATTATTGTTGTTAATGGAAACTCATAATGGATCCCAAATCCATAACTGGCTACAAACTTTTTTTCAAAATGTATCTGGTTAGTTAGTGTTTCCGAACTAATGACACTTAGGAACTCATGTTGGGTGAGAGGCTAGAAGGTTAAACTCATCGCTCCCTTTGGGGGGGATGTTTTATACTTTGGGACTCTCTTATATATTCAATATATGTTTAATAACTACTTTCTAATCCTTATATGGGATTGGTATCCCAAACAAAATGATCATTGGTTAACCCTTTTTACATGAAAAAAAATAAGGGGATATCATTATTGAATCGATATGTATGGATATGAGGTTCTTTATCCATTTATTATTATTCTAATGATTCTTATATTCTAAATCCACATAACCAAGAATTTCATAATTTTATATCATGTATGGTGGTGGTTAGAGTCTTAAGGAGGGGATTAAGCCATTATGAGTCATCCTTTCTGTCCAGATTATTACAGGAATCAAAAACATCATAGTTTGTTAAAATAGTGCAGGTTAATATCCTTTAGATAGTTCGTATGTGTGGTCACATAGGAACATAAAATTTTATCTCATGTCTTTAAGAGACATCCCATGTATGATGGTTAAAACAAGATTTAGATTTATCAGTTTTGGGTCAAGCCCTTGGGACTGGCACTAAGGTATACGACCTTTATAAGGGTAATGTTTATATCATGCCACTCATCGACACTTACATATTGAGATTTACCTAGAACGTGGAGAGTCATGATATTAATTAAATTACCATTTTAACTCCCTAAAACCATGTCATATTTTCTTTATTTGATAAATAAGCGATAACATGTAATGAGTATCATGACATATGGATGTGGGAGTTATGTATTGGTACAACCCATTGGATGTTTAATATGGATCTTGTCCATAGGAATGTATCATACAAATCATGGTTATTGTAAGAATTAGAGTCATCATAGATCAACTAGCTTCTTATTCTTCTAATGGATTATGTAGAATGATAATTCTTTGTGAACGATTGGGTCTTAACAGCTGAAAAGATGAAGACATGAGGGTACTTGTATCAAATTGGGTTCCCATTTGATTTGATCTTGGGAATTAGGAAGGTTTCCTATGTATCATGTTTAAAGAAGAAATAAAATTCATCATAGTTCAACTATTGTTTCCTTACACACAAAAAAGTTCCATATTATGAAGAATATATCATATTATTCCACTTATTATGGATAACACACTATTCTTTCCCTTTTCCTTATAGATATATATTATGTAAATTTTATGATCATTTAAATTCCCTAATCCCAGGTGATCTTTTATTGGTGTGTGTAACAATGGATAAAAAAAATAAACAATCAATATTCTTGTGGATGTAGTAATTATATGTAGTGGAAACCTATTAGATGATTAATAAAGATCTCGGTCCTTAGGAAGGGGTCATACATATCTCAAATATAAGAGGAATCTTATTCATAATAGATTAATGGTTATGGATTACACATTGGTTTTTTCCTTCAGATCAGGAAACAAACACTATGTATGGATGAGGATATGAAGTTTTGGGATCCATGTTTGACCTTTCCTGCTTGTCTTCCAATCATGCCCTGTTTTCGCACTCAACATGCCATGATTTTTGGTTTGACATGTCGGAGGATGGTTATCTCACATGTCTGAAGACAATTACCTAGTCCATTTGACTTGTGTGAGGGATGTCTCATGTCTAAGATGGCATGTTTGAGGGTTTTCATATGATCATGATGGACGTGTCTAGAATACATTGCAAGACATGGTTGGATTGTCTAGGAATCCATCACATGATCCCAACTTACATACTTAGATGGAATCACATGGTCCAGTTGACTTTCCCAGGTTACATCTCTAAATATTGTTGGAACGCTTAAAGTGTATCGTGAGAGTCATTCTAAAATTTCTCAAAAGGTTCACCTTGTCCTGTCTGACTTCTCTATGTTTCATCATGAGAGCCAGCTGAAATATTTGAAGGATGGCGTAATGTCTATCATGCTTGTCTGTAGGATGTTGTGTGAGCCACTTGACATGCCCTGATGATATCACGATACTTAACTAAAATGTACATATATTGTCAAATATTATGGATTAAATGTTTATAGGGTATTTAGAGGCCTGGATGGTGAGAGCAGATGGTTTTGCGAGACATGGTTAGCTTACTCAGGTGGGACATGTGACTTGTTCTGACATGTCCAGGGGATTGATGTGATCCATATAGTATACAAAAGAAGTATATCATGACTTGGGAAACATGTATCGGTTCTGTCGCATGACTTGGGTGGTTTAGCTAACCCACATGAGGATCAATGTATTTTTTCATCGCATATGTCTATCAACGTTATGCCTTTGTTTTATCCTTTTAATGAATATTCCAAGGTTATCATTTTTTATGTCTAATGCATTTTACAAAATATGTGTGATCTTCATTGTGTAACCCTCCAAATGTTTTTTGTGTGATCTATGAGTGGTCACTTAACGTTTATAGGCATGTTTCATGACCACTTTGGTGGTTCCCTAGACCTTACATGACTAAAAAAATTTGTTCACGAGATCAACTAGTTTAAGAAATTCAGTATAAATCCTTAGTGAAACGGTGTGAGATTCCAATAGATCATCTGTTTATATAAAGGTCCTTTTTCATTATGGGGTGTTATAATAATAGGCCATTCCACCATAGTTATTCATGGAATTATGAGGAACATATCATGTGAATTCCTAATAGAGTTAGTGGAGGGATTTGGTAGCACACATATTCATGAGGCCCTATGATAAGTTATTCTAGGGGTGATGCATGATTTTGATAATCCATGAAATAATCCCATCAACACCCCATTTATTGTATTATGGAATATTAATGGGGTATTTCCCAATCATACAGACGCGCAGAGGGAATTGTTTTTGTATAGATGAAATGTCTAAGGGTCCTCATGATATGAAGTCACCTGTCAAGAGGACTTCAAGTGATCTCAATAGACTTTTCTTGTGCCTTTTTTAAAGACAGGGGTGGTTCTTAAAAGGGATTTCAAATTCCATTCTAGTGATTCCAAGGATTTTTAAAACTACAAGATGCTCCCAGCATTCCCCTTCATTATTTTAACTATTTATTTTTTAGGTCTAGGTGTCTTGAACGTTTGAAT
Source organism: Viscum album (assembly GCA_963277665.1). Taxonomy (NCBI): domain Eukaryota; kingdom Viridiplantae; phylum Streptophyta; class Magnoliopsida; order Santalales; family Viscaceae; genus Viscum; species Viscum album. Next base: position 1,507,905,080 of record OY728129.1, read on the forward strand.
GAGTCCTTTTAAGGAAAATCACTTTTTTCATCGGTAATGCACCGTGTGACCAACAAATAATCTTGTGATAATGTTTTATAACTTCATGGATAAGAACATACAATTATTTTATTGATCCAAAAGAAGAGAACATGACTTCGTGGACATGTCTGATGATTCTCACGTGATGGGGGTGAAGTGACAGTATGCTTTTCCATGACTAGGATGACATGTCACCGAGGCTTCCTCAGTCTCTCATGGGCTTCCTAGGGTGTATCTCATGAGTTTTATAACTAAATAAGGCTACCTAATTTCATATTATCAATTACTTTGTTTATTTTACATTGTTTGTGGATTTTGTGAGTATCTATTAGTGTTGTCGAAGATAATAAATCTACATATTGAGGATATGTCACATTGCATTTATGACCATAAAAGGCTCACACGTTTTGAGATTTTCTTTATATTTTACATGGATTGTTAGAAATTCTTATTTAGTGGACTTAATGGATCATTTTTGGTGTTATATTTTGTGAATGGCCTTTAACATAACTTTCTGCTGGTCATTGGGTCGCATGTCTCCTAGTGGTTCATACAATCCTTGTAATCATAACCACATTCTTATTCCTTTCCATTGCGGGGAAAACAATACACTTATTTAGTAATTTAATCATTTTTTTTTATTTTTTTGACACTCATTTCGAATGAAGTAATGAATGAACCCTGCCAAGGGAATCATCCAAGGGGACAAGGGTTCAGTAATCTAGAATGTAAATTCCCACCTAAGGATTTGGCACTGTTACCAATTAGGGTCTTGGGTGACATTTGGTATGCCAGGATAAATTTAGTATTATGATTAATTCCCAATAAATAAGAGATAAAGGATTTGTTTATGCCCTAAAAACTTGATTCTTTATATCTCATGCACCCTAATTTCATCTCGTAACCTCTTCTCAAGACCTTCCCACAAGAACCCATCACAAGACCTTTCCAAAAGACCATTTTTGTGAAATATTCTTTACAATCCATCCTTTTCCCAAGTGTCTGTTCAAATAAATATATCAAATTATCCTTGATAACTATCTAGAAATTAATAGTGTGGATTCATGATCATCTTGAGGGGTTTATAGGTTCTTCTAGATTTACCATATGATCATTGAATATTTTTCTGCTTGCATGACCTTGTCGTAGTCATTCGATCATGAGTCTTCATAGGGGCCACGTGGTTGCGTGATACCATATAGGTTTTCGAAATCCGTGATATATTAAGGGGATTGTAGATTAATGATTCCTCTATATTATCCTCAAATTCCATAATTAATGTGATTCACATGAAGCTATTGTAATTTTATGTCTTCCATTTGAAAAGAATTTATTTCATCTATATGACATATTCCACCTACTTTTTTCAGATGTCTTCAAAATCTTGTCAATGTTTCTATACTATGGATATTAAAAGTTACATGATTGATAGAAACATCAATGATAACCCTTAATATCATGTTCATTCTAATAATGATATTCTGAAATGACTTCTTCCATTCAAACATCAAAACAATCCTTTAAATAATTAGATTACTCCATATGGGTTCCGCTTGTGGAATGATGTTTTCATTCCTCCTTCAGAATTCAACCAACCATCGTGTGGGGTGACAACCTCCCTTTACTATACTATGATGTTGATTAACAAAGGTTGTGAAATACATCACATCCCAGTCACATGAGTTTTCTAATATATTGAAAACTCTCCCATGGGTCTAGATGTCTGTGAATTTTCTCATCAACCCATCCCTATGAGTTACTCAATCACATTTATCACTTCTATGAAACACCTGAATAGTGGATGGAGCTTTATATGGGGTATTGATCCTTGTGGTAATTTTTTTATGAATGTTCATGTCCATTTTGGGAATGTAAAATTTTAATACAATTAGCTGACAAGTTATATTTTGTTCAAATTTATGATAAATATGGAATTTTGAATTCATTTTCTATCAAAAGCTTGATATTGTTCATGAAATGGTTATTCGAAGGTTCCTTGTAACCATATCATTTAATTTAGGTAATTATACTATGGGACATATATAAATTGGTTGGGATACCCCCTCTCAATGATATGTATGATGAGTTCCTTCTATATATAAATGGTAGGCATAACCCATTGTAGAATCTTGAATTTGTGAGGGAAATGATCATAATTGTGAAAGAAATGAAAATAAAGGAGTTGAATTTTATATTACTTATATCATTCAAATATTGTACCAACATTTTCCTTTGTCATAGAAGGGCTAGGCCATCTACTATATGAACCCATTGGTTCACTTCCCAATAATCAAAAGATAGTTATGGCTCGTATTGGGCATTTTGGAAGTTGAGGATCAAACTTCATCAGGCTATCAAGTGATTCTAGAGATATCTTCATGCCTTATGTAAGTGGGATTCATGTTCAGGATCCAAAATGGGTGTATTTTCTTATCTAAAGAAACATTTTCAGCAAACTATGTCATTACATTGGTAATGGAAGAAAAATTAGTAGAGGGATGACACCATAATATAGTAGTGCTAACCCTTGTGAGCCTTTATCACATATTAGGACACATTAAACAAGAATGGATCCCCAATACGTTCATGGGTCCATTTTAGTTTTTATTTGGATAGATAGGGGATCACTTCAATTGTAAAAATACTATTGTTCAACTATGATTTCTAATTCCATATCTCATTCTAGGTTTCTGAACATATCTGGAGTAAGAACTCGGATCATCATCTCAGGTATTTTTTTCTAGTGCTTTTTTGTGGAAAAGATGAGATTATGAATGTATTTGAAGTACACGATGTGTACTTTATGAGTAAACACCATGTAACAGTTGTGCACACGGTCTTGCGAGGTGACATGGAGGCCACCTAAATTGGGGCTCGGTAAAGGCAAGTACAGGACATGTACATTATTTTATTTTCATTAAACGTACCAGGGTTGTGTCTGATGGACAGAAACACCTCCTTTTTGACCTAGTTCATTCGAGAGCATCTGTATGGATTCAATTCTTCCCAATCCCCATATTGAGAATCCATTCTTAGAATCGACTTCTTTCGACTACATTGGGATCACATCAGTATGTTATTCCATCTTCTAGAGCTTTGTTTCATGATTCCTTCTCTTTTAAGAGTTATCCTCGGTTGAATGTTTTAGACATTTTTGCATATATACGATGTTCTTGGGTGATTCAAGGATTAAGGATCATGTATAACGATACTACAACGCCGAGGTAGGTGGTTCGTGCCTTTTGGTAGAAAGTCCATGAGTTATATGTGCAATGTTTCCCAATACCATTGAACGAGGTATTGCATGTTTACTGTTTTCTCGCTGTTAATTGCTTGATATGAATGTATGATGGAATAGAGGTTAATTCTATGTTAAAAGGGAAAATTTATATCATTTTAAAGTGTTCCCCATTCATTTTTTTATGACCGGTTTCCCCTGCTTGGCTTGTTAGACTGCCTTGTTTTTATCCATGCCAAGTACTGTAGGATGGTGTGTTTGTTTATCTAACATGCTATTATTCTATATATTTTTAGTCAACTAGTTCTGGTGGTTTAGTTTGTCTGTATTTCATTGTTGTGCTCGTTTTTCTTACACAGGGTCATGAGAACCTGGTGTAGTAGACCATATTGGGAATGAACGTAAGGGATTCTCGAGAGTGTCTGTTTTAATTTTTACGATGCGAGACCGTAGGGGGAATTGACATAAGTGATTTCCCAGAGTGTCTATAGTTACTCGATGCATGCCACAGGGGGAATGTGATGCATGTGCTTACCTAGAGAACCTTTAGTTACCAATATGAGACTATAGGGTGAATTGATAGTGAGTGCTTCCTCAAAGAGTTTATACTTAAGCTGAAAAAAGGGGATAGACTTTGTCAACATCCCAGAGGGTTTCTTGTGTTGTTCTACTTGATCTAGAGGGGTTAGGCTGAGATTACTTCCCTTGGAGTTTCATTAATTGACTAGATGCTTCCATGATATGTGTAATTGAATAATTTGAACTGTATGAATTTTTACTGTTGAGTACTTTCTTGTTGGCTTCTTCTTTTTATGTATTGCCTGCCATATATATTCGCTGACTGTTAGGCACAGATATTTTGGTGGATGCCTACTGGGATTAGTTTCACACCCTGTTTGGGTCATGCTATTAGGCCCAAATATATCATATTTTAGTAGGTATAGGTAAGGGCGTGTTCCCTTCTACATCAAGTACTTTATTGCTAAGGAGATGAAGATCATGTGACCAAGGTGAGGCTTGATATGCTAAGGTGTTTATCTATTTTTCTTTGTATTTTAGTTTAATAATATATTGCATCACTGTGACTTTTTTTCATGTTTTCCTAGACATATATATCATTCATCATTTATATATGTGTTCCATTTTTTCTTAATTTTAGTCTTTCGTTGTTTACTGTCATATAGTATTAATGCTACTTCTGCTATTTCTTTCTATTTTGTTTCTGTTGTGTTACTCTGCCAATGAGGTCATAGATTCTCCACTATCACACCTAAGGCCCTCGCTGCTAATCGGCAGGCTCAGGCATTCGAGGATATCTGCTTGAGGCCATGTGACCAACTGGGTACGGGGAGCCTCTAGGTGTATTCTAAAACTGGGACGTTACAAAGTGGTATCAGAGGCGTTCTTTTCTTCTTGACATACTATTTGGAGCCTATATCTAGGGATAGGATGTAATTGGTATGTGGTAATAAGTTGTTCGTGGGAGTAGTTGACCCATGTATAGGGAAAATCCAATCAACCTCATTTATTGCAATTTTTCTGTTTTGGTAATTTTATAGTTGAATTGATTATCACCGTTGGTTGATTCCCATGTTTTGTACTATAATTGTTGATGCTATTAAGGTTCTATTTCTATTTCAACCTAATGAGATGAGGTTATTCCATCTGATTCATCGTATAAGAACTTCTTAAAAATCACATGTCATCAATTTTGGTCATCCCATTTTGGGTTCATTAGAAATTGCATGTTTTTGTGATAGATGTTGTGCAAGATATGAATAATTTTCTGATAGATTCCTTAATTGAATGCCTGCTTTTTATAGAGCATTAAATTGGGAATGTTTTGGTTGAATGAATGCCAAAATTTGGTTCTTGAGGTGTTATGGGCCTTCAAGGACCATAATTTGGTGGATCATTGCATTGTTATCCTTGATTAGGAAATGTATTAGATGCCATGATTTGATTTTCGGGGATTATGGGCCCTCAAGGATTGGAATTTGGCACTTTAATGTTTCTTTTAGTGTTTTTATGGGTTCCAGAGTTGTTTTTGGGGATTAGTATCCAGAAAATCTAGAATACACGCCGTGTAATGATGAATACATGACATGTGTTCTTATATTTGGGAAGATACTATTTTTCTAAAGTATAATCCTTGTACTGTATGTACACACCTTGTAGTCACTAACCGTGTCTCAGACATTGTGGGCAGGGACACAAGGGTTTGAAATCGTTGGTAGGACATGTCGTGTACCAGATGTACATGTCGGGTTGTAGAACTGTGAAACCAGTTGTGTCACTAAGAACACAGGTCGGTTGATTATTTTATAATTCATGATGTGTCCATATGGAACACACCATGTAGTATAAACCGAGTATCCGGCCATGTCCCAAAAAACACAGGTCGACAAAATCTCATAGTACATGTCTTGTCTGGCACAAACATGTTGTGGAGAGTTTTTCGTGTAACCGGCCGTGTCACTAAAAACACGGGTCGGTGAAGCTCATCTAGTACACGCTATGTTTGGAACCAACATCTCATTTAGTCTTGTTCTAGGAAAACCGTGTGTCTTAGCCCTGTAGAAGAACTATGGCAGAGGAAGATAAGTCAAGTACATGCCGTGTGTTAGGAAAACACGTCGTGTGTATGTGTTGTTACATGACCGGAGTTTGTGGGAGTACACGCCCATGTGAAAGGGTTAAGGGAAGATTTTGTGTAGGAATTATACATTTCGTGTATCCATGTTTTCAAAAAAAATTATAATGCTTTTATTCTCTTGTTTCCTTCTTACACTTATATGTTTTAGTCTCTGCTAATATTAATCTAAGGTGTGCACTTGACTTTGCAGAGTCATGCCACTGAGGCATCCTCCGGTTGTACGCCATTATAGGGAAACAATCAGACACCAGAGATAGATGATCGTGGACTTCCAACATATCCCCTAGTTATGCCAGTAATGGCACCAGCTGTCATTCTGGACATAGGTGACAATGCATAGTTCCGAGGGGGAATTTATTGGTTTACACAGACCATCGAAGGATTACCGCATCCTGCCCCTTCTATGATAGAGTTGACGTTGGCTTTCTACCAAGAGCATCCTCCCACCGTCATTGTGGAAGGAGGACCCTAGGATGTGATGTCATGGTTGGAAGCCATGCAGTCTATCATCGGGCATCTGCAGATGCCTCCAGAGAGGAGGGTGAAGATCTCTATGTATATTCTTCTGGACTCCGGCAAGATATAGTGGGATGTGACCTCATAGGAAAAACTCTAGTAGGATATGGCATGGGATGAGTTCCAGTGTGCCTTCTTTGAAAACTTATACTTGGAGACCATGAGGGATGATTGAGTCCGAGAGTTCAGGAGTCTGGAGCAGGGTACTCTTTCCGTTATGGAGTATTCCTACTACTTCATAGAGCTGTACAACTTCATACCCATTCTAGGATGTGATGAGTTATTCCTGGCGAGGATGTTCGAGGATGGTCTTAGGAACGACATATGATCGCATGTGAACATATTCACGTTGACTTCCATCAAATCTATAGTCAACAAGGCATTGCTCACTGAGTTAAATTTGAGGGATTATGGAGTTGTGAGCCAGGGAGGTTCAACATACAGAGTTAGTATCCCTCCTATAGATAGTAGGAAGCATCACAGGGGGTCCTTGAGTAGTAATCCAAGGAGGAGAGACACTTCTTCTGGTAGTCATGTGGGGTGGTGCCAATGCAGGAAAAGCGGGCATACGAGACCACATTGCCCAAGTGACCTAGTGGAGTGTCGATATTGCGGCATGATGAGTCGTCATCAGCATTTCTCTCATATATTCTCACCATCAAATGGTTATATGGGTTTTTCTATGACTTCTCGTATAGGAGTAGAACCACCATTATACCCACGGTCTGGGAACTGGAGTTTTCCTGTCTGTTTAGGCCTTGGTGGAGGTCTCGACCGTGGTAGTCAGTCACCAGGCTCTCAACGAAAGCAATGTGGATCAGCTCAGAGTGGTCAGGCATGGTCACAAGGTCATGATGCTGGTCAGAATATTGTAGTGGATCTGACCCAACAAGAGTAGGATCCCAGACCCTCTACAGTTCGAGGTACAATACTTGTTGACTCAGTTTTAGCTTCCACACTTTTTCAATACCGGAGCTTCTCATAGAATTATATCTGTTGTTTTTGTGGAGAGCCTTGGTCTCTATATCATTTCTTCTTCTCATGTCTTGATTCTATACAATCTGTTGTGGAGTAGAACAGTTACTGTACGGAAGTACAATGAGTTCCCTCTAAATGTTGGTAGGTGTCACTTATTATGGTTCCATTATGTCCTAGAGATGAAAGGATATGATTTCATTCTCAGAATGGACTGGCAAGTTACCTTCCAGGTACTGGTAAATTTCTATCTCTAAAGGTTAAGTTTCACATCACCTATGGGTGGATCGTTTCTTTATAAGGGTAGGTGGGATGTTCAGGCGAGTAGAGAAGGACCTGAGCATCATGGGTTGAGAGAAGTTACAGCCCATATTTCTAGTCTTTGTCTAGATGACCAGGGGACTTCACAGATGGACTTCCATCTAGTGGTGGATAATTTCATGGATGTCTTTGAAAAGGAGTTTTCAGGTTTTCCTCCATAGTGTGAGGTAGAATTTTCTATTGAGCTCATTCCAGGAGCGGCACCAGTGTCCATTCCGCCTTATAGGATGTCTACACCAGAGTTCTAGGAGCTCCAGAAGCAGATGGAGGATTTACTGGCGGTGGGTTTTATCTGACCCAATACTTCTCCTTGGGGTTCTCTTTTCCTGTTTGTGAGAAAGAAAGATGGTACCCCAAGCCATTGTGTGTATTATCAGAAGTTTAACCAGTTAACGGTCAAAAACCGATATCCCTTTCCAAGGATTGGTGATCTCTTTGATTAGCTTCGAGGAGATCTGGTGTTCCCAAAGATGGACATGAGATATGGTAATCATAAATTGTGTGTTAGACCATTAGATGTACCTATTATAGACTTTCAGAGTAGGTATGGTCTATACGAGTACGTGGTTATTCCATTTGGTCTCACGAATGGACATGCATTTTCCCTAGCACTAATGAACCGAGTGTTCCATCCGTACATGGATTCTTTTGTGGTAGTATTTGTGGATGGTATCTTGGTGTACTCTCACACTCGACACAACCATGTCACACATCTTGAGATAATTTCGAGTACACTAAGAGAGAATCCGTTATATGTTAGGATCTCAAAATGACACTTTTGGATGAACCAATTTCACTTCTTGGGTCATTTTATTTCATAGGTAGGAGTATTAGTAGACCTAGAGAAAGTGAGAGTAGTAGTTTCCTGGGAGCAGCTGAAGAATGTGTTTGAGGTATGAATTTTTCTAGGGATGGGTGGTTACTACAAGCATTTTATACTGGACTTTTCATTCTTAGTAGTGTCATTAGCGGGCCTGACTAAGAATGGTGTCAAGTACTTGTGGTAAGATTCTTGTGAGTCATCCTTTCATAAGCTAAAAGGGAGATGGACTTTAGCATTGATACAAGTATTGCACGATCTGGTCAAAATCTATATTGTATATTTTGAGCATTAGGTATCAGGCTGGGAGATGATCTTATGCAAGGATAAAAAGTCATTGCATACAGTTCTTGGCAGTTGAGGCCACATGAGAGGAACTACCCGACACACGATCGGAAGCTGGCTACAGTATTTCATGCATTACTCTAATGGACACACTATTTATTCGGAGATAATTTTTTGGTTTCAACACACCACAAATGTCTCAAGTATGTCTTCACTCAGTGTGACCTGAATTTGAGAGAGTGAATGTGGGTTGAGTACCTTCAATCTTTTGACATTGAGCTTACCTACTCACCTAGAAATGGAAACGCAGTGGCTGATGTGCTATGTAAGAGGACTCAGAGATAGATAGTTCATGAGTCCAGTTGTGAGTATCATCTTATTTCCTTGTTCTTTGAGATGAATTTAGAGGTGCACAACAGAAAGGGGACGAATTTTTCATTCTTCAGTAGCTATTACCTATACTCTTCTTGATCGAGTGTGAATAAGGCAGCTATCAAATTCAGAATGCCTAGTCTAATGTGAGAGTGTGTCAAGAGAAGACCATATTCATGGATTCACAGTAGGTTAGGATGAGATCTTTCATTTCTATGGGTGCGTGTGGGTGCCAGCAGACATATGTGAGGAGCTGATGCAAGACATTTATTCCTCAGTTTGGACTATTCATCATGGTGTCACGAATATGTATCAGGATCTACACCATTAGTATTGGTGGCTAGGTATTAAGAGAGATGTTGTGGGGTTCTTCATGAGGTGTTCCACCTTTCAGTAGGTGAAGGTGGAGCATCAATAACCAAAATGGATTCTGTAGTAGTTACCCTTTCCCAAGTACAAATGGAACGATTTCATGATGGACTTCATGATAGGTTTACTGAGGTTTCCTTGAAAGAATCATGTAGTTTGGGTTGTCATTGATAGACTCATGAATGTTTCTCACCTCTTACTAATCAAAGAGACCTTCATTGTTGATGATCTGGGAAGTTTGTACATCCGAGAGACTGTGTGTTTATATGGAGTTCCGCACTCCATTGATTCAGATAGGGATGCATGTTTTACTTCTCGGGTATGGAAGGGACATCAAAGGGATTTGGGTACATGGGTACTTTTGAGAATAACTTACCATCCCCAGATGGATCGCCCATCCAAGTGTATGATTCAGGTTCTGGAGGATATTCTTCGATCCTGAATCCAAGATTTTTGATGGTCATGGGATAAGAACATACCTCTTGTGATGTTTTTCTAGAATAATAGTTTTTAAGAAACAATTTAGATGGCACCTTATTGGGATTTGTAAGGTAGGCCATTATGGTCACCCATATGTTAGCTGGAGGTAGGAGAGGCAGCTATGCTGGGACCTAATCCTATCCAGGAAACCACATAGCATATAGAGTTGATTCAGAAGATGATTACTGCTGCACAGTCTCGATAGAAGTCTTATGCTGATCGACAAAGAAAACCTTTGGAGTTTGAGGTCACAGATCAGGTTTTCCTGCATGTCAAACTGAGGTTGGGACACAAGAGGATTAGGGGGCATGGTAAGCATTCATTGAGGAATATTGGATTGTTTGAGGTGTGGGAGAGAGTTGGGCCGGTTTCCAATCGGTTGTAGTTAGCTTAGAGGTACCAAGATATTCACGATTTATTCCACATTTCTCAGCTTAGATGTTACTTCTCAGACCCATATCATGTTTTTCAACCCGAGGAGGTTGAATTAGAGGTGGATGCCTCGTTTGATAAGAATCCTATCCAGATTGTTGATCGATGTATGAAGGTTCTATGTGGACGATCTTTTCCTCTTGTACGAGTGCTATAGCAGCATGGGCGAGTACAAGATGAGACCTGGGAGAGGGAGGCGAATGTATGATCGCAGTGGCTTGAATTGTTCGGGGATTCTTCTTCTACGCTGCATTGCTAAAGAAATTCGGCGAAAATTTTCGTTAAGGTTAAAAGTATGTAAGAACTCGGATATTCTTTTATTGTATGTTTTAATTTTATTGGTGTTTTTTTAGGAAAGAGTAATTTCAGGAAATTTTTGATGTACACGTCGTGTACCTTATGAGTACACACAGTGTACTCAGTTACCACAGGGAGCCATGTGCTGGCCATGTAACGACTGTGCACACGATCATGGGTGGTGACCTGGAGGATGCCTAAAGTGGGGATCTGTAAAGGAGAGTACCTACCGTGTACATCAAAAGTACACGCAATGTACTTTTTTTATTAAATGTATCAGGGTCACGTATAATAGGAAAAAACACCTCATTCTCAACCTAGTTTGTTCAAGAGCAACTGTACGCCCCTGATTCTTCCCTAAGCCCTCGATCAAGCATCCATTATCCGAATCGACCATCGTCGATAGCATTGGGATTTCCTTGGTATGTTCTTCCTTCTTCTAGAGCTTCATTTACTGATTCCTTTTATTTCGAGAGTTATCCTCAGTCGAATATTTTATATTTTTTTGCAGATCTACTTTGTTCATGGGAGATTCAAGGATAGAGGTTCACATATAAAGATCCTACAATATTGAATTAGGAGGGTTGTGCCTTTCTGTAGAATGTCTTTGAGTTATATGATCATAGATTCCTAATACCCTTGAATAGGGTATTGAATGTTTACTATTTTATCCCTTTTAATTGCCTTATATGATTGTATGCTGGAATAGAGGTTAATTTAATGTGAATATAGTAAATTTATATGATTTTGATGTTTTTTCTCATGCATGATTGTTTATGATAGTTTGATCCTTCTTAGCCTATTAGGAAGCATTATTTTTCACCATTCCTATTACTGTAGGAAGGCGTGTTTGTTTATCTAATTTTCAGTTATTCTATAAACTGTTAGATAAGTAGTTCTTGAGGTTTACTTTGGCCGTATTGCATTGTTGTGCTCGTTTGACATACAAATGGCTGTGAGAACCTGGTGTAGTATACTGTAGGGAGAATGGATGTATGGTCTTCTCCTGAATGTCTATTTTTACTTTTACGATGCATGATAATATGGGAGAATTGACATACGTGCTTCCTTAGCATGTCTGTAGTTCGTCAACGTGGTCCATAGGGGGAATTTGATGTATGTGCTTCCCCAAAGTGCCTTTAGTTACCAATATGAGACTATATGGGGAATTTACAGTGAGTGCTTCCTTAGAGAGTCTATACATAAGCTGAACGAGAGGGGTTAGACTGTGTGAACTTCCCAGAGGGTGGCTTGGGTTGTTTTTGTTGATCCAGAGGGTTTAGGATGAGATTACATCCTCAAGGGTTTCCATCTTTGATTAGATACTTAATTTAAATGTGGAATTGAATACTTTAAATTGTATGAATGTTTACTGCTAAGTATTTCCTAGTTTACTGATTATTTTTACTTATTGGATACCATATTTATTCAATGACGTTTAGGCACATATCTTTTGGTGGTTGACTGCTGGGATTGGTATCACACCTGATTTGGTTCATGATTTTGGGCCCAAAGAGATTATATTGTTGTAGGTATAGATACGGGAAAGCACCCTTCTATATCAAGCACATGATTGCGGAGGAGCAGAAGAGCATGAGACCAAGCTGATACTTACGATGCTGAGAAATTTATCTATTTTCTTTTTTTACTTTGGTTTTGTACTGTATTCCAGTATTATAAATTTTTTGGCTATTTTTTGAGACATATGTATCAAGCATCATTTATATATGTGCTATAGTTGATCTTACTTTTATTCTTCCACTAATTACTATTGTTTGGTAATAATACTAGTTCTCTTATTTCTATCTATTTTGTTTCTGATGTGTTACTTTTCCAATGAGGGCATAGTTTCACCACTATCACACTAAAGTCCCTTGCTTCTAATTCGTAGCCTCATTCTTTTAGGTAAATGATCTTGAGTCCATGTGACCAATCGGGTACAGGGCGCCTCTGGGCGGCTTCCAGAACTGGGATGATACATCTGGTATGGCGCTATGTCACTAAGCTCTACCTGAGTTACCGATGTGTTGAGTGGAAATAATTGATTTTATTTTACCCCTTAACCTACACCATATCTGTCAATCACTAAAAATGGAAGTGGATCACTCAATAAATTGTCATACAATATCTTCCTTTCGGGATGAGTTTTTTGTAGCTAGGAAGGATGAGATGATTGTCTCTGATCCATATACACATTATTGGTTTCTTGTTAGTTTGGACACAAATAAATTATTCCCCTTCTTCCTTTGGCCATTGTATGAAGAGAGTGTTTCCCTAGGATCATCCTTTAGTTTTAGATAATTTTGAAAATGTAGAAATCAATTTTAAGAACATTATTCTTTTTATCGATGCTTCTACCTTTCATACTCAGGATTATTCCCAGGCTTGGGTAGCAGCCTTCCCATGTGGTGAGCTAGGTCGACTGGTTTGTCATGTTTACAAGAAAATTTCATCAACAACTGCTCAATCCATTTTAATGATGGGTGTGATTATGGTCTAGGGGGAGGCTTCAAAAATCTTCCCTCATCATGGTGATGATCATCCTGATAGTTGGACTAAATCTGTTAAAAAAATCATCCCTCTGTCACAAGTAAAATGCGATTAACTTATTGAGAGGAGGATATATTAGGAATCCTATCATATTTCCTTTCCATACCAACCAAATATTCCCATTTTGGTGTTACCATCTCATCAATCATAGAATATCAAAATGGTACATGATGATCTGGCAGAAATTTCATGCCTTGATTATTGAGACACCTTTCGAAACATTTATTGACCATGTGGAACACCTTCATTAGTGATTTAATGATTTGAGATATGATGGTTTTGATTGATAACCACTATATCATATTATGAAATAACTCATCATTACATGGAATTATTTTTCTAGCAATTAGAGTTAGTTTCCTGATCTTGAATAACAGGTTCCCCTTATAAAATAGATAGTGGAGGTGCTGGAGGCATTTGTGAAAAGTCTCCAATTTATATCTAAATTGAAAGACCATATGAATGTGAGGACCATGAAACTATGAATATATGAGAAAATCATTTCTCACATAAGGTATATCATTTCAACATAATCACATTCATTTGAAACAAATCAAAAGAGTGTGGAAGATCTAACTGCCTTAGTTGATACTCCCTGTCCTGGGGAACAAATAAAAGGGTGTGGTGAGTGGAAATTCATCAATTAATAGATGAATATTGACAGTCTCTTTAAAACTTATACATCAGAGATGGTTAAATTTTTTTATAGTTTGACCATTTATATGCACTTCGTTTTTCATGAGATTTTGTGAGAGACTCCAAAATGTTGACATAATTCATATTTCACGTGATAAATGAATGGATTTTATAAAAAATTCCAATTTTATCATGTTATTCATTCTTTCATGATTGTTTTATTCTTAAATGGTCTAATATTATATTAATTGAAAATGATAAAAAATATTTTCCTAAAATCTAGTAAACCTAAATGCCATGATCCAAATATTTAAATCATAATAGATTCTTCTTAAGAAGTAATCTTGAATTCCCACCAACATGATATTCCTTATAGATATATCTTCACTATCTATCTTGAGATTACCTAATTCAAAAAAGGATAATTGGGTAGAGTATATGTACCATTGGGAGAGTGATATATATTTCTATGAACATGATAGTCTTGGAGATCATATCTTGTCTATTTCCAATGCCATAGCATAGGCTTTACAATTATTATCAGTTTTGTTGAACAAATAATTTTTGTTGAATAGTTTAGGGTCCTTTATCTTGGACCTTATATCTCTTTAGTTTAGTGTCTTTTGGCTCATAAATTCTATTATTATAGTTAAATATATTTTATCGCATACCTTCTACCACTGTAGTTTAGGGTATTTAGCTTGTACCTTCTATCTCATTAGTTTGTGGTATTTTATATCAGACATTCGATCACTATAGTTTATGGTATTTTATCTCATAGCGTCAATCACTGTGGTTTACAATCTTTTAGATCAGGCCTTTTATCACATTATTATGGGCCGTTAGCTTGAAACTTATGACACTATAGTATTGGGTCTTTCAGAGGAGTCCTTATATTGATTTAGTTCCAATTATTTGATCCTAGACCTCTATCTCATTAGGTTAATGTCATTCAGATCAGACCTTTAATCACTGTAATTTTAGGTCATTTAACACATACTAATTTTATTATATTTTATTGTCATTTATCTCTGAAATTATATTACATTAGTAATGGGGTATTTAGCTCGAACCATAGGATTTATCAATGTTTAAGGTACTAATACCATAACATGATCGATGATCATGGAATATAGAGAAGACATGTTAGGAATGATCCAAAGTACCCTGGGGTGTTGAGTTTTCTTATGGTGTTGTTGTGGTTCATGATGATCAAAGCTCCTTTTTTGAATGGAGGATATTTCTCTAGTTGGTAGGTCAAAGTCCATATGAATTGGTATCATTTTAAAACAGAGGCCTCTCTACTATTTTTCAATGAACATAGAAGCTTTTCGTTGAAGATTTTAGTTGAGGGGCAAATAATAGAGATTCTAAACCCACCTGGATGTTTGTATTGTGGATTATATAATTATAACCCTATTTTGTGTGTTAGTGAATATGGGATAGGTAAGAAAATATTGGGATGGACTATAACACCCTAAGGTGATAGGTTCAAACATGGTGTTTCCAGGTCTCACAAAGATTGAATCTACATTCATTGAAGGTGGATATTCCTTTAGTTGGTTGG
The DNA here is from genome assembly GCA_963277665.1 of Viscum album. Lineage (NCBI taxonomy): Eukaryota > Viridiplantae > Streptophyta > Magnoliopsida > Santalales > Viscaceae > Viscum > Viscum album. The sequence goes on from OY728129.1 coordinate 1,507,920,615, forward strand.
TCAAAGCCCTTATGAATCTATATGATGACACATAAACAAAATATTCACACTTTTTTGAGGGCCATGATATATTTTTTAAAACTCAAACATTCTTATTATGAGGGTGGGTGTATAGGAAAGATCTCCAAGAAGGGATCTAGAAATATTGGCCATTTCATATTGTATTTATGATGCTGGAAGCCTATGCCATGTGGTTTCAAATCACAAGGGGTGGGCCATAAAAGTTTTTATAATGGAGTTTCACGTTCATTGTATGATAAATGGAACAAAATAGGGTGACATAACATCTAGGGTGTTGAATATTCTAAGATATTTTGACACGATAATTTTAAATCATGGTCCAATGTTTTCTTGTTTGGAGGATGATACGGGACAACCATAACAATAATGGACCCAAACACACTGAGGTGATATGTTCTTCTGTAGTGATGATAGGGCTCATAAGGATCAGAATTCCCTTTTCGCAGAGTGTTGAAATTTTTTGAAGACCATATGTGCAATTGTAGGATCAATAGAAATACATGAATATTTAGGGAAAGGGCCCCTTGAAGTTTGGTATCCTTTTCCAAGGTCCATAGAAGTTTCATGGTTATATAAGGTGATAAAATCAGGATGTGTGATTGGTAGAAACTGTAATTCCCAATAAGTGTTCGAGCACCCTAAAATTTGTGTCAATTCAAAGAGAACATATTATCGCAGTGAGTATATGTGAAGAATAATTTATCAAATCTTTTTTGTGAATGAGGGGATCCAACGAGCATAAATTTTCTTCTACTAGGGCTACTAATTGGGAACAATGAGATTTATGAAATATTGATTTGAGCCCTTCATTTTACATAAACTCTATATATTAAGAGTTTAGTGAGTGAGGACATCACTTTTTCTTAGGCCTCCTTCTGTGGGTTTAGAACAAAAAAGATTTTTTATCTTTCTAGTAGTTTAGGGTCTTATAACATAGAATATTATAGGAAATAGAATAATGTCGTATAAATTTTACCAAATTTCAGGTAGATTTGGGTAATGAGGAACATTGACCTAAATTGGTGGATGATATAAAAGTTCATAACTAAAAAACCCAGGATCACAGGTAACCCATCAACCTTCTTAGTAAGATATGAAAATATTATAAATCATAGATCTTGTTTCTCAGGTCATGATTAATGATATGGGAGAATCATTTTAGGAATGGATTAAATAACACTAAGGTTTTGAGTTCCTCTGTGATGATGTAAGAGTTTAAAGGTATCATAAACCCTTTTTTTAGAGTGACACATTTGGTTGATGACCATAATATCATATTCTAGAGACACATGTATGAATGAATAGTAGAATAAATTGTCACATGAAGTTGAGTATATTTTTACAAGGTTTGTGAATGCTTTGAGGAAACTTGAGGTGATTGAAATATAAAGTGTGATTTATGGATTATATTTCTTACAATATGAAAGAATCACTCTATACTCTGGCTGACTATGGTAAGGATCTTGTTGTCCTTTAATATAGAATGATAATGGATGATGATCTGTACAGTTTCATATCATGTTATCAGGACAAACCTGCTTCCATGCTGTTTAACATCAGGTGGTAAGGACACTTCCTTTCTCTTTTAATATCATGTGGTAAAGATGTATTTATTGTGAAGTTTTATGACATGTGACCAGAATGTTTTCATTATAGTTTAATTGTATTTTTTTAATATAGTGGGTATCATTTGTTGTAGCTGGTCTCAGGATTATAGATCCCAGTGTCACTACATATCCTATGATAATAGGAATTAGGCCACACATAGTTCATGAATGGAGAAATATATGTGCAGGTGTAATGTATACATAGATGTGATAATTTGTTTGTATTTATGTTATAGCTCAACCTAGGATTGTATATCATGTCTTCTTTGAATATCCTATGATGAGAGGAATCAAAAAACATGTAGTTCATGAGGAAATGTGTATTTTAGCATCATATGGAAATGAATTTGGATTCTGTTATAAAAAGGTGTATTGCAGCTGGACCCAATGATGGAAATTTTGGCATCACTATGTATCCCTATAGAATATGAATCATTCCAAATGTTGTTCTTGAAATAGATGCTTCCTACACAAGTATGGCATGTATTCATGGAAGAGGAATTTTTATATTTATTTTTTCTGACTAGACTAGGGGTTGAATATTCGATTGTCACTAGATTTCATGTGATTTTAGTAATCAAGTCAGAGATAGTTATTAATCATCGGTGTGGAAAGAGACCAATCACCAACAAAAGCTATCCTCTTGGTCATGGATTAATGAAATGTGAAATGTCATGTTGTTCAAGTGATTTTGACCATGCAGTTTAACAGTGTGATGTTTAATGCCATGTAGTAATGTATCGTGGTATTCCTATTAAGTTATTTCATCTAGAACCATGATGAACATGTTGTGAGATATTATTCCTTGTTTGGGTGGGGAAGACCTTACAAAAAATCTTATGCTTTCATAATATATTCTCCATGTGAGAAATAAAAAAATGGGAAATGGTTCTTCTCACTTTACAGAGGTGACTAAGGACATGACATGGGATTTTGGTATCATTTGGTGGATAGAACAGGATATATGATCATGAATTTACATCATCTTTCATTGAAAATGAGAATCAATCCAATGGTAGTTCTAGAAAAACCTTTTAGTTTAATATAGTGTATATAGGACATATATCGTGCAGTTTAACATCATGCGATAAGGATATGGGTCAATTGATCTGAAATAATAAATATTATGGTTCGGCCTGAAACTCGAGTTCTAGGCATCACTGTGTATCCTATGGGGTTACAAATCAAGCCACATGTTTTTCTTGAAAAACGTTTCCTATATGGATCTAACTCACACATGGGGAAGAAGGTATCTCATTATTCTTTTTCCCAGAAATAGATCATGTCCAAATAATCATTATGGATATTGTACTTCCCATTTATTTTAAAGTCATGTGGTGAGGACATGAACTTTATATTTTAATATCAATTTTTTATGACATGATACATTATGATGTATAAATTACTGCTACCAAGAATTAGACATTGTGCAGTTTATTGTCTTTTCGCTAGGATGATCTTGTGTATTTTAACATGATGTGACTAGGATGTGATTGGATGGTTTAATGTCATGTAACTAGGATGAAGTCATATAGTTTAATTCCATTTGGCTAAAAAGTGTGGTTCTTGATGATAATTATTCTATTTCTTTTATGATAATCATCGCAATAGTGGGGGTGGTCCATTCTCCCCAACCATTATGGACAATGAGTAAGATCTATTATGATAAAAATTAGGAATGATGAAAAGCCCTTCCCATTTTTCTTCTATCTTAAGAGTCTTCATTCCCGGTATCATTGGGGTCTAGAGATAAAAAACTATTTCTATATGGAGAAATGAACAAAGACAAAATTTCTTATTAAAAGTATATGTGATCTTGTTTTTATAGACATCATGGTCGTGCAATGTGGGAAACCTAATATCAATAATCTATTCCAATTCATCCATATTAAATATCAATTTATCATCATATGAGAGTTTTGAAAAATTGTCTATTCAGAGTGAAGGTGGCTTGACTTCTATTGGTAAATATACCTCGGTCTCATAATCCCATGAGTATGGTGTTGCTTCCGTAACAGCATGTGTGGTGGTACGGTAGACCAAAAAAATTATTGAGAAGCTTCTCAAGATTGGGATTCTTATCCACGTTTATAATCTTTTGCAGTATATTTGATATAGTCTTTTTGAAATCCTCTATCTACCTATTTTCCACTTCATGATGGATATATGAGCGATTCAACTCGATATTGTACTCCTAATATAGTTTCTTCAACTCTGTATAATAGAAGTCAGTGTTGTTTTCTATCAATATAATGCAAAAGACACTGATCCTAGTGAAGATATGTTACCTTATGAAGTTGATGATATTATTTATCCTAAATTATTTTTGGGTTATTATCTTAAAACAAATGGAAAATATGTTATTAGTGGTAAAGATTTACTTGAACTACCTACTTTTGGCTGAGGGATATGACCCTACAACATCCATACTAACAAAAGAATGTATCCAATAATATTTGGCTATGTGTAGAAATTTCTGGGGTTGATGGAAAAAAATTTCATGGATTTTGAAGGGAAGAAATTTCTTGGTTATTTCCACATAGTCTTGTATCATGGTTTTCTCATAATATACTAGTATCATGATTTGGTGGGAGATCCTTGTCCCAGAAACTACTCCCTTTCAGATTGGTGATTCCAGAGAACTTCATTTTGGAGATAACTAATTAGGGGATCCAACCATCTTGGGGTTAATACCAATCCATTGTGATATAAGGTGGTGTTTAAATTATTTATTTCAACTATATAATATATTATTTTTGCGAGAACATTATATGGTTCATGATAGGAATGATTTCAACCTTCAGATCAGGGTCAACCTTGACCGTGGTTGCATCACCCATTTCATCAGCAAAAGAATTTTGTAATCAAGGTGCATTATAAAATGTGGTATAACAAGTTAAATCCTTCATCAGTCCCATGTGTAGTATATAATTATTGAAACTTTTGAAGGCCTTTTGATAGTCCCTAAACCATTGGTAGCTGATTATCTTGTCCAATATCTTGGTGTTGTGGAGTGAAATATTATCCATGTTAAATATGAAGTGAAAAATATAGGTGAGGTGACTATAGAATCTGCTCATTTCATTGAGATTTTTGGGTGGGTGACATCTCTAAAATTAAACTATTGATCTTATGGTTAAACTCAATGTAATTTTTTATAACATGAATCCAAATAACTTCTATGTTATTACCCTAGTCATTAATTTAAACAGATTAATCTTTAGTCTATGATGTCGCAGCTTGTGAAATATTTTTTCAGGATCTATGAAATGATCGCATCACTCTCAGGATTTGAAAACTATGTTTTCAACATAATATTTAACTAATATTTGATATAATGGATTATGTATATGATTCATGGATGATTTATATATAACACCTATATTCCTTAACACAAAGGTTATGACCTATAAAAATACTATGCGGTACTATGATGGTAGTGTCTTTCTCATCTTTTATGGGGCATGTGTATTTGATTTTACCCTAGATACACATCCATGAAAGAGAGTGATTGGCATCCATCAGTTACATTGATCAAGAGTTTAGTTATATTCAATATGAAATATTCCTTTGGGAAGTATCGATTGATGTCTCTAAAATCAACCCAAATCCTAATCTACATGTTCTTTTTCCTAAAAGAGACGATGTTGGAAAGCCATATTGGGTATTTAAATTCTCGTAAAAAACTTTTGGTTAAATTTGTCAACATTAACCTCTTCATTGGAGGTATGAGAGGGGTGAATCATTCTAGAGAACATATTGAAGGCTTGATGCTAACTAGGTAAGTTGATATGATGTGTAGCCACGTCTGGATTCAGTTTTGGAATTTCAGTATAGTTCCTAGAGAACAAATATAAATGTTTTTTGGGAATTAAATATATTTTTCATACTATTTGATGGATAAATAGGAACTAATCAATGTAGGATGAAGGTCATATTTTATTCCTAGATTCACCTGGTTTAGATCATCAATTGTAGTGGAGATACCTTTCTCAAATGTAGGAGGGGAATTCTTAACGTCACCCCCATATTCTTCCGCCTACGATACAGTGGATAAGTTCTCTAATAGAGGTGAAAATCTTGGGGATTCTCTTTCACTATGAAGGTGAGAGAGTCCATGATAAGAGATATTATCATACCTTTATACCTATGTCATTGTAAATAGATACCATATCTAATTTTATTTTACATTTTCACTATGTACAGAAGGGCATTTGACCTCTATGGGAAGTTCAATCACCACAACAAGATTTTTGGGGAGCTAATAGTCATTATCAAGAATAATCTAGGGACATTTAGTGGTGCCACTAAATATATTTGGGGCTGAAACATGTACATCATCATCTGATGCTGGTTGTTTTCCACCCCATATATAGAAACCTTCTTCCACCAATGTGGATTTTCATGTCTTGAAATGGGTTCTATCACCATGTAGTAAATCAACCATTCAATTGATGGTGGTATTTCATAAATTGGTGGAATTTTGAAGGTACATACCTGTGGCTATATAGCTAGGTCCTTACAATCCAAACATTATATCCGGTGTCTTTCTGGATAACCTTAAACACAATTTCAGATGTGAGATCCCCAAACTGATCTTTGTGTTTGATCTCCTCAAGGGGTATTTTCTTTGTTTATCATACCCTTTAATTGTCATAATTTTAGGAAAAAAATTAACTTGATATATACTAAACATTAAAGGGATTTAATTGAAATTTTTTAGTTTTGATCCCTTGTAAATAAATTCCCTTTAGATGTTGACGTTATCATATCTTCCAGAATCATACGATCTTCTGCTGTGTTATGGGGTGCCCTCTTCCTAGTATTGTTGGGTGAATGAGATGTATACATGGAATTAAACTGAAATCGTCTCCTTTTAATAGAGCTTGAATATAATAAATCTTGTCATAAATTCTTGTGGGATTTGGAGGGATTTAATGAGTGCCTCTCTGAGTTATTTTCAAAGATGGGGTGCATCAAGGATGGAGATGTTGGCTTGGAGAACCACTTGATATTTTATAATATCATTCCTTTGTTTCCGAAGTTAGAGTTCCCTTAGGTGGATTTTTTCTTAATCATATGGAACATGAATAATGGTGTTTGAGTTGGAAGGTCATAGTGCTTATGTAGAGTCCATGGGAGAATCTGTAGCCACTGGTGTGGGCGGTGTCAGTATTCCCCATTGCATATGATGATCAGATAATTGAACCCCATATTTGATTCCCGGAAAGAAAATTATTTCTAGATTCCAACTATAGGGTTTTAGGACACCTCATTATCATTTTTGGGATAGTTGGAGTTCATTATCAATTGTCTTAGCTATATATATGTTCTCTATGGGGATGTGCCCATAATATTGGGTATTTCCACACTTGTGTTTCCCATGAATCCTTGGTTCTTAGATAGGTTTCCTCTGGATCCCCGATATGGTGTGGCGAACTCATATTCCTATGAATATTCATAATTAGAGTCAGGGTATTACTAGTGTATCAAGTTGGCAGAAACAAATATGATCTCTTCATCTGTTGAGGGTTCTGTTTGGTGTGGTGGTATGCATGCCCTGAATGTTGCGGTGATGAAATCTGTAACTATCCTTGATTATATTGTAGTAGAATATGAATCCTCCTCTACTATTTCTTACTTATTTAGGTGGTCTCACCCATTTTTGAGAGACATATTTCATGTCACCTTATTTGGTGGTGGAGCTATTATAGGTCTGCATAACTATTCCGTCAGGGTGGTATGATCTTGGTCAACTATTGTCAGAGTCATCTAGTTGTTGACCTTATGTTCTCTCTTGGACAAAACATTTTTCCAATCACCCTTTTATTATTACATGGAAATGGATATGTAGGCCACCTACCCTGAAGAGTTATCTAATGCCAATTGTATTGAATCAACCTCATCTAAAAGAACAAATTTGGAGATGAAAAAGATATAAATATTATGACCCAAACTTCTATTGAAGGGGAAATAGTCAGAATTGTTTTTGAGGATGACCTCATCAATGTTCTTGTTTTGTGGTAGCTTGAGCCTGATATTTTCCATCGCTACCAAGAAATAACACAGGACATGTTCATTTTAGAAGTGGTATAATTTATTAATTCGTACCATAAATCTTGAAAGACCAAGATTTATCTTTGATTATCACAGAGGGATATTTGTTAATCATCAGCACTTGACAGGACGTGATGGATAGTTAGGTGACCTACCTAGGAGTTTGGATAGGTACTTCTAGAGTCATGAGGGTGATAGTTTTAGCTTTTACTTTACATAGACATTTCCCCAGTACTAAGTTAATGAATTAAAAATGGGATTGGGTGTATTTAATGGAATACTACAAACATTGTGTCATTTCTTTAAACTCATAGAACCAACCAAGATACATTATTGGGATCAGAGGTGTCTGCGACATATAGTATTATCAATTCCTCTTATGGGAGATGGATGGTGAGTGAATAGGTTAAACCGTTCCATCTGGCTATATACTCTAAAAAAACTCTCATTTTCATGTTTTTTATAGTTCATTAGAGAGAAAATTGTCATTTTACTCATATTGGAGAAGAACGAATAAAATAATTTTACAATAATGTTTTTCCCACACTAAAATAGAACCTAATAGATGACCATTGTACCAAACAAATGTTGTACCTGTAAAAAACTATAGAAGACACCTCGGTTTGTTTTCCTCTTGTGGATCTCAATGGACCATCATTAAACAAAATCAAAATAAAATGTGTCTGAGGTAATGTTTGGGGTCTCCTGCATCATCAATGGTATAGAATATCAGATTTATAAAATTTGGTGGGGGTATATTATCATCCAATCACTCATGATGTGTCTTCCTCTTGGGATAAAAAGGTTTATATCTCCCTTCCATGGAATCAATTCGATTTGAGAGGGTCTCGATAGAATTAAAAAGATCTAGTAGTACTATTTTCTGACCTACCTCTCATCTATAGAGAGTGGGTTTTGGTCGATGCGGTTTTCCTTCCATCTTATCCCATAAATTCTTGATTTTCTCTAACTGTGAATAATCATCATTGTAAGGGAGTGGTTTTCACTACAATTGAAGGATGTCAAAATCATATTTGTCTTCCTCATTTATGTATACAGAATACCTGGATTTGGATCATGTTTGATTCATATATACTTATCTTATAGGTAGATCAACATTTTCTAGATATTTGGGAGGAGGAATTTTTCTTCATCCTGAAAATGATAGTCAAAAGGAATATTTCCCATGACTATCTCCTCATTGAGTTGTCTAATGTTTTGTATGTCACGCTAATATCATGAATATTGTTCCCCCATGTAGGATCCTCAACTCTTCTAGGTGGGGATTATGATTTAGACACACCTTTCCCTTAACCGTTGGTATTGTTCCACAATATATGTGGAAATTTTCTAATCAGATGTTCCAGATTTGGCTTCCTTCTTTGGTTCTAGATTCCTGAATCCTCTGTTGGTTAATCAAACTCACCATCCTATCAGGGTATATTTTCTATGTTACGGACATATACATTTTCTTTTTAATCCAACTTATCTATTTTTTTGACAACGACGAAATTCATAGAGACATATTAGAAAATGGATGTTGTTGCCTTACATTTAACGCAATAGGATGATCTAGAACTACCATTATCTGGGTAATTTCTTGAACTCGTGACCATATTAAGCTATTATGGCGTGAGACCCTAGTTGGGTCTGATTGAAATCACTGTATTATAATCATGACTTGGAATGTTAGTAATGACCATGAGGGAGTTTCTAGTAATGATTGGCATATGTTCCCAAAATAAAAGAGGATTGAGTTGTGGTGGGAGGGATATATATGATACAGACAGTTCATTATTACCATCTAATAAGAGAAACATAGATTATCATTATGGTAACTATGATAGTGAAAATGTCCCCGACCCTAAAGGATGGGGGTTATTCAGGGGAACAATTGGTAATGACTTATCCTATTTTTGAGGATCCTATGATTCTAGTCAGTGATTTTATTACTCCATGGATGGACATTGAGATATAAACTCCCATATCCAAGCCAGAATAGGTTGATATGGAATCGCCATTGATTTTTCTAGGACCCTCTTAGTGGATAATGAAATGAGTGATGGTGACTAAGATATAAATTCCTCAATCCAAGTGGTCTGAGTTTTTTTATATATTTTGATGATATTTCTTGATTCATCTCAAGAATTAATGATCATAGGGGTGGAGGTGGTTATAGATATTCCCTTGTCCGGGTGTGCTAGGTCCACTATTGTATAACTGCTACAACAACAACTTTAATGGCTAATTTGATGGGGTGCATTTTTGATCATGTAGGAGCTGGGTGAAATGGAATACAATGAAAAGAGTATGTTTCTATGAGATACCGTTAGGTTGATTCAAACCGTAGTATCTTGGTATAAAATTATTTTCCTTTTCCTTAATGAGCATAGTTTAAAGTATTTTTAGAAATTTTCTCTCTCTATTCGGGATGGATTGTCATTGTCAAAGTAGAGGAATTCTATTTTGGTGACCAAATAGAAGACACATTACCCAATACTATCATTTATTTTGAGGCTATGACGTTACATGACAATGTATATGAAGGGTTATATTGTTATGGGTACATAGTGAAGCATGATTATTCATATTACACCCATCCATAGATACTCATATCCGGGGATGATCGAGAAATTAGTCGGCAGAGGGTTGTTGTGGTATACAGAGAAACACTATGTCGGTGTTTGTTATACTCCACCATTTCTGGGTTCTAAGCTACAGAAACGGTGTCCATATCTTGATAAAACATGATTGAATTATTTATCCAATGCTGATACTCATACACTAGATAAATTATATGTCTATAATTTAGTTGTTTATGAGTAGCCTACATAGTTTTTTCCATGAGAAGTCATGTACTAATTTTCTAACTCATTTAAGACCTCATAGTTAGATGCAGTAAGGGGCCATAACATGGGGGGAGGTTGATTCCAGATAACTCTATATTTGTCAATGTTTTCATCCTATTAATCAATTGTTCATGCATCCATATTATTAGACCATAAAATATATTGTTTGGGGTCTCTTGTTGACTGGAGTGGTGTGCTACTAGAAGTTGATGTGGAACTACATGTAGTTGACCCCAATGTTTCTATCACCTCTCTATAAGAAGGAATATGAATTTTCAAAAACACTAAATATGAAGGTTTTTGGGAAGGGGGATGATTTTTTTCCATGGGACATATCAACATGGATAGTTTCACTACTGTAGACTCAAGTAGTAGACTCCCTATTATCCATCTCCACACTACCACGGGGAGGACTATCTTGGTAATGATCATCTTTGGATTTGGTTGAAGAGTTGAAATACTTGTTGGTTGTTGATGATGTATCATAAAAAACTACATGGACATTGAAATTGAAAATATTAGGGATATGATTCTCGTTCTGTGTCATGTACAGAATATTTTTATCCACCATCTGAATTTTAGAAGTGATATGAGCTTGTAGTATGATAGTTTCTGTTACATATTTATAATCATCGAGTGAAATGAAAGTATGAGCCCAATGTTGAGAAACTACTAGAATATTACAATGAACTCCCTTCTTATTAATGAGAATATGAGCCTATCTGGGGAATGTTTCATTCTCATTTGGTAGGACTTGGTTATAACAAATGTCTGATCCCGATCATTAGTACTTAGAATATTTTGTTGGTATTTTTTGGAAGGTATATGTGCCTTCCATGAGGCATGTTATACAATCACATAGTTATCCTAGGTTTGACCAAAAATATTATCCATTTGAAAATTTGTATTCCCCAACAGAATATGCAGATGGACCCCTAGAATGTGAGAAGTTATATGAGCCTCTTCTAAATTTCCTCAAAAGGATGTTGGTGTAGTCATTCATTGAAAAAAATTGGAGTATGTGGCAAGATTTTGTGATCTAATGGAATATGATAGGCAGATTAATTTACATGAATATGAGAATTTCTTGACCCATGTTCCATTATCACTTGGTTTTACCCATCCATAACAGGTCTATGAGTCTGATCCTCTTCCTATGGAGTATGTTGCTGGTCTTCTCCGGAAAGAGTATGAGCATATCCTAAGACATGTATCCCTCTCACATGGAGGTCCCCTATGAAAACAAGGATATGATATCAATCATGTACCATTAGAACATGCCACTATACTATTTGTATAGTCATGTTCACCATCTCATGGCTTCTGTCAATCTCACATGGTGAGCCCTTATTGGGAAAAAATATGTGCCTTGCCCAATACCTCACCCTTTACTGAAATTTTCTGATAATCAATTTGTATGGGAGAAATAATGATATCATTCTACAGATCAACCACTTGTTCATAATTATTAGATTGTTGAGTTTCCGTGGTTATAGAGACAATAATATGCACATATCATGTATCTATACTAGTTCTGATATATGCTGGTGGAGTTATTCAACTATTGCTAAGATATAATAACATTTCAACAATGTGAAGGGAAGGATAAAATCCACAACATTTTCCATATCCACTGTGTAATAGAAGATATATTCTATTAAATATGGGATATCATCCCACCTTTTTACCCCTTTTGATAACGTAATATTTTGATGGACATCATGCATGAGGCTATGGATATTCACCCCCCATTCCTGTAGTACAAATATGTTCGCAGACTTACCCTAAGTGAGTAGAGATATGATCTAGATAACTAGTTACAGCATGAATATTTCATTAGTGGTAGTGTGGATATGATACTACTGACGATTATCTATATCCTTCTCCACCCAATGATTCTTCGTTGGTTCTCATTAATGGGTGTCTTAGGTGATAGCGTTCCATGTGGTACCCTCAACAGGTAACTGATGGGTACTGGTGTGATGGTACTAGTGAAATTGGTTGACATGTTCCCTCTTTTTTTCACCTAAAATATATGGTAGTAGTATTTGACCCCATGGTCCTCCTTCATTAGTGACTGGAGATTGTTATTGTCAAACATCGGGGATAATCTCTTTAACGGGTTTGTGGTGGCAATGAGTGACACTAGATTAGATAGTAATTTCCTTGGACAATAAGGACTTGTTAGTTTTATTATTGGGATACCCACATCGTTATCTTCCTGGCTTGGGATTTTAACACATCATTGTTACTCTTAGATAATTTTGTTCACCACCTAACATTGAAGCTATTAAGCAGGTGAGATCATTAAATGATCTATATGGGATAAAAATATAACTATTTTTTCATAATGGTCCATGGATAAAGACATTACCTCATATCAAGATGTTGTTAATGAGAGTATCATCTATAATCATTCAAAAAACAAGGAATAGGGTCACATATTAGTGTAATATTATAGGCATTATTCATGCTCGATATGATATTCATGGTTAAAAAAAATCCTATTTATTCCCGATCCGTCCATTTTTCTCATGTGTACATATTAAATCATGGATGAAAATATTTAATGGGAACCTCAGTTATAGACTATTAGTTGTAAAATTTATTCTAGTTTTATCATATTTTTTTGATATACCAAATTTTTTTCTCACATATGGTAAGAAGACCGTCCTACTATTTAATGGATTCCTGTCAGACTCATCATCTTTTTATTGCATACATTGTGAAATAAAAAATCAAATAAAATAAGAAACTTATTAATCAGTTATTCAATAGATTCATGAAGAGTTCACTATTTTTTGTGTAGAAATGCACACAAACTATTTTGACACATAACAATAAAATAAATTTTTTATTTGATGTATTAACATTTGGTTCATTATTTTTTGTTTTTGATGGAGAATTAAAAATTTCTAGGTCAATTTAGATTGAATAAATGGTTGCTTGTGATTAAGGGATGAGTTAAATGTACTGTAAAATCACTTTTTTCAGGTTACCATTGTTGTTATTAATAAAAGATCCCAGGAGTTCCACATTAATAATTTGGTACATACCTGCATTCCAAAGGAAGGTGTTAAGTTGAGGTTTCACACACAATAAAACTTTGGAACTCACATTGGTAGAGATGATGGGAGGTTAGGCTAATCACACACTTTTTTGGTGGAATTGTTTCCTAATCTGAGACACACTTACAGATTTAATATATGTTCAAGAATCAATTCCTAATGACGATACATGAAAATTTACCCATACAAAATGATCATTAGTGGACTCTTTTTATTCACATAAGAAGAAGGAAATCTCATTATTGGATATATTTTTATGTTTTTGAGTTTACTCATCCATTTCCCAGTAATTTATTGATGCTTATATAAGGATGGTGTGTAACTAGGATCATCAAATTTTTCAGTAATGTATGGAGGTGGTTATTCTTTCGAGGAGTAGATTAAGACATTATGAGGACTCCTATGTATCCTATTTATTTCCATAATCAAAATCCCCATATTTATTTTAAATCATCCATCTAAAAATAATTTTAAAAGGTTATATGTACGTGAACATATGCACCGAATATTTAAGCTCAATTCTTTAGGAGAAATCCTATCTATTATCATTATAGTAGGAATCAGAGTTAAAATAGTTCATTATTGCATTGAGGACTAGTCCCCAGGTAGATACCATTTTATATGGGGGTAATTTCATCATGTCACTGAATGGGGGATTACAAAATTATATTACCATATATGTTGTAGATTCATAATACGAATTACATTAGCAATGAAACTCTGTAATACCACATGATATATGCTCCATGTGAGAAATATGGGATTACATATAATCACTAACACTATATATGGATGCATGAATTTATGTATTGGGGAATCCCTTTCAATTTTTAATCTAGATATCAGGCCTTAGGAAGGAATCATACATATCCTTCTTATCATAGGAAGCACATTCCTCATTGTTCTATTAGATTCATAGTATTCTAATGGATGAGGTAGAATGATCAGACCATGTGAATGATTTGGTCCCGATGATTGAAATGATGATGAAATGAGGGAGCCTTTACTAAAGTCATAGGCCATTTGTGTTTGGGTTCGAGACTTAGGAAGGTTTCCAATGTATTCTGGTCATGGTATAAATCATATTCCCCATAGTTCAACTGGTCAGGGCTCACACACTCATAGTTACCTTATATGTGGGACATATCATTTTATTCAATTGAGCAGGGATCACACACCATGGATTCTATTTTATTAGAAGATAATATTCAAAAAAAATATGATCATTGATCCTCCTTATGCCCACATGAGGTATGATCAATGTTATAAAAGGGAATGAAAAATAACCAGTCTCATTTCTTGTGGATGAAGAACATATGTTTTAGGACTACCATTTTTATGCTTAATGTAGAGCATAATAATCATGAATGAATCCTACGTATATTGGTTATAGCAGGAATCAGATTCACCATAGTTCAGTGGATAGGGAATACACACTGTCATTACCCTTCAGATAAGGGCCTACACTCTGAGGATGGAAATCATTATCATGTCTTTGGATTCCAATTTGACCCCACCTACTTGTCTTCCTGACATGCGGCGATTTTCAACTTATCATTTTTGATTTCCTTCGTAACATGTTGGAGGATTAAGAATGAGATGTCTAGAGACAATTTCATGATAGAGTTGACTTGTATGAGGGACATTTCATGACCTAGATGGAATATATGAGGGTTGTTACATAATCTGGGAAAGAGTATCGGAAGGACATTCAAAAATCCAACTGGATTTTCCTGGATTCCATCCCATGATCTTGGATGACATGCTTAGAGGGTGGTGTGAGATCCAGATAAATTTCACTGGTTTCTTCATAAAAACGAGGTGATACACTTGGAAGGAATCACAATAGTTATTGTTCATGCCTTGAAGGGTACCACATATCGTGGTAAACTTGTCCGGGTGTCATCATGATATTTGGATTAATTTTCAGGGGGATGTCACAAGGTATGAATGGCTTAAAAAGATGATGTTTTAAGTTCTACTTGACATTCATTGATTATGTCATGAGACATTCTTACCTATAATAATTTCTCCATATGATCTGGGATACATGTCTTGAAGACATTGCGAGAAGTTCATGGTGAGCCTGGAATCATTCATGAGACTTATTTTGAAATGCCTAGGGGTACCATGTGACTCAATCTAAAATGTACATGGGACTTTACATCATATGAATAGTATACCAATGGAGTGTCGCAAGACTTGGGTGACATGTACAGGTTTTTTCGCATGAACCAGGTGGTTTATGTGAAGCGCATGAGGATCAACCAATATTTTATTGTCATAAGACTTATATCTTTAGTGTTCATTTCATCATTTTATTTCATATGTATTATAATTTTTCATCGTAATATTTTTTAATGTCTTGCTTGTTTTAGAAAATATTTTATATTTTCTTTGTGTTACACACTAGAAGTCCTCCATGTTATTTATGAGTGATGACACGTAGTTTCTATGCTTGTTTAATGATCACCCTTTTTGTTCCACAGATTGTAACTAATGAAAAAACTCTTACAGTCATGAGATATTCCACTTTGAGAAATCATCTTTGATTCTTGGTTATGCTGATTTGATGATCCAATAGTTTGGAATTCTGTGTAAATCTCCGTTTTCATCCTAGTTTGGAGGATTTATAGGCCTCACCACCGTATTTATTTTCCACATTGTGATGCATGTATCATTTGAATCTATGATGGAGTTTGTATGGGGATATTTAATCACATGTATTCAAGAGGTCCTTCTATAGGTTATTTCGGGGGTGTTGCATGATTTTTAGTGACCATGAGATCATCCTTTCAACTCCTAGTTTTTTAGATTATATCCAATTAAATTGGTCTTTCTGAATCATGTAGACATTTCAAGGTTCTTTTTTTATGTTGAAAAAAATGTCCAAGGCCCTTCTTGATATCAGGGATAATTTTGAAAGGCCTTCGTGTGATTTTTGTGACTTGAATGTGGTATTTTTAAAAACAAGGATGGATTGTCAATGTATTTTTGATATCATGCTAGTATGTTTCATGAGTTTTGCGACTGCAAGAGGCTCCTACCACCCCCCTTTATTATTTTCCTTATTTAACTTACACGGGCCTGGGGTCATGTGATTTTTCAAGAGTTCCATCGAGGAAAAATCACTTTCCCCATCATTGATGCATCACATAACCTACAAAAGTTTTGTGGTGATGGGTGAGTGCTTCATGGATAAGCCCTACTACTTATTTTTTAAGTCAAAGGGGAGAAAGTGACTTCTAATACATGTTGAATGATTTTCATGGTACGGGGTGACATGCCTCTGTGATAGCTTGAGACAATTAAGGCATGTCATTTGGTCCTATGTGGTGTCTCATGAGATTCCTAGGGCGCATCGCATGACTTTTACGATAGTAGGAGGCTCCCGAATTTCCCTATATTATTTTCATTATTTATTTTAGAATGGTTGGGGATATCATGAGGTTGTGTTACTGTTTCCAATAATAATTAATGAACCTATCAGTGTTGCATCGTGTGATATTTATATCCCCAAGAGACTCCAACATTTTGGGAATTTTCTTATATTTTCCTAGGATTATCAGAAGGACATGTGGAAGGGACTCCATAGAGACTTGGAATTGCACTTATCTATCCACAAGACTTTCTTCAAGTGAGGTGATCACATGTATCATTGAGGTTCATAAAATCTATGTGATCATAACCACATTCTTCACTTGCATTTCATTGAAAATAGTACACATATTCAATTATTTCTTCCTTTTTTGTATTTTTTGATGCTCATTTGGTAGGTGTCAAATTATACAATGAAAAAACCATCATAGGTATACTTGGAAACACCCTCATAGTTATATTTGAATGTATTCATTGTAATTACACTTGGAATTACCATCACGATCAACTTCCAAAATATCGACTGAATCAGAGGGTTATTAGGGTAACATTCTTCATTGGTTTATAATAGAACAACACATCGTAATAAAAAATTCTCATGAACCATAATATATTAATAAAATATTAATTATGGATTCCTAAAATCATATCATAAGGAAAAACGCTTATTTAAAAAAAAAATTATGCATATAAAAAGGAAAACATTCTCATTGAAAATAATTATGAAAGATTATAAAGGGATATTCAAAAAATTAAGTTATCATGAAAGGGGGAAAAAGAATTCAGTTCATATAAGTTATATAAAATTAATTTTGTAATTCCATAAAAAGAAACATTATTATAGGATATTTACAATAATTACCTGTACAAGGAATATGTAATAGATTCTCTTTTGAAATTATTTGAGTGAAATTCAAAAATTCACATATAAAAAAATAAATACCATATAAATAAATAGTTAAAATTCCTTTTAAAAACATTGAAATGAATGAGAATAATTTATAAATTAAATCTTTAAAATATTTATATTTTGTTTTTTTGTTAAATATCCACTTACCTAGATTTTGAGTTATCACCTACATTCCTTATTTTATTGAATAATATATTTGGCTAGTTATTCAATTTCATGAGAATTTGTTTTGCTGATTATTTACTTTATTTAACATATCTCAATGTCATTAAAAGGTCTTATTAGTTTATGTTTCTATCAGAAACATTGAAGATATTCAGTTCATAATTTTATAATGTCTTCGGTGGGATGACTGTTATCAAGGTGAATATAATTGAAGCATCAATATAATAATATTCCAGACATAATTATTACTTTTATACATTTAATATATTTTAAATTGAACCATAAAATATGGTTATTATCATAATATTATATATATGTGTTATATTATTTAAATATACTTATATTTGTCATCCATGTGATGTGGTGATGAAAAATGAATCACATCACTTTGTGGAGGTGGTAGTCAACATGTACGCACAAATGACATTATCATATTTATGTGCATGGAAAGGTAAGAATGCAAATGATTTATTATATTTTAATAATGATATATATTAAATTAATATAATATATAAAAATTAATTCCATAATTATAAATATCCTTGAGATACGGTGATATAAAATTTTTTGAATCGTTTCGTGTAGCTGTAGTCTGCAGTACATATGAACAACGAATTATTTTCCCATTTGATGGAAGTGGAGATGGATATTGATTATGAGACTAAAATAAAAGCATAAAAATATTTTTAGGATAATATATTAACTATGATAGTGTGGTTGAATACGGTTTTAGGGTCATGGAAGAATAAACAAAACCTAAATGCTTGATTAAAAACGATACATCTTCTTCGAAAAATCGCTATTTCTTAACAACTTATGTCCACATAGATTGGTGTTCTTACTAAAATATGTCCTCTAGAATGTGTAGGGGTATTATAGTAAGGATTTTATTTTGATATTGGCTGATCCAAATAGGTTTTGAATTGTTATTTTATGATAATAAGTGGTTCACTTTATAAGAGAAGGGAGAGGCACACATGGAATTTATCCAAATTTTAAAATATAATAAGCGTATTATATAGATCATGATATAAAAATGGACTATAAATGAATTTAAGATGATATTTTAGACTATATAATATTTCCTTTGTAATTATTTAATATTTTAATTATTTTTTAATAATTTAATTAAATACTACTTCCATAAAATATCATTATTATAAAAATTGATAATATTCATTACATTGACACTAAAAACATCTAGAAAACATGCCAGAATTCAAAACACATATTTTATTATATATCAAGCTTTTAAAGTAACATAGAAAATTTTGGATAACATTAATTTTATGAAATTATATTTATATTTATATTTTTAATATTACTTATATAAATTTTTAAATTAATTAAATAATTTATACGCCAACATTGTAAAATATTTTAAGGCAATTAATTCTACCCTAAAAACTAAAAATAAAATAACATGATGAATAAAAATATATAAATTTTAAGATAATATTTATGGTTAAAAGAATCATTTGGATAACTGTATATAAAAATGATATACTTATTAAAAAAATATGGTGAATTGTTTTACATTCCTTTTAATAAAATATTAAAAAGGGATTAATGTTTGTGAAGTGGTTCAAAAATCACATAACTTAGATTGATGGGAGATTATGGTCGAAAATAAATCACAAAACTAAATTGGATCAGGTTTTATTGTTATTTTATAGTCATTACCATTTTAATTTTACACATTTCAAAATCATGTTATTATTTTTTCTTCTTCTCGCAAAAGCAGTATATTAGAGTATCATAATCATTAAAGACAATTATTTCTTATATAAAAGTAAAAAACGAATTACATAATAATAGACTAATAAGACTAAATATAATCCATTAAATTTTTTGATTCTATATATTTAGTAATATCAATTTCAAGACCTCTTATTTAATTTTTTAATTTTACATTGGTTTCCTTATCTAAGCATTGTACAATTATTTTGTTAAGATTCATATTATATAACTTCAAAATTTGAAATTATCAGTCCAGGCCATCATTTATATATGATATTTAATACAAATTTCCTAAAATAGTATATATCATATATGATATAAGACGTGAAATTTGACCTTACCAATGTTGTGAAAGCGCTGCATCATCAATGAAAATGTTTTTTTGTATATATCTTGATATGAATTTAAATATCACACATGTGTAATTACATATGGCTAATAAATTTATATATCAAATTTTCTTTTCATTCTAATATATTAAAACATCACATATTTAAAAATAACTTTAGGATTTTACTATTAATTTTTTTTAACTTTTTCAAAATATTCTCAAATTTTCAATATAGAATTTTTTGATATGACGATTTCAAATAATAAATTAATTTTTATTATAAATTTCATAAAATTAATTGTAATTAATTATATTATTAATTCAATAAAAATAAAAAAAAATTAAAGAAAACATATTTTTTTAAGATTGAAATAATATTTCTAAAAATTAGGGTCACTAGTTTCCAATAATAATAAATTTATATTATGTAAGTGCTATATATATATTTCATAAATATATTATTATTATTCATGCCATCAAAATTATGGGCTTGGTTATATTAATCATATTTAAATAATAATATTTAGTTGTTCATTTATGCTCAATGTGGCATATACTGTACATTATTAAGCATATTATTTATATCTTGAAAAATATGTGTTTTATAACAATGGTTAAAAACATGGATTTTACAGAACATTATCAAACGAAACATACACACTTCATTAACCAAAATTTAAACCACATTTTTATGTCTTAAATGATACTCATTTGAAATTAAATATAAATCCTAATTTTTTTAACATCATTCATTTTTTTAGAATATTTAAAAATGGTCTAATTTCATGAAATATTTCATTCAATGTAATATATTGAGTTTTTAAAAGGTGTTAATTTTTTTTGATAGAATGACATATATGCAACACTAAGCTAAAAAATCAACAAACTATTATTCTTTAAACGTGACTGTAAAAACAAGGCCATTAAATTAGAAATAATAAAATTTTTTAAGAAAATTATAAAATTTTCATACTCATTTTAAGGTACTAATTACTTCTTTTTTAAGAAGTACTTTTTTTTATTAAACTGAATTTATTCTTTAAAATTTTGTTTCTATGAAAATAATTTTAATTGATTTTGAGGAAAACATATTTTAATTAATTTCTAAGAATTTTAGGAAACTAATGTGATAAAATAAAATTACATTTTAAATCATCATACGAATTTTATCACATGGTGAAAATATTTTATTTTTCATTAAATAATGATTTTTTATTGAATGGTAAAAAATATTGATTTTTATAAAACATTCATCTTTCTTATATTTAAAAGCCCATCTGTGATTTTTTTGGAACTGAAATTAAATTCAGTAATATTTTTGTATATATAATCTACAAAATTAAATCTTAATTATCCTTATACCTAGTTTTCTTATAAGTTCATTTTTGGCTTAATTTTTTTTCAAGAAAACAATTTTTATTACATTTTAGTTGTTCAATTTTTAATTAAACTCTACCACTTCTTTGTTAGGAATATTTTAAAATTTATTCCATGTTTTAAATTATTATATCCAAATTTATTTAATAGTACCCTTCTATTATTGGTTAATATGAATAGTTCCTTAGAAATATTTGTTACAATGTTAAAGGTCAAATAAAGTAATTAAGGGTCAAAAATAAAATGATAAGCTCTTTATAATGACCACAACTGCTGATTAAATTTTATTGTTTTGGCTAATTCCTTCCATACCCCCTCAATAATTGGATATATGTATTTTCATGGATGTTTGGATGAGAATATGACAATTAAAATATTTTATTTCAAGAAAATCCAAACATGCCACAATATTTTTTAAATTATTATAATATTTTAATAGATGTTTATACATGGGTTATGTTCAATTATAAATAGTAACTTGATATATAAATGATTTATATTAATCATGGTAATTTTTATTTTTTTAGAGGAAATAACATCCATAAATTTTTATACAACAATGAAGTCATAATTATCCAATTAATGGAAATATCATATAAATTATATATAAATAATAAAATTAATATGCTATGAGATAATTATAGTACTAAAAAAACTATATAGATTTCCATTAAATTTTATTTTCATTAAATAATAGTGGGATAAAATTATATGTGTTATATTGATATTATTAATTTCATGGTTATAAATAATTCTAATAAATGACAACACAGATATTTTAAAATAAATAAAATTTTATGAAATGATATATAATTTTTAAAAATAATATATTCTAAAAATTGATTATGATATGGATTATAATATAATACATAGAATATTTATATGTCTTTTTTCGAATATGTAGAAACTATATTTCTTCTTAAATTTAAAAGTCTAGTTGAGACAT
This sequence comes from Viscum album, assembly GCA_963277665.1. Classification (NCBI taxonomy): domain Eukaryota; kingdom Viridiplantae; phylum Streptophyta; class Magnoliopsida; order Santalales; family Viscaceae; genus Viscum; species Viscum album. Next base: position 1,507,943,064 of record OY728129.1, read on the forward strand.
TAAGTATTAAAAGTGTTAAAATGGGTTAAAACCAAATAATAAAGGTAAATATGTTTCAAAAACATATCAGAAAATTATTTTATGAGGTAATTTAAACCCATTGTAGTCATTTGTTATAAATAAATTAGTATGTAACTATTTGGAATTGAAAATTAATTTATATTAATTTCATATTTTGATAAATTATAAGGGTGGTCATACCATCTCTTATATAAGGTCACTTCTTCTTATCATTACACAAATCTTATAAAACCCACTATTATTTTCCAATAAATATCCATATACCTTCCAATAATACATTACCTCATTCTAGTGGTCTTATTTTAGTTATAACACAAGACTTTGAAGGCTCCTCCTCCAAATAATTTTTTCCTTTTTCTAAAAAGACACTTTAAGAATAATTGTAAAACTATACATTCCAAAAAAAAATTGCATTCAATTCAAATTACAACTTTCAAAAACATCATCATCATCTCGATTCCTATGAATCTAGAGTCAAGTGCGTGCCTCGATTCGCACACCTTCACCATACCGGATACACCCACCAAAATCCTCATCACCATCAATTTAAACTTCACCACTATCTCATGGAGATCTGTGTTATCATCATTGCTATCCTTCACACCTATTTGAACTAGTTCCACTCTCATTTCCATAGTCCAACTGCCACAATAGTCCACTGGATAACGTTGTATTTTGTCGAGTTGTACTAAGCCGGATCAATACATGAGTTCACCACCATCAGAACATCTCCAGCCATTTCCCATCACTGTTTTTGCATCAACATATCGTCAAAGTCTTAATCCTCTACAACTCATCACCATCGGCCTCTGCAACAACGACTCTTGGACTTCGATGCCGAAACAAGCCATCATCGTCAATACCCTGAACTGGCTACTCTCTCTCATGACCCAAAGATCCATGACGACCACCTCACTACTCCGCCTCAGAGAGATTGGGGGAGCCACAGAACCAAAGTATAGAAACAAAAAAACCGGGATAGGATGAAACACTAGTGAAATTTACTTCGACATCATCACATCATCGTTTCCGTCAACACAACATCAGCCTCTGTAATAACGACGATCGCCTTCACAACTAACGATGCATGGACCTTCGCTTTTGAGACATGCCACCACTGTTGATTACCCTGAACTGGCCGCTCGATCTAATGACCGAAAGAACCATGAAGATCACCTCAATACTCTGCCTCAGAGATATTGGGGGAGCCTCAGAACCAGAGTAGAAAACCTAAAGAACCAGTATTCGATGAAATTCCAGTGAAAAACATCTTGACATCGTCACGTCGTCGTTATCGTCGCCATCAACACAACATCATAGGAAACACAGACATAATGAAAACCAGACTTAAATCACCGCGAATCACATATATAGAAATAAAACCCCTAAAAACATGGAATGACAACATCAATGAAAGGCCACAAGAGGCATGCTGACGACTGCTGCTCCGCATATCCCATGGTCTCGCCATTACCACTGCACCCGATTCGCCTTGGAGGGGCGCAGAAGAACAAGAGACCAGAGTAGGGAAGGAGCAGTCGAGGGCTTCATGCATTGGCACAGATAGTGAGACATATGAATAGAACCATACGGATGAAAAACCATAACACCATCACCCGAGAGAATACAGAGGCCGCTGCCGGAGACCAAAAAAGAAGAAAGAGAAGAAAGAATAAAGGGGAGATATGGAGACAATTCCATAGAGTAGTGCACATGCCTCCCCCACTCCAATCTTCTATCGAGGGAAATCACTAGCCTAAGAGAGGAATCAGTGAGATTCTGCTCTGAGGATGACTCATTCTTTTGATATCTTAAGTTATTATTCAAAGGAGTTTTTCCAAATAAGAGTTATAGTTTTTATCTTTTGTTTCAGTTTTTTTATTCAACTTCCTTCAAATATTCCTCAAACATGATAAAATGATAACTTCAATTTACTCAATTTTAATATTTTTTATTATGTTATTACCCTAACATATATCGATATCATATTCTATTAAACGGGAAATCAAACCATCATTCATGTGTATGTCTGACTACCGCCTCACGAAACCATTTAATTCATTTTCCATCACCACCACTCACATATGGTCTGAAGTATGAATTAATGTATTTATATTATATTCATGAAATATTTATAATTTTTAAAATTTAATATATCATTAGACATATTATTTTTCCATTCATAGAAACATGATTACATCGTTCGTGCATACATGTGGACTACCGCCTTTTAAAAGTGATGTGCGTCGTTTTTCATCACCACATCATAAGAATGATATACATCTAAGTATATTTAATGAAATAATGACAATATATATATATATATATGATATTATGATCATTATATAAGGATAAAATAATATTTAACTTAGTTCTATAATGATCTTTAAAAAATTGAAGCATTACTCAGGTATGTGTATGGCCTACCATCCCAATCATTATAACTTAGTTCAATTTTCTTAACCATAATTACTGGATGGATTTAAAATATTTGTTAATATATAAAGGTAATAATTATTTCATGAATATTATTTTGGATATTATGGGAAAATGTATTTTCTAACTATAGTCAACCAACTCAAGTCAATTTGGATTTATGTCCCAAATATCATTGAAACATTCGATGACAATTTCATTAATTAAATAATTGAATATATCATGATATGAGATAAAATAAAAGGAATAATAAAATTTAAAATGGTTCTTGATAAAATTTATAATTAACCAGTGTTTATAATTCAGGTGGATCATGAATTTACATGATGATTCAGTCACAAAGTAAGGGACATTCTTTTGAAAATTCTCTTTCAAAGTTACACATTAACAATGTTTAAAAAATTAAAAACAAATGTAGTATTTTATATAGACTGATAATATTTTCTAAATATTATAATACCTCCATTACCTAGGTTTTACAAACTATTTCTTAATAGTTTTTTCCTATAATATGGTTTATTGATTTTGTGCATGGTTTTTAGATTTTAAAGGTGATTTTTAAATAAAAATTGGTATTTTGATATCGGTAAGTTTTTTTCACTTTGGTTTAAATGGGTTCTCACAAGATTAATTCAGGATATATTACATGGAAAATATTTAATAAAAAATTAACCCCTTAATATATCATGGTTGTTCCCAATATATATTTTACGATGAATGCACCTAAATAATTCTTTAATGTATTGTATTCTCCTGATGTGGAATTAGACCGTATGGTTATTCCATTTGTTAGAGTGATTATAGTAGTGATATAAAAATGATATTCCAAGGTGCCAATAATAATTTCATATGATTAATATTTATTTTTTATTGAAATATTTTGATTTAAATATGTATGATAGTGATAATTTAAAAGGAAAAAATGTTTTCCTTTTAAAATGAAAAGGATTATTTTTAAGAAAATATCTTTCATGACTGTTTTATTCTGGATTTCACCCTCGAAACGCCCAATGGCTCTGTATCCAATGATTGATGGACCTGCTTTCCAAATGCAGGTGTTTCCCGGATGGTCTGACCAGCGACTCTTAAGAACTCTCATTGGTCGAGAGGTTGGGAAGTTGGGCTCATCACACCCTTTTGGGGGGGGGGGGAATTATTGCCTATTCCAGGACTCTCTTATAGATTTAAGACGTATTCATATGTTTGCGAGTCTTTGGTTTATACCCAAAAATAGTATCCACAGATTTAACCCTGGTAGGGAAATGGTCATCTGAATGCAGGGGATTCAAAATCATTTAGGCCTGAGGTTTACCATCCCTAGTTCGATTAATGACCTTGTGGAGTCAGGAATCATTAAGATAGTTCTAGGAGCAGATCAGTGAACCGATGTGAAGACATTTGGATCGACCGGTTGTTGGGCTTGGACCTCTTGGAGGATTCTTACATACCTGGCCTAGGAGATAGGGATCAAAGTCCACGTAGTTCACATTGGTTTTGGGGAGCCGACGAGAGGACGGACCAGGTGGTCTGATGGGTGGTGGGATTGAACCTCTTGGAGGCTTCCTATGTACCCGGCCTAAGAGGCAGGGATCAATGTCCACGTAGATCGCATTGGCTTGGGGCTTACGCTCTGGGGCAGCTCAGAATGATGGATTGGGCTTACACTCTGAGGAGGCCCATAAGGGGATGTCATGGTAGATGCTTACTCTAAGCCCACGTGATTCATGCTCAGTGTGAGAAGCAAGAGGCAGAAGAGACCAGAGGATCACGTCGCGAACGGTGCATCCGTGAGAAGTGGAGTGGGGCTTACGCATGAGAGCAACCATTTAAGTCGGGGCTTATTCCTGAGTGGACGCCCATGGTGATGGTTTGGGGCTTACACTCTGAGGAGGCCCATATGGTCGGGGCATACTCTGAGATGGATGCCCGAGGCGACAAAGCCCAGTGGGAGAGGGAAAGGGGGTGCTCCTATGCCCATATCCTCTCTTTTCGTGCATTGGGGCTTCCTTCTGATGGCTATTTTACCATTTCTAGGAACCCTCAACAAGTGGAGGGGAAGAAAGGGGATTCCTGAACTCAGACTCCACATTACCGTGGGAATGTGAACCTAGGAATACTTCAGGAATCTAATCAAGGGTTAGGGAAATCACTTTGCCTCTACTTACAGTGGGTATGTGAACTCAAAATGGCATTCTAATGCACCTGAAAGTTACACCATGCATGTCCTGTGGCTCTGGTGGAGCCCTCAGCTCGGGGCCAATGAATAGGCCAATGAGGGAGCCGCGGAGGACACGGCTAGATCGAAAGGATTTTATTTGGATCAGGAAATTGGAACATCGAAGTATTTGGAGAGCCACTGAGAGGTATTGTTGGTGGTGCTCTTCGCGTTGGGAAGGGCCACATGGCTAGAGAAGTCATCTGTGAACCAGGGTGGTCCACAGACTGATTGGCATCCCACGAACTAGGGTGGTTCGCGGCTTCCGGTTTGATCTGCGAACCAGAGTGGTTCGTGGAGGGTTCCTGGCGGGTAGCGGTGGCCAAGGGCGGCCCCTGTCAGAGGCTCATCAGTCGGGGCTTTTCCCGTGTAGGATAGTGATAGGCGGTGTCACAGATGGGAAAAAGTGGCACAAAATCCCTAGTCCGCGGGGAAGTCATCCGTGGAGGGGGTATGGTTCGCGATTCTCCTTGTTTTTGTTATTTTAGGTTCTCGGTTCACCAAGTTATTATGCATTTTCCAATTACGTGTTAATTCGTATACCTGTTGTGGTTCGCAGATGGGAATTTAGCTATTTCCAAAATCCAAAGCCTTCCTTCGACTGATCTCCTTTCGAATCTCCAATCCCTCGGAATCTGATTCCAGTTCTCCATCCTTTTTTCCTTTCCCCCTTCGTCTCCTTTTATAGAGTGGGGAAAGGGATGTATCTATGGCCACGCGGCACCTTTTGCGGAGGACCATAATCAAATACCCAGTTTACAGCCGACTTGGTCAATCCGCAATTCACGGTGGGTATTGAACACTTCCCCCCCCACCCCTCCACGAATCGAACTCAGGGAGTGCTCCGTGGATGCGAATGGTTCTTCCTCTATTCCGCGAACGATAGCGGGTGTAGCTTGAACTGGTCTACGCGTTCTACGGTTGGTTCGGTTCATGATGGTGAACTGGGATGGCACCCATCCTGCCTCGCGACCGTGGAGGCTCTCTGCCTCCATTTTGCGAAAGGCAATAGTTCATGGAGGGGGCACTTCACGGGGTCAGGCCACGTTGCATTTCCATGGGGCCGGTTCGCTGATCGGTCTTTTTTGTGTCCCTTCTTTGATTACTTCCCATAATTCATTGGGGGATTTGGGTAGAATCTCCTTTTCGGATTTTTCAGGACCATACAAATTCCCCCCATTGGAATGGGGTCTGATCAGAATGAAGAGGAGGCCATTCTGATGAAAAGTGGTCCTGAAACTGAGATGGTTTGTGGTAGAGAGGTGGACATGGTAGGGGACCACTCCTATTAATATGGGGAGCCCTTCATTTTTCCTTTACCAAATTCCTCACAAAACCAGAGCTCCTTCGCCTCTGCGTGTTTTCTCTTTCGTTAAGTGCCTCGTCCGCGAACTGGCAATGACATCCACAAACCATTCATTCTTAACTACCGCCTTCACCCACGGACCAACTTCTCAACTGCAAACCATTAATCTTAATTAATTAAAAAGTTAGTGATGACAGGCTGCGGAGGAACTTGCATCGCATTTTTGATGCTCCGCGGACCAAAATCTCTTTAACTTTAGTAGAGTCCATGTCTCCCGAACATAATCACTTAAACTCAAGATTGAAATTCAACAGAGTGACTTGGTTCGCGGTTTCCTTGCCAACTCTCCACGGGCCAGGGTTTCACGGACTGATTTCACGAAGGGCTGGTTCCCGGGATGATGTCAATGCCAACCATCCTCTAAGGTCTCCTTGTAGGATTTGCTTATGAAGGCTCCTTAACCATATATCTGGTTATTTTTGTCCATTTTTTTGATCCAGACTAACAAATTTTTGGCAATGATTGTGCAGGGAGAAAATATGGTTCCCCCTCATTCTATACCGAGGCCTGCTGCCGAGCCCCTCTCGACAACTGATCAACGCCTGAAGGACATGGCTTTCTCTGTTCAAGATGTAGTTCGCCACTCCCTACAGTCTTCCTTCCATGCCGACTGGCTCTCCAAATCACAGCATGAGTATCCTTTTTCTAATATCCTTCCTGCCTATGGGTTCGATTTGTTGTCAAATACCCTGATTCCGGAACCATCCCGTGATAACAATCCTAAAGCATGGATATTTACCACCACTATCCCCCAGTTCGTGATACCTGTCACCGGGAGGCCTGCCCCGAGGGGTAAAGCGGTCAGATCTATGTTGAATCACCTTCCAGTATCTCCGATAGGAGAACCACTTCAATAGGAAGGAACAATCCTATACTATCAGAGTATTTCCCACGGTGCCATGGTAAGCGACTAGCATGGCTCGCCGGAGAATTGGGATCTCTGGCCGGGAGGAGCATTTAAGTCATTGGATTGGGGGTGGACCTTCTAGGTTTTCCAGATCTATGCCGAATTTGGGGCAGAGATGTGATCCGTAGGCTTGTATGAAGCTGCCTGGGTGTCCCAAACCTATACCTACTGACATCAAGCCCTCGCCAGGAAACTTATAAGTCGTTGGATCCCAGACAACATCACCTTCCATCTGGTCCATGGCGAAGTGATCATTAGTCTATGGGACATATTTCAGATTTTGGGGGTCCCCGTCGTTGAGAGTATGTATGACGAGTTCCTGCATCCTTCTTCTATGTGTGAGAACGAAGAGAGGACTCCCCCTAGTGAAGAACCTTATTAACCAGTCTCGGAAGCACTCAGAGGATATGTATCCAAAACAGCTCTACCCATACCCTGAATGGGTCATGTCTTTTGTGTGAGAGAGAAAATATGACGAATCCGCAGCTCTCCCACACAGGCCCACGACTTGCCCTATGATGGAGTCTTGTAAACAGAGGGGCAGCTATTGGCTGATTTTGGAGCAAGGCGATTTTCGCAGCTGGGGCTGGGAGCTTATTCCGGATGTCGATCGATTGTTCTGCCTGGAAGCTTTTCTGTCCATGTTCTTAAGTGTCTGGTTATTACACGTATGTGACGCTGGTGGCATGTAGGTCACTACTTTTTTCATGGAAGCACAATTTTCTACTGGTAACGTTATCAACCTAGCCATCCGAGTACTGGCCAGGATTTACCGGTTACTTGGTAACATCACTGAGGGTAGCCGGTGGAATCGAGTGGTCGACCCTTTCCAAATAATCTGGGGATGGTTAAGCGTACACATCAAGAACTGCTACACCTTCACCGACCCACTTCATATTCCGAGCACCGCATTCCGGCCATACTTTCAACTGACCAGTGGGGTTATGCCGGAAGAGTGGGTGACCCAAGAGATGGATAGTCAATAGACAGTTTTGAATAAGCGTCTGTTATCAAGTCGAATCTCAAATTATGACTATTTCAATTTTCATCAATTTTCTTCCCCGGATGGTGCAATTACGAACACCATAACATAAGAGTTTAGCAAGAGGGGCTAATCCTCTCCCTCCGATAGGGTATTCTGGTGGCTCGTATTGGTGGAGAACTGATCTACGAGGGGTACGCGCCTTGCTGATTAGGGAATCAATTTGGATGCGTCCAAGCAAAGTGTCCCACCACACATAATGGTTCTCGCGAGAACCTTCATTTGATGGCGGCCAGAAAACTATGGTTAATGTGTACCCAGGAGGATACCGTTTGTGAGGTTATGACCCCAACCATTGCGAACTCCATGCCTTTCTTATCCAAGAATTATACTGACTCCTGGATACAATCATACCCTAATGGCTAGCGAGGGACATTGGTGCCTACCATCTCAAGTCCCAAGCCATCATAGGGAAAAATGAAGCCAATGGAGGATGGTGCTCCAACTAGGCTAAGAAAAATCCTTCGTCACCCCACCGGTCCCGTGCTTCCAGGGAATATTTTGACAGATAGAGGTGTATCCTCTCATGCCCTTGAAGCTGTCCAGAGGGGGATAGTTATTCCTGCTGATGCTACCTTTCCGACGGCTTGGGGCCAATGGGATGAATTCAAAGCCCAGTCATCCTTTCGTAGCTAGTACCCCTGTCCTCTGTGGCAGTATCTTCAAGAATCAGAGGTAGATTTTGACAGTACGGGCTACATATCTGATCCCGCTGACATTCTTTATGACGCGGACCTCGACAGGGCCGTTGGATATCTCCGGGACCTCGGGGTCTATATTTATACACGCCGGGGTTATGCGGTGTTGACGCATCGATTCCAAGACATGATGCACCCGATTACTGATGAGGAGGAAGATGTAAGTGACCGCTCTTTAAGGTGCAATGATTTCGATGATCTCCCTATCACAGCTGAAACAAGGGAATTCCATTCCCTACCCGTGAGGTCCTGTCCACGGGTAGCCCTAGAGAGTTCTAAGGTGGTGGTAGGATCTGGAACACAAATACATCCATTAGTGCCCTTACCAGCTTATACTGCCTTCTGAACTTCTCTGGTTGATCCTCCTCGGTTGGCGATTCATGCCATGGCCGCATTGCCGGGTTCTGGGAGGATTTGGGATGACCTGAGGGTTAGTGGTTCAGATGAAGAAGTTTGGGAGTTACTTCAAACAGGCCCTCTTAAACTTCCGGGTATTGGGACGATCTTCTCTCCACCACACCTACTATTGGAAGATGATTTAGATGAAATAATTGCCTCATTAAAAGTGATGGATGTATACATTAATTCACTCCAAAATCGTCTCTATGGGAGCATATGAGTGTCCATGATGATTAGACACCACTAATTGTCTGACCCTGAAGAAGAGGTTGCTCTGCTCACCCATTCTGACTTTGTCCCTCCTTTACTGTGTATGTTCTATGGTTTCTTCCTTTTATATAGGATGCCGAAGAATCTCAGGGGATAATTCCTTCTTTGAAGTATACCCATCATGGTACCACGGTGGGGGAGCACGCGCTTTCCCCCACAGGGGTCATCGAGGAAGGATCACTTGGCGCAGATGAGATCATAGAAGCGACCATCGCAGACTCAGCTAGGGTCTTTCCTCCTTATGTCCCTTCCTGAATTCTAGGCGAACTAGCCCCTGGGCATATTTAGAGATGGAAACATGCATTCCATTTATTGGAATGGCTCACACAGGGAACTTTGGGTAATCATGACTTCCTTTTTGTTCAATCGCCAATGTGAATTCTTAAACATCATTAGTCATTTACTGTTTGATGTATGGTGGAAGGCCACTCGGGGATCTGGCTATGGCTACCCAAGTGGTTCAACATTTCGCATCCTTGCCATCTTCAGAATCACCTATAACCACACCTGGGCGCGATGAGATGGTGAGCCCTGCTGGAGGAGTTGGTGATATAGATGCTTTACTCCCGCCTTTATTAGTCAGAGATACGCCAGAGGAGGAATTGTTGTTATTTGAGACTCCTGCTGATCAAACATCCCTTCCAATTATGGAGGAAGACGGGGTGACCATGATCGCTGAGGGGCTCCAGACCCAACGAGTCCAGACACCTCAGCCTTAATGGATCCCGTGGTAATGGAGGAAGAGCCTTCCATTAGTCCAATTTTTGGAAACTCAGAGCGGGCCATTATCTTGTTCACCGGGGGAGTGATTTCCCCAAACTTGGTCTCCGTAGGCGACCACATGGGGATGGAATTGGAAATTGCTGGCATTAGGCATATCCTCAGGCCCTAGAACCCTCTAGTGGCTCCCCATATTCCTTTTCCTATTGAAGATGTGGAATTCTCTTCGAGTGGCTTTCGTTGTAGTGAAGAGTGTGCAGATGCCGATGCCTCGTCGATTAGGAGTAAGTTCCCTGATCTCCTGCCACTAACTCCTTTTTCATTCCTTTTCTAATTAGGGATAATCATCTGTATTATTGTCTCTCGGGCTTCAGGACCACAACCTTTGGCGCTGACGATTGTGTCACTAGACCCGGCTGCGCTTACGACCACAAATGTCGGGGGCAAAGCTATCGCAGTGCCCGATTTTGCTGGTGGGGCCTCCTCGGGTCCCTCCGTAGTGATGTTCATCCTTGAATATGTGTCCTCATCCATGAGTGATTCTGAGCCTGATCAACAAGTCCCCTCCAGCCTTCGACTCGCTCGCCAAAGGTCCTGGGAGAAAATCTGTAGACTGATCTCTCAAATGCCCTTGTTCGAGATGCCGACCAAATTACCGAGGCTACGCAATATGTTTATGTTGCTGGGAATTTATGGCTTTTACTATCATGGTGTTTATGACATAGTCGACCAGGTGGTTACTGATCGAGAAAGACTGGGTGGTTTTTAATCTCGCTTATTTGCTGCCCAATCTGAAGCCTACAATTCCGCAACCCGATAGATTTTCTTAACAGAGGCTCATGATCATGTCGGGGTAGTTGCGAGGCTCCAAGGAGAATTTATTTAGCATCATTCTCACCTGGAGATGCTGAGGAATGAGATATAGAGGCTACGCCAGAAAGAGGCCAACGTTGCCGCCATGATTGATGAAGGATAGCAACAGATGTAGGAGGAAATGAGGTTGAGCACAAAGGCAGCCTAGGAGGCGGAAGAGTTGCGGGCTGGTGCAGAAGCTGAAATAACCTTACTGCATTATCTCTCTCACACAATCGAAGATTCTCACCAGCGCATGATATAGTTTTGTGAATCCGCCGAAAAACACCTGTAATTTTTTTTCATGCTAGAGGAGGCTCCAGATTGTGGATGCCCTTCCTATCTACTTTTTTATGGAACAAAGGAATATTTTTCTTCAGTTCTCTTGTCACCTTCTCCTATGATAGAAATTATTTGGCATGATCGCTGCATCTGTTAATTCCATAAATCATAGAATAATTAGAGTTCACGATTATTGATAAAAATAAAATGAGCTCTAACTTTTTCCTGGACTATGGGATCCAGTGAGGATAGTTTGACTATTTCTAGGTTTTTTTAGGAAAACACAAAAAACATTATGTCTCTTCTTTTAATACCCTGATTATTCCTGGGCTCTTTTTGCGTGGACCCTGTGGGTATAACCTGGATTTTTTCTTAGGTCACCCTTTTCGGATTATTGGCCTAACAGGCTTTGTTCCTCTTTCCTTTGTGAGCGGTTTAAAGTCTTGCCGACAAGACTATCATTACTGATGTTTTAGGTCGAACATCTTTGACCAAATATGGTGGGGTGAGGGCCCCAATGGGGTTCAACTGATTAAAAGATGTCTCAATAATATTCCGACACATGTGGGGTAAACTTGTTTAAATTTGAGAAGCATGCAGGGCATGTCTCAAGGAATGGGAGTCGTTTCGGTGTACAAAGGTTGGAAGAGTGTTGCGAAAGGAAAACATTCCTTTGGTAGACGGGCTAGGGGTGATCAATATGCAGAGCTTCTGAGGGAATTGTATGTATAGTCATACAAAGGTGTACTCCATTCAAAGACTTATCCATTTTTGATGGCCAGGGGACTTCATGGAATCCTAGCTCATGGAAACCACGATGGGTGGTTTGGAAAAAAAAATGAAAACCACCAGGGGTGGCTCAGAAAGGGTATGTGATGTCTGAAAGGTTTTGAGAACATCTGTATAAATCAGGAGTGTGGAAGCAAGGTTCCTGTCGTATGAATTTATCTAACATAAAGGACAGTTGGGGCTCAGCGCAGTTTAAATTCATGCAGCTGGGACATCATCTGAAGTGGAACAACTTCTCCTGGTACATCGTAATCTCGTCAATGACATTCCGCCGCATTCTGGTAGGATTGTGGAAGAGGTTGGTAAACTGTATCTCATAGGGTTTCTGAATCCAGGGATAGAAATAGGGGCTCAGAGGCGAAGAGTCATACAGAGAGAAGCATTGCCTATGGAAATCTTGCCTCTGGTAGATGGGCCAGGGGCGATCAATATGCAGAGTTGCTGAAGGCATGGTATGTATAGTCATACAAAGGTGTCCTTAAGTTAAATACTATCCACTTCCAATAGCCGAGCAACTTCAAGGAAGTGGAGATTTGGAACCACCATGGGTGGCTTATGAGAGTTTGGATTTTTCTGAGTACAGAGTATGGCGTATGATGAGAGGGTTCCAGAATACGAGGAAAATATATAGACTAAACTTCCCGATAACGGGTGAAGTAATTATTTCTCACGCTGGAGTGAGGTGGTACATCGTGCAGGTCTGACCCGTGCACTGAAGGACGGGGAAGATCCTCTGTTTCTCACTGAACCCATAATGAGTATGACTGTATAATTTATCGTCATGTGGTTGGAACATATTTCGTGCAGTTTAGCGTCATGCGGCAAGGACGAGAGGCATTTTTAAAGGATTCTGTGTAGTTTAATGTCATGCAGTGAGGACGGGGGGAATTTTTTTTCTTTGAGCTAGTGAAAACGTTTGCGGTTGGAGGCATTTCCCTGGATAGTTAATGCTTGGCCTTTGCAGTTTCGTGCCAAGAGGTCATGATATCCCGTGAAGTTTAACGTCATGCGGTGAGGTCGTAGTGGCAAAGGTCTCTCTTCATCAAAATATAATTGGTTTTGAATACCTCAACATTCCCTAGATGTGGGTGGAAGGGGGGGGGGGGGGGTTGATTGGTGTAAATCATGGTTCTGGGGCCACTTCGATCAAGAGAGGTGATATGGGGGCTTTGAGGCCGATAAGAGTATGGATCTAGGAAGACCATTGCCTGTCGAAATCTTTCCTTTGATGGACGAGCTAGGGGCTATCATTATACAGAGCCATTGAGGGCATGGTATGCATATTCATACAAAGGAGTCCACAGGTCGATGTCCTTCCATTTATGATGGCCATTAATGCTTATGAGGATCCACAATTATCCGGGCCACGAAGTCTGTCATTTAGCCGGAGAATATCTGGGAATGTCGGGGATATCCGTCCCTGGTTTCTTGTTGAGTTTCAAAGAGCCCCCCTATGCTGATATTTTCTTTTTTTTTACTTTTTTTTGCGCAGGGGTGTGCCTTCATTCCATACAATTTAACATCATGCGGTAAGGAAGAAGTACTCTTAGTTTATCGGTCATATAGCTCAGACCATTGTGTAACTATTGCTGCATTCACTTGAAGGATAACTGAGTCAAAATGTTCTGATATACATGAAAAAGGTGTGGGATAAAGGTTTTAAACTAAAACTTTGAGGTTTCCCGGATCAAGAGGTGTGGTCTTGGGGCTCTGAGGCTGGTAGGTGTACGGAACTAGGAAGAGTATCACCTGAGGAAATCATGCCTTTGATGGACGATCCAGGTGTTATCATTATGAAGAGCCAGGTGCTATCATTATGAAGAGCCGCTGAGGGCATGGTGTGCATAGTCGTACAAAGGTGTCTCAGGTCGATAACGTTCCACATCCGATAGCCATGAATGATTATGAAAAGCCACGATTTCTCACAGTGTAGTTTTCGGCACGTGGGGATAATGGTGTCCGGGTATACAAGAAACATCTTCACTTCAATTGTTCGTTGTGTCAAAGTATCCTAGTCCTGCCTTGATGTTTGCTGATGCAGGTCGCTATGTGAACCACTAACAGACACATAGGCTAGCTAGATAAGGATACCCTTGCAACACCTGGATGTGAAATGGGGAATGAACTTGAAAACCACTTCACCATAATCTTCTGGATCAGGAGGTATGGTATGGGGGATCTGAGGCCAGTAAGCGTATAGAGCTAGGAAGAGTGTCACCTATGGAAATCCATCCTTTGGTAGACGAGCTAGGGTCTATCATTAAGAAGAGCCACTGAGGGCATGGTATGCATAGTCAGGCAAAGGTGTCCACGGGTTGATGACTTTCCACTTCCGATGGCCATGAGTGGTTATGAAGATCCATAATTATATGGGTCGTGGAGTCTGATTTATGGAGAGGATGCAACCAAATGGGCAAGGAGTATCTCCATCTCGTATCGACATGTGTCTTGGGTGTGTCGCGATGAAGTCCGTGTAGTTTAGCATCATGCGGTGAGGATAAAGTCTATGAAGTTTATCATTATGTGGTAGGGACAAAGTCCGTGCAGTTTATAGTCATGTGGTAAGAACGAAGATATATACCCTGTGCAGGTCTGGTCTGTACATAGCGGAAGGGGCACTTTTAACATTATTGTCCGTGTAGTTTAACGTCATGCGACATGTACGGGAAGTACACCCCCTGCAGGTCTAGTTCGCACACGGGGGGAAAGAGACCTTTTTTATTCACGGGGCTGGGCCATGACTCGGGATCATGGCATCTCTACATATCCTGCGAGGTTAGGGATCAAGCCCTATGTAGTTCTCTGGAATCCGTGAAGTTTAACATCATGCGGTGAGGATTAAGTCCATACAGTTTTACTTTATGTGGTTAGTATGAGGGGTATTATTAGATTCTGTTCAATTTAACATCATGTGGTGAGGACGTGATACTCCTTGCTTAAGTCCATAGAGTTTGGACCATTGGGTTCTTGGCAGTTTAATGTCATGCAGTTCAGACAATGAATACAACCCGTGCAGGTCTAACCCGTATACAGGGGAAGGAAGCATTCTTGTCTCTTATTATCCATTCAGTTTAGCGTCGTTTGGTAAGGACAGACTCCATGCATTTTAACTTCATGCGGTGAGGAAGTGAATACACCCCGTGCAAGTCTGGTCCGTACACGGGGGAATGTGCATTTTTGTTTTTCATTTTGAGGTGTCTAGGATAGGGTATGGAATTCTGGCATCACTATGTATCCTGCGAGGGAAGGAATCAAGCCTCACGTAGTTCTCTAAAAGACGATACATCCTGTGAAGGTCTGTTTTGTACACATGGGAAGAGGGAATTTTTAAATCATCTTGTCCGTGTAGCTTAACGTCATGCGGTGAGTACAAAATACTCTTAGTTTAAGGTCATATAGTTTTGGACCGCTGAGTGCTAGGCAGTTTAACGTCATGCATCTCAAACAATGAATACACCTCATTTCATTTTTTTTCGTCCGTGCAGTTTTCATTGTGAGGTATGGACGAGATATTTCTTGTTCTCTATGTGAAATACTTCTTCGGGAATCTCGCATTGGTAGGAGTCGTGGTGAATTTCCCGTCCATGGAGATCATGGAATATGCTCCATTGGAGTAGACCTTGTGTACAACATATAGTCCCTCCCACTTGGGCTCCAGCTTTGGAGGCTTGTTTCTAGGTAACATTGGGGTCCGTAAGGACAACACTAATTCTCCTACCAAGAAAGACCAGAGGCGAACCTTTTTTGTTGAAGGCTCGTGCGATCTGGTTCTGGTACACCTCCATGTGGGGTAGAGTGTGAAACCGCTTCTATTCTAGCTGTTCCAATTTACCTAGCCACTTTCCTGACTGCTCATCATTAGATAATTGATCACAAATGGAAACACGAAGTGAGGGAAGTTGGAGTTCAATGGGTAGGACCACCTCTGTGCCGTACACCTATGAGTACGGGGTAGACAGAGTAGCAGTGCAGATTGTGGTTCGATAAGCCGACAATGCATGGAGGAGTTTATCCGTCCATGACTTCATGTCTTTATCCACCATTTTCTGTAGGATGGTGGATAGGGTCTTGTTGAAAGCTTCTATCTGTTATTTGGCCACTGCATGGTAGCAGGATGAGTGGTTAGCCCTGATACTATAATCCTGGAATAGCTTTTCCAACTTAGCAGAGAAGAAATTGGTGCCATTGTCCGTCAGTATGGTATGCGGGACACCAAATCTGGTTATGATATTTGTCTTCATGAAGATGGAAATAATTATTTCCCCGCATTCCTTGAGGGGTATGGCTTCTTCCCATTTGGAAAAAAATTCAGTTTCCATGAGGATATACTTCAGCTGTTTGGCTATGGTGGGAGGGTATGATCCCATGACATCCATCCCCCAGAAAAAAAAACTTCCAGGAGTACTTAGCTTGATGAAGTAACTCTGGGGGCTGGTGTATGAAGTTGGCATGAATCTGGCATGAGTGAAATTTTGCAGTAAAATGCTCACAGTCTCGTGACACTATGGGCCAGTAGTACCCAAGGCTTCAAACTTGATGGGAAAGCTTGGTCCCTGGTTGATGTGCTCCACACCCTCCTGTATGTACTTCAGTCATGACGGTAGTAGTTTCCTCTCCATCAATGCATCTAAGGAGCACTCCATCGAGGCCCCATTTGTAGAGGACCTCTTGATGACCCGCACTGCCATATAGGACAAAAATGATTGCCCTCATCCGTATTTTCTCTCATTCAGCCCTGTCTGATGGATGATATTCCCGTTGAAGGTAGTTCACAATGGGGATCATCCAGCCTGTGGCAGGATCAAATGGCTCAGGGACAGGACTGACTTCGTGGATTTCATCTGTCTTAGCCTGAACAAATGGAAATACCATTCGACGGTGAGCAATGCTGATGACTGTTCTGTCCCGGTCTGAGTTGTCTAGGGCTATGGCCGCATTGGCCAATGCATCAGCCTAAGCATTCTAGGACAGGGGAATATAAGTCAATGTTGGTTCTATGGAGAACTCGGCCATTATCCCTCGGACATGGTCAAATAGGGGGATCAGCTCCCCCTTTTTAATAGCATAGTCACCATTGACATTCTTGATGACCAGCTTCGAGTCACCTTTTACCTTGAGGTGTTGTACTTGTGCCTAGAGTGAGAGCTCCAGGCCTGCAATGAGGGCTTGATATTCCACTTCACTGTTTGTATATCCCTCTGACAGCATGAAAGAATATGGAAAAACTTCCTTTTATGGGGACACGATTATTATCAACAGGCCCACTTTGTTGAATCTGGGATCCTCCATCCTCATCCCGGTGGGGCTTCGGGACGCGCCGTCAAAGTACATTGCCCATGCTGGGAACTCCTCCTGAACTGAGAAGATATCTTCATTAGGTAGTTCAGCATCTAGTGCAGTGGTCCCTATTGAAGGGTGCTCTGCCAAAAAGTCCGCAAATGTCTGGCCCTTGATGGCTTTTTGAGGCACGAACCAGATGTCGAACTGTTGCAGGATGATGGCCCATCGGGATAGGCTACCGGTTAGCATCTGGAGACTGAGGATGTACTTGAGTGGGTTAGTCCGCGAGATCAAATGGACTTCATGATGTTGCAGATAATGTCTCAGTTTTTGAACCGCAAAGACCAAGGCTAGATAGCTATTATCGATATTTGAGTATCGAGTCTCGGAATCAATCATGGTTTGACTGAGGTAATAGAGACTGTTTTCACTACAAGCATCATTCTTTTGTGCAAGGAAGGATCCCAGTGATTGCTCTAAGTCTGTCGCATATAGAATGAGAGGTTTTCCTTCGACCGAGGGCATGAGCACAGGTGGGATTAAGAGGTACTTCTTCAAGATTTCTAATGCCTCTTGGTAGTCTTCCATCCATTGGTATGTGACCCCCTTCTTCATTAACCTGGTGAAGGGAAAACATTTGGCTGCCAGGTTGGCTATAAACTTCCTAATATAGGCTAGGTGTCCTTGCAATACCCTCAGATTAGTGATATTTTTAGGAGGTGGCAGGATCTGGATAGCCTTTGTCTTATCATGGTCGACTTCGATGCCACGATGGCGTATAATGAAGCCAAGGAATTTCCCTGAGGTGAACCCAAAGGCTCATTTCAAGGGATTCATCTTCAAGATATGCTGTTGGAACATGGTGAAGACGGTATCAAATTCTGACAAGTGATCTGAGCGCTTTCTGGACTTGACCACTAGGTCATCCACGTAACATTAAATGAATTTTCCCAGGAACGGCTTAAAGATCTGATGCATGGTGCACGGATATGTGGCGCCAGCATTCATGAGACCAAAGGGCATGACCCTATAATAGAATACCCCTTGAGGGGCCCTGAAGGCAGTGGATTCTTCATCTTCTTGTGCCATCCTAATTTGATTATATCCAGAATAGCCGTCCATGAAGGATAGAGCCTCATACCCAGCCATTTCATCAATTAACAACTCAGTTGTTGGAACTGGGAAGTCATCTTTTGGAAAATTCCTACTAAGATCTCTAAAGTCAATGCAGACATGGAATTTTCTATTCTTTTTCTTTACGAGGACGATGTTGGACTACCAGATGGGGTATTGGACCTCCCGAATGAAGCCCAGTTTAATGAGCTTATAAACTGTAGCCTCTATTTTGGCGGCATGTGAGAGATGAGTCCTTCTAGCTGCCTGTTTTTAGCCCCGGTGGTCTTCTGGAAGACCCAGGTGATGCGTTGCTACCTCGGGATCGAGTCCTAGCATTTCTATGTAATTCCAGGCAAAAACATCCCGACGTTGCCTAAGGAAAGAGGTATTTACTTCGTGTTCCTTGGAATACATGGCTGCACTAATGATAGTGGGCCTCAGGTCTTCCTCGGTACCCAAGTTTATTTCCCTGAGTTCGTCCACAGTGGTGGAGATACCTTCCTCAAATGCAGGAGGTGCATCCCTAAGATCTTCCCCCTCTTCTCCCAAATCATCATCTTCTTGGTCTGAAAAAGAGAGATCTCCTGTCACGAGTTCTTAGAATCCATGAGGCGAGGTGTCATGGGAATCCTTGCTTTAGATTTCGCCCCCTGATTGAGGGTCAGCAGACGTTCCCACATTGTAACAATTGGTCATTATGGCTGAAGTCATGGGGAAATTTGAGTGCGTGTCTGGACTTGAACTCCTACCTTCCACGTGTTTGATGGCCAGGACATAATCTCTACCAAGCCGCCTGAGGGGGTTGTCAGGAACCATTTCCAGGCCATTTGAAGCAGGGATCCAGTCCACACCATCGACAAAAGGCTTCTTTTTCTTCTGCTCATAGAACCCGACGTCAATGTAATGTGACTCAGAGAGCTCGAAAGGGGCCTTGTCGGTGTGCAATGTCCCACTTTGTCCATTGATGCAGTACTTGATACACTGGTGATAGGATGAAGGAACAGCCATGTGCTTATGATGAAATGGCCTTCCTAGTAGGGCATTGAATGTTGTGCTCTGCCAGACCACCAGGAATTCCATGTAGGATACTGGGTCACCAAAATGGGTCTTTAGCTTATCCATTCCCATTGTTTTCTGCTCACTCTTTTCGTTACCCAACAAAGTTGTGGCTGGGGGAATTAGATCATCCTCATTGTAGCCCAACATACGGAATGTCTATAGGGGAAGGAGGATAACTCCAGAGCCATTGTCTATAAATACTTTTCGGATCTCAATACCATTCAGCATGCCAGACTGATATAGCGGTCTGATTTTTCCTTTGTTGATGGAATCTTCATCCTGATCATTGAAGGAAATCACCGCATTGCATTCAGCTGGGTCAGTCTCCGTCCGTTAAATTTCAGCGGTAGCTACCTCAGCTTGAAATTCCTGGGGGCTGATCAAAGAATCGATAAGCACCTCCCTGAGGTCTGCTGATAGACTTAGGGAATAGAGGATTGCTAATTCAGCAGGTACTAACGCCATCTCCTTAAGGATGTCGTATTTTTTCTCCAGCGGTCGATGCTTCTCCATTGGCAGGAGAGCCTTTGCGGGTGCTTTTCGAGATGGAGCATTTGACGAGGAGGGACCGGCCGTAGGGACAGATGTCGAAGGTGTTCCCACGTTTTGAGGACATGGCCCGATTGGTCTGTCTGTGCACACTAGGTGGTCAGACACTTGTACCTCCTCTTGTGGGTATAGAAAAACAACAGGGCTAGAGTGGCTGCTTGTGGAGGTGGAGGGGTATTCCTTCTCCTAATGAGTCCATTGAAGGGCGCTCCGACGGAATTCCACAAAATTTATGATTTGGGCCGGGGTCCAGCTGTAGGGTTGGTTTCAGTCGTGGTTACACCTCCTCTGGAATCCCCTACCACTGCGATTCCTCATCCTGACTCCTCGTGTAGGGAAATAGGGTTTGTAACCATACCCTTCGTCAGGGAATGATTCAATAAGATGGATGACGTTGATAGAACCAAAGATTGGCTCTTCATCCTCTAACAGGTCAACCTGGTCGGTTGTCTCTGATGGTGTCATTTGGAGGGTCGGTTCCCATGGTTCCAAATTCAAGGGAATGAAATTTTCCAGGGTCGGCACTAACTTTAGCCCTGTCGTAGACTTCTCCTATTGTGATTGTTTCCTCCTTCGACTCCGCCCAGATGACTGGTTCGCAGAGGATTGTGAGGTCGGTGCAGTCTGCTCTGCGACTCCAAGGGCTGTTGGTGGCAACACTGGTGCTGTAGTTGAGCTCAGAGTATGCCCTGGGCTCGGTTGATAGTCTTCCAAGTCATCCAATTGTCAAATTTCTGCTCCTGCTTGATGGTTACTTTTTCCACCCCTCCTCTTTGTTGGAGTCGGTGGTAGAGATACATGCCACATGTGCTAGGGGTGGTCCCAGCTCAACCTATCCAGAGTCTACCATTCTGTGCAGGAGGTCTTTGAAGACAAAGCATTCTCAGATACTGTTCCCCAACATCCGATGGTAGGGGTAGTAATCGGGCCTATCATCGTGGCTGACTTCATCTGGTCTCCTCGGCTCTGGGAGGCAGAGTAAGTTGCAGTTCATGGCAGAAATGAAGTAGTCGCAGACTTGATCGTCTGAGAATGAGTATAGTTTTTTTCTTCGTTCCTCAAACTGGATTCTCTTTGGTCCTCGCTGATCGTCCCATTTAGGTGGGGGTGGCCGCCGATATGCAGGAGGCCCTTGACGATTTGGTGGAGGCATGAGCAGTGGAGCGGGCACTAGTGCAGAAATCATTTTTTACGCCACCATTTTTTACGTCGGTTATATATAACCAATGTAACAATGCGGCGAGTAGATTTTTCACGTCGGTTATTTTAATAACCGACGTTACAAATCGCACCTGTTGGGTTTTTAAGTCGGTTATCTTATAACCGACGTAAAAAACCAATGTACGAGGGGTTTTTTACGTCGGTTATTTTGTAACCGATGTAAAAAACCCGATATCGACGCGTTTGTTACGTCGGTTATCAAATAACCGACCTAAAAAACCAAAGCGCGGTGTGTTTTACGTCGGTTATTTTATAACCGACGTAAAAAACCAAAGCGTGGGAGCCTTTTTAAGTCGGTTTTAAGATAACCGACATAAAAAAGCTAAAAAAAATAGTTTATAACGTCGGTTATATAATAACCGACGTTATAAATCATTTAAAAAAATTAAAGCCCGTGTTCTGTCATTTACGATTTTTTCAATTGACAGTCGCCGGCTCGTCTCTCTCTCGCACGGTAAACCCTAATCGGATCGTCGATCGCCTGCATTACACTCATTTTGGATTCATTTTTTATCTTCTTCACTGCTCTCGGATCTATCATCTCAACTTGCGACATTCAAGTAATCCTTCCACGAATTTATTTCGTTCGTTTTTGTTTCGATTCTTGATGTGCTTTTCATTCATTTTTGAATCTCGTGGATTTTATTTTATTGTAAATGGTTACTATGTTCATTCAACTCGCAACATTCAACTCGAAAATGGTTATTAAAACATTAAGGATTAGCTTCAGCAAAATCTGAAAAATAATGGGTGGTACTGTAACGTTCCATTCTTCCAGCAACATTATTATTTCCTACTTAGCTGGAATGTGTCTTTCTGGATGAAGATTGGTAGTACTTATTTTCTTAAAATCATATTTTCAATATGATTGTCTAGAAAATTATTTTCATGAATGAAATTGGACCAGGTACAATCGGTAATACCTATCCTTTAAATTTCATTCAACATTCTTACATCATAATATTTTTTCAAAAAATTATGATTTTTAGAACTCCTAGATCAGAAAACCATCATCTGTTTTCATCTGCATTCATAAAAATATCAATTCATACATATTACAATCAAATATTTCATTCTGGACTCATGGTGAGTCTGATAATACATTTCTTCTTTCAGTCATCTCCTAAATATGATGGACCTTTTCATGCAAAGTGTATCTGATTTCTTGAATACGATGGTATGTCTGATTTTCAACAAAACCAAGTGAGGTGATTTCTTTTATTATGAATAATTCATAAAAAAATTATAATACCTAAATATTATTATCATCCTTTTCAGATTTTTCATTATAAAAAAGGTAAAGGGTACTTTCTTTTCATTCTCAAGTTAAATTATATTTTTTATAAAGGTCTTTTCTATCTAGGTAGAAATAATTTAGTGATAATTAGATTGAATTAGGTATATTATCTTATCTTACCATCCAAACACATTTTTATGTATTAATAATTATTATGTTTTGTAAAAACAATTATGACCCCCATTTCATTTTTGTTAGTTAATTGATCTACGAAAGTGTTATAAATGATTTGATGATCACGATTCACCCATATATATGGTTAGTCATTATGTGACATTTGGGTCCATAATATCCTTCTAATACATTCGACAATGCATTATATATCATAGATCAATATGGGATACAGATGGTTATACCATGTCCAATGTGTTATGTGATGTACCTGGTAAGAAATATTATAATAAATTATAGGAAAGCTGATTAACATATCCCAATATGAGGTGAATGAAACTATGTTTTCCCTTGACATATGTTATGACTTATATGATTATGTTTGTGCCACACTCTTATGTTATTCCACATACCAATGTTGTGATCTTGTGAATAAGGTTTTTTAAATCATGTTCCCATTATCATATAAATCATGTCTTATGTTATGCTAAAATTGTTATACTTGGACTCAGGTTTTAGGATCTATGATTATATAGAACTGTTTCACTTATCTTTTTGATTATATGCTTTGTGTATGCTCTTATACCCCCATGGATATCTTTTTATGAGATTAGATATTATATTTATATATATCATGTTTACCCATAATGAGTATCATAAATCAAAACTTTTATTATTTTCATTCCCTAAGTTATAAAAATAAGTATTATGTAGGATGATTCAAAAATTTAATCTGTGAGATGAGTTGTTTTATGTGTGAAACCCAAGCCAAACACATATGTATTTTTTTATTGGTATTACATATATATAGTTCGACATATACTTTTTTTTACATTACCATGATATTAAGAATACTTTTTCAAAAGAAATATTAATGTCCTTAGATTATATATCGGATCAAAAGGATATAGTAATTCTAATATATAATCAGAATGATCAGATAATATGACAATATTATTAAACAAAAAACAAATGGTCTATATTCATATTTTTAACATGACACTTACGATGTATAGATATTTGGTGTTGGGTACTTCTGAAAACTACTACTACTTTCAAGATTTGTTTTATATTTTAAATTGTTTTACATTCAAATTATGATTTTTTTCATATAAACATGTTTTGTCTTATCTTAAAAATATATATTTTTTATTGATATTTGTTATAGGTAATAATGAGTCGAAGTTGGATTGCGGCACATCGAATGAGCAATGAATTTGAGGAAGGTGTTGATGCCATTTTGGAATTTGCAAAACGAAATGTTCCAAGTAGTGACATTTTTTTCTGTCCATGCCTGAAATGTTTGAATATGAAGAAGTTGAAAAGTTGAGAGATAAAAGATCATCTGATATGTCATGGTTTTAATCCGAGTTACAGCCCTTGGATTTGGCATGGTGAAACTGGACGGAATGTCACTGATGATGATGATTCGCAAGATGGTAACTCCGATGGAATTGAAGAAATGATTCGCGATATTGTAGCAGAAAAAATTGAGATAGAACCGACAGTTTCACGTCTATATGGTGATGCTGAAAAACCATTATATCCCGGTTGTATAGATTTTACGGTTCTTTCGGTGGTGTTAAGATTGATTAACCTAAAGGCGAAGCATGGATGGAGTGACAGAAGTTTTACAGAGCTGCTACAATTGATAAAAGACATTCTTCCAAAAGATAACGATCTTCCAGATTCACATTACAAATCCAAGAAAATATTATGCACGATGGGATTGGGATACAAGAAAATACATGCCTGTCCGAATGACTGCATTATATATAGGAAGGAATATGAATTTCTGTCAGAGTGTCCAAAATGTGGGACATCACGGTATAAGGTGAAAGAAAAATCACAGGGTGATGTAGAGATTACAATGCTCCCTTCAAAGGTATTTTCGTATCTTCCTATAATTAATCGTTTCAAACGTTTATTTGCTAATTCACATGATGAAAAAAGGTTAAGATGGCATGCTGAAGAGCGGGTATGTGATGGAAAAATACATCATCCAGCTGATTGTCCACAATGGAAGAAAATCGATGCGCAGTATTCTACATTTGGAAATGAAATAAGAAATCTCAGACTAGGGTTGTGCACAGATGGAATGAATCCATACCGAACACTCAGTAGCACACATAGTTCATGGCCTGTTTTATTGGTAATTTACAACCTCTCTCCTGAAGTTTGTATGAAGTGCAAATATGTCATGTTGAGTACAAAGATCTCTGGTCCAAAGCAACCCGGTAATGATATTGATGTTTACTTCTCACCGTTGATTGATGATTTGAAACTGTTATGGGCTGCTGGTATTAGGGTGTATGATTCTTATAAAATGGAATATTTTCAACTGCATGCAGTGCTTCTTTTCACTATAAATGACTTCCCAGCGTATGGAAATTTGTCTGGATACAGTGTTAAAGGGCATAAAGCATGTCCAATTTGCGAACAACAGACATCCTATTGTCAATTGCATCATGGGAGGAAAACTGTGTACATGGTTCATTGAAAGTTTTTGCCTATGGAACACCCTTATAGAAGACTAAAAAAGGCATTTAATGGATCACAAGAATTTGATACTGCTCCAAAACCTTTATCCCATGATCTGTATTTTGAGAGGGTGAAAAACCTTGACGTGACATTGGGAAAGACACATAAATCTGGTAATGATAGACATATTTGGATGAAAAGGTCAATTTTTTTTGAGCTACCATATTGGAGGTATCATGAAGTTAAACATAGTATTGATGTCATGCACGTGGAGAAGAATATCTGTGATTATTTGATTGGAACATTGTTAGATATTAATGGAAAGACTAAAGATGGGTTGAATGAAAGATTAGACTTACTATCAATGGGAATATGTTTGGAGTTAGCTCCCACTCCTAAAGGAAGACGAACATTTCTTCCCCCGGCTTGTCATACATTATCGAAGAGGGAGAAAATTAGCTTCTGTCAGTTTCTTCATGATACCAAAGTTCCTCAAGGTTATTCTTCTAATGTAAAAAATTTTGTCTCATTGAAGGACTTGAAGTTGATAGGTATGAAATCACATGATTGTCACGTCATGATGCAACAAATTCTACCAGTTGCATTGCGTGGAATATTGCCCATTCGTGTCAGAAAGACTATAATGAAGTTGTGTTATTTTTTCAATTCAATTTGTAACAAGGCGATTGATGTGAATGCTTTGAACATTTTGGAAAAGGATGCAATTTTTATACTTTGTCAATTGGAAATGTATTTTCCTCCAACTTTTTTTGATATAATGGTGCATTTAATGATTCATATGGTTCGAGAAATAAAGCTTTGTGGACCTGTATATCTTCGTTGGATGTATCCTTTTGAAAGGTATATGAAAATATTAAAGGGGTATGTTAAAAATCTATATCGACCTGAAGCCTCCATTATTGAAAAGTATATTTATGAGGAGGTAGCAGAGTTTTGTACGAGCTACTTGGCTGCGGCGCAACACATAGGTTTGCCTCCATCTCGCCATGAACGAGTTAATAATGAGGGAAAGGGGATTCGCGGCTTGAAAGTCAAATCATTGTCACCTGAACAGATGAAGAAGTTAGAATCATACATCTTGGAGAACATAGCTGATGCTCAACCATATATCACATTGCATATTAATGAGTTGAAACAATGTCATCCAAAGAAGAAAGAAATGTGGATTTTGAATGAGCACAACAAAACTTTTTTGTCATGGATTAAAAAGACTTTGCTTGGTAGATCAGATGTATCAGAGACATTAAAATGGATAGTGGGTGGTCCATGTTTAAATGTGATAACATGGTTTGGTTATGACATTAATGGTTATACATTTCATACAAAAGCTCAGGACAACAGAAGTGCAGTTCAGAATAGTGGTGTATTGGTGTTTGCAGAAGCAATGCATTTTTCGAGTGCTAAGGACAAAAACCCAATTTCTGCATCAAATGCATATTATGGAGTGATTGAAGACATGTGGGAGGTTGATTAATTTAAAATTAAAGTTCCCGTTTTTAACTGTAAATGGTTTAACAGTAACAACAGTGTCAGACACGATGAATTTGGAATGACACTTGTTAATCTGAATAGATTGGAAGACACAGCTGATTCTTTTATAATGGAAACACATGAAAAACAAATTTTTTATGTAGTAGTTCAATCAGATATGCAGTGGGCTGTTGTTTTACAAGGGAAAAACAATATGTTGGTGAGGATGAACTTGATGAATATGCTGATTTATGTGAGATCCCTACTTCAATGGAAATATTAACAGAACATAATGACGATCATGTTGAAGACATAGTTTGTGCCATAAGGAACGATCACGACGAAGGAATTTGGGAAAACAATCCATCTGTACATTCCTAAAATTACAGGTAACATATGTTTATTTCTTGTTTACATTTATTTTTTCCATAAATGTTAGATATTGTAAGTTTTTTATTTATTAAAACATGTTTTAAAATAAAATAAGTATATGTTATTGTTTGTTTTAAGTTTGTTTAATTTACTTTATCATGTTTATAACCATTACATGAATTTTAAAATGCTTATTTTTTGTTCACTGATAATCACTTTACCATGTTTAGAATGTTTACCAGGTTTACCATTTTTACCATTTTTACCATCTTGACCATCTTGACCATCTTTGCCATCTTTACCATTGTTTAACATACTTACCATATTACCAATGTTTACTATTATGTAACTTAGTACACTTTTCTATTTTCTGATTACATTAGTATTAAAATATTTGAATTTGTATATTTGTTCACTGACAATTACTTTACCATGTTTACAATGTTTACCAGGTTTACCATTTTTTCCATTTTTTACCATCTTGACCATCTTGACCATCTTGACCATCTTTGACATCTTTACCATTATTTTACATGCTTACCATATTACCAATGTTTACTATTATGTAACCTAGTACACTTTTCTATTTTCTGATTATAGTAGTATTAAAATATTTGAATTTGTTTATTTGTGAACTGACATTTGTTTTTTTGATTTGAAGGATAATGACAGATCATTCAGATGATCAACCACATGATTCTGGGGAGGAGCATATTGCTGGTCATACCTCTGGGGATGAACATTCACATGCTCCTATTACGACAAAGAGTTCAAAGGTTGGTAAACGTGGTTGCACACGTTTACCAAAATTATCACTTGACCGTACGCAGGATCATAGGATAGTAGCTGAGTTTGATGATGATGATATTCCTAGAGGTCAGAATGCCAAAGATTTTAAGAGTTTTGTTGCAACTCAGGCTATGACCAAAGTAAGCATTCTGTATAATGATTGGAGAGGTGTGAATAAATAGATTATCTCTCAGTTGTGGGAGACTATTTTGGTAAGATCTTTTGTCATTGTTTGACCATTCTTTTAATGTTTCTGGTATATATAATATGTTTAACCTCTTCTTTATCAGATGACATTTGATATTCCTGACACTGGAGGAGTCAGGAAGAAATGCTTATCGTTGGCTGCCAGGAGATGGAGGGATTTCATATCAACCCTCAAATCTGATTTCATTTATGGTCATAGGAGTCATGACAATCCATGTCATATATATCCTTTTATAGATGAAGACACATGGAGACAATTTTTTGAAAGTAGAAAAAAAGAGTCATTTCTGGTAAGGGCAATGTAAACTTTTATATACTTTCTTATATAAATGATTTTATTAATGTTTTGTTAATGATTTCTTATTCATAAATTACAGCAAATAAGGAAATCTCATCAGGAGATCCAATCTAAAAATGTATACCCTCATAGTTTATCTCGGGGAGGGTATACATTATTGGAAGAAAAAATGATAGCGGAAAAATTTCAACAACTAAGAGCTGAGTCTTCAAGCTCTGGAGAGGTGGCCCCTCCATCCCCTCCATCTAGACATGAAAAATGGAAGAGAGCTCGGAAGGGAAAAAAGGGAAATATCTTTCGGAAGAATCGAGAATCGTAGTTGAGAGGATTGTAAGATATCTATTTAATTTATTTAAGTTAACTTTTTTCTTCATATAAGTTTCAATCATTACAGAAATGTTCAATTAATTAATACAAGACTCTCTTGAGGAGCAATGTTCATAGGGGACATTTACAGCTACTGGGAGGGAAGATATTTTATTTGCAGCATTAGGAAGGCCCAAACATCCTGGTCGTGTAAGAGGATATCCGACATGTGTATCAGTAAGAAAAGTGTTTCCACGTTCTTCATCTTCTAACATTGAGGGGGTTTATAAAAAAAATAGAATCCTTGGAGGCTGAAGATCAAAATATTAATGCGACGATGGAAGACAAGATTAGAGATTTGGTGTAGTCTATGTTTGCAGAAATGAAAAGACAATTTCAGACTGCAGCTCCCACTCCTCCACCTCCCCCTGCAGACCCCATTATTTATCCTCCACCTCCGCCAGTAGCTCCCACTCCCCCACCTTAGCCTGCGGACCACATTTTTTATCCTACGCCTCCGCCGCAGCTTCCTACATATTGCGAGTTGTATGTTGATGATTCTCAACATCATATAGTAGCATACGGGTTGGTATATTGTATAGGAGATACAGATCATCATCAACAATTAGAGGTATAGAATCAGAGGGTCACCGTACATGATATTATAGATAGATCAGCTAGGGTACCAATACCTACAGATGAGGTGGCGATAGTTGGACAGAGTATCGGCCATTTTTTAGTTTGGCCATCCAGACTTCTTCGACTCATTACCATAGAGGTATGAAGGTTGTAACACCCCAAGCTTCCACGGTACGTTTCCCTTCGAATAATGCGATAGTGTGTGTTGTACGCAACCTCGAGTTCTAACACACACCACAACTAATTAAACTAGCCGTTGTGAATAGTAATACCAACTTTTTGAAATCATATATATTTTATATTTCAAAATGGACTTCATTTTTGGATTCAGAATATTGAAATTAGCCTAGGGTAAAATTTTGGTACTTTTCGGATAACTTTTATATTTTGATGAATAGTGAAAATTACTAAATTTTAATTAAAAACAACTTCTTTAATCAGAATAATTAATATTGATAAATTATGAATTTGAGTGGTTTTAAAGTATATTTAGAATATATTTTTACAATTTAATATAATGTTTGTCATTGGACATAATTTTACAATTAAACCGAACATAAACAAGTGTCAATCTTTTGATAGTTATTATCTCTTAAAAACACGCTTGTTGTTTTGATAGAGGGAATTAATTTTAAATTAATTTCTTCCACTTCTGTGTTTTGAATTTAGGAAAATGGATTCCATATTTGGAATCAGGATGTTCAAATTGTGTAAATAGGTAACTTTATTTTTAGACATTTTGAATAATTACTGCGGTAAATATTTTATTTACCATGGTTAAGGGTAAATCCGGGAAATGAGGGTTAAAAAATAATATTATAATAATACTAAATTACCCTAAAACGTGTCTTAACCCTATTGGTTGATACATGGTCTACCATGGGCATCTTTGGGTCTATTTTGGGACCCCATGGATCCACTTGTAATTGATAATGACACTTTATTTTAATTATGTTAAAATGAATACAAAAATGACACAAGCATATATCTTTTAGCAAAACAATTATTACATACGGTTATATATGTTGGATTTTAGATTATAAATATTCATTAGAAAGATAATAAGATTTTCTACATAATGATATTTTATTTATAATTTTTAGACATTAAATATTATATTTTATTTATGACACAATGATGATGCAGTAATTACTATAATAGTGAAAAATTAAAATAATTGATAGTATAAATGCCCAAATAAATATAATATGAAACTTTTAATGAATTAAACTAATTTTATAGTATACTCTGATATATTAGGATTTATTTAATTGACTTTTTTAGAAGTAATAAATCTGTTATGAGTTTCACAAAAATCAACTATTGAATAGTGTCAAAATTGACATAAAAGAGTTCTTAAAACAAATATTATATTATTAATTGATATTAAATTCCTAAAAATCTACGGTTCGGCCAAGAGACTTATATCATGATAGGTTAATCATTAATGGACCCCTTGGGGGTCGCTTGGATGTATATAGTTAGTTTACTAACAATATTATATAAAAATACAAAGAGACATTGTAAAAGTGAAACTAATTAACTTAAAGTTAATACTTAAAGATAAGGTTAATATAAGTACCCAAACCTGTCTAAATTATATTGGTTGAGTTGTTTTCGACCCATCCCCACCTTAACCTTTGAATAGTCAACTTTGGAGCCATTTTAAACCGAATATGAATTTATTATAAACTAATATCTCTAGCTTTTCCAAAGGTGCCCCTCACCCCTCTTATAAAAGGGAACTCATCCTTCTCATTTCTTCACACCTTCAAAGCCTTTTGGTTCGGAAAAACTCTGCCCAAATACTCTCCCAACTTCCCTCACTACAACCTAGGGGCCTTAGTTTGATCAGAAAGCCAACCTAAGGAGCCCTTTTGATCAAATCAAAAGGAAGAACCCGAAGAAGAGGTAATGATTTCACCACCCTTTTCTATGTTCATTTCTTCTTCCACTTCTTCTTCCTTTGTTGTTACCATTCTAAAATAATAAATCCAGTATCATATATATACTGTGATGTTATTATAAATATGGTACAACCATATTCAGTATTCTATCCACCCTTTGAATAACATGTCACCATACGTGCGTACGTACGGCTTACCATCTCCACGTCGTGGTGTAATTGTTATTCAACATAATATTATTTGGATGGGTATAATAATGATGTGTAACTCATGTAAATAATAAATATAACATTTTAATGATTCTGTATATATGATATACCATCCATTTATATATTATTTTAATATCAAAAGAATGATATTGTCGCTCGTGCGTACGTACGGACTACCGTCTCCACGAACGCGATGAGATTCATTCTCCATCGTATCCATTCAAGTATAATTATCCTTTGATGATTTAAAAATTATGTTTAAGGACTTGATATCATTATAGATATGAATAATATACAACCTATCCTTTACAAACATGTCTTACATAACCAAACATTTAAGAAGAACGAATCGATTATCACCCGAAACGACGATAATACTAAGATATTATTAATAAAGCAACGTTAAAAGATCATATATGATATCATATTAATGTATATGATTCTTGTATAATTTAATAACAATTATTTCACCATTATACAGGAGGTTAACCTACCCCAACAAAGGAAAAGTACAAGGTAAGGGTTATTTCACAATCTCTTCATTATCCGAGGTTGTTTATACGTAATAATCTACGGGGATTTCTTTATCATCCACATCCATGTTTTTTCGAAATGTATTTCAAAACATATTTATTATTTACAAGAATATGGGTTAAATTCATTTATACCCTTGTTTGACTTTTTTATAATTGGTTTATAAAGTAATCTTTCCGTCGTTTTCAAAACAAGGTCCTTTTTAACCTTTTCGACAGAATTAAGGTAAGAATGTTTTTTTAACTTATACGGCGGGTGCGGCTATTTTCCGCCGTTATAAAATATTCAAAGCTTCCCTTACAAGCTTATGAGAATATTTTCAAAGAAAATGTTTTATTTTATATGGATCTTAAATGATTTCAAAATAAAAGGAGATATTTCTTTAAAAAGAATATTGATTTCATCTATGTCAACATCCTTTGATGGATTTTAAGATTATTTGAAGTTGATTTATTATGATACAAAACTTCTATATTGTATTGAAGGTTTTGTGATATGTTTGACTATGGATGTGCTATTTTTATACCATTCATAGTTTATGGTGAAAGTATTGACATTTCGTATGCTAGTTCCAATAAGAATGTTTATGTTATATTTCAACTTTACATCATATGAATGTGTTGGACAAGTATGTTCCAGGTTGGGGACTGGTTAAAGTAAGACCTCCAGGTTGGGGACTGGTAAAAGTAAGCCCTCCAGGTTAGGGACTGGTAAATGTAAGCCCTCCGGTTTGGTCTCCGGTTATTAGAGGCACTCCGGGTTGGTGTCCGGTTATTAGAGGCACTCCGGGTTGGTGTCCGGTTATTAGAGGCACTCCAGGTTGGGTTCCGGTTACAGTTAGCCCCAAGGTCTTGGGACGAGGCCTTGAAAAGAAATTAAAGTTTATCATTATGCATTCCATCATTATGAAAGTGGTTATTGATTTTTCATGTGATTATTCGATTAGTAGAATAACCACGTGAATAAGTAAATGGAATTATTTCATTTTATTTATGCCACACTATGTTAAATGTTCAAGTTTAAAAGTCTTTTGTTTTAGTTATATATTGCCTTAAATGTTTATTCTTATTTATGAATGTTCTGTTATATTGTTATCCTTACTGGGCATTTGAGCTCACCCCTTTTCTATGATTTATTTTTCCCAGGATGTGAAGATGTAAGTTATGAATGACCTTCAGGGATATTATGAGGGGATTATAGTGTGGACTGTGGAAACATTATGTTGTTGTAGTAGTTTTTCATTTTATGATGTAATGTAAAACTTATGAATATATCTAGTGTTTCCAAGGCTACTAAACCAATCGGTCTTTCGAGATTTGATCTTACTTGTGATCATGCCAATGTTATGTAATAATGCACTGACTCTGGGTAACTGGGGTTGGGGCGTTACAGTTGGTATCAGAGGAAGTTTAGTACAAACCTTGGAAGCTAGATTTAGATAAACTCTGATTAGAGCACGTAGTCCTAAGATGAACTTTGAGGATTAGTATAGAAGAACTTCCTAGAATTTTGGTATTGTAGAGATTTTGTGAGTTTTCCGAGCAATACATCCCTGTCTGGATACGAGCAGGTAGAGGCGGCTCTGGCACAGATGTACCTAGGGGTAAAACCCGAAAACACCGCTTTGAGCTAGACTCGAACGGGAACTGGTGCACGACAACGGGCCTTGCTGTACTCTTGGTTACAACACTCCCGGGGGATATGCTTAGGATAACTCTCATTTTCCTTACAAATCATTATGAAGGGTTTATGAGTATGTACTTCCTCAAAGAATTTTTTTTTTGATTATGGATTATATCCATAAATAGTTCAATTTATGTTAAGTGTTTTATAAGTATGGGATTATGTATTTTGATTCATAAACTGATCTAGTTTATGCCAATGTTTAGAAATGGCGCCTAGTGGAAGAAATGGAAACCGTATCAATGCACGCACTCAATGTAGGGATTGCCCTCCTGCTCAAGATAATTATAGTGGGGCTGGTGATGCAACTGGTGTCGATCAGCTAATCACCATACTGGGACAACTTACTCAGGTTATGAATAATAACCTTACCCGTATGGAGCACCCTGATCCGCAGCATGGAGGATCAATGTTAGATCGATTCATGAGGCAACAACCACCAACGTTCAATGGGAATACAAATCCCTTAGTAGCTGAGCAATGGATATTTTCCCTAGAGAAAATATTTCAGGCTTTGGGGAGCAGTGAAAGGGAAAAAGTTATCATGGCAGTTTACCGCCTCACTGGAGTTTCTGATCAATGGTGGTCATTGATTCAAAACATGAAGGAAGATGATGAAGTATCAAATATGGAGTGGAGGGAGTTCAAAGATCTTTTTTTAGAAAAATACTTTCCTCGCGACCATCGAGCAGATATGGAAAGGCAATTTCTGAGTCTGAGAAAAAAGGAGGATGAGAATGTCACAAAGTATGAGGCTAACTTTACAAGGTTAGCAAGGTACGCTGGTGATTATATACGTAACAAAATATGTAAGATTGATCGTTTCTTTTATGGGTTAAAACCATTTCTTCGTCGAGCATTAGTCTCACAATCCTTTTCGTCGTACGAAGATATTGTCTCATGTGCTATCAAGACCGAAAAGGAATTCTCTAAGTCTTATGGCTTTAAAGCAAAGCAAGAGAAGAAGAGGCCTGCTGATCAATCTGGGAATGGAAATAAGGGGAAGAAAGGAAAGGTTGAATATCCATCCTGTGGTAAATGTGGGAAGAAACACCCCGGTGCTTGCTTGAAGGTAATGGGAGTCTGTTACAATTGTGGTGAAAAAGGCCACCAGGCTCGTGATTGCAAAGGGAAGAAGGAAGCCACCAACGTTCAGTGCTACAATTGCAGGGAGATGGGACATTATGCGAATGAATGTCCTAAGAGTCAGGAGAACTTACCTCAGAAAAGGCCAAGGGATCAAGGCCAGGATTATGCTATCACTACTGCTGAGGTAGAAGCTCCGAAAGACGTGGTGGCAGGTAATTTAATGGTTTCCTCACGTTTAGAAAATGAATTATTTGATTCTGGATCATCGCATTGTTTCATATCTTCCCAGTTTTCTAAGAAAATTAGATATTTCCAATTTGATTTAACAAGGGAATTGTCAGTTAAAACTTCTAAGGGAAGTATCATTGCAACAAAGTTCTGTGAATCAGTCCCCATTAGAGCACATAAATGTTCGTTATCTGCTGATCTCATCGTCATACCTATGATTGAGTTTGACATAATCCTCGGTATGGGCTGGCTTTCGGACTATGATGCGAAGATTTATTGTAAGAAGAAAGAGGTAACTATTCTTGATGATAATGATAAGGAACACCTTATTTTTAGAGCAGAATCGTCACCACTTAATTCTTATTTAGATCCACCCCCAGTATCTCAACTTAATTCAATTATTGGGGAGGAAGAGAATGAAATAACTGCGGGTGAGGAAAGGAATGTTCAAATAGAGGATGTACCTGTTGTGAAAGAATTTGTAAATGTATTTCCGGAAGATTTACCTGGACATCCTCCAGAACAAGAAGTTGAGTTTTCCATTGATTTGATTCCTGGATCAAGGCCTATATCGAAGACCCCTTATAGAATGGCCACTGTAGAATTAGTCGAACTAAAGAAACAACTAGAGGAATTGAGTGATAAGGGATTTATTCGCCCTAGTTTTTCTCCATGGGGAGCCCATGTTCTTTTTGTTAAAAAGAAAGATGGATCTATGAGGTTATGTATCGACTACAGGGAGATCAATGCTATAACGATAAAGAACAAGTATCCCCTACCTCGTATTGATGATTTATTTGACCAACTGCATGGAGCTCAATACTTTTCAAAGATTGACCTTCGATCTGGATACCATCAGTTGTGTGTGAAGAAGGAAGACATTCCAAAGACAGCATTTCGAACCAGGTACGGGCATTACGAGTTTACCGTAATGCCGTTTGGATTGACTAATGCACCATCTTTATTCATGGATCTGATGAATAGAGTTTTCAAGGAGTATCTCGATGAATTTGTGGTGGTATTTATTGATGATATCTTGGTATACTCCAAAACCTACGAAGATCATGAAAATCACTTGCGCATTATCTTAAAGACTCTGAGGAGGCATGAATTATATGGGAAGTTTAGCAAGTGTGAATTCTGGCTTCAAGAAATTTCTTTTCTTGGCCATATTGTCTCTAAAGATGGAATCTCTGTTGATCCTTCTAAGACCAAGGCAATCCAAGAATGGCTAGCACCTACGAGTATAACTGAGGTACGCAGTTTTATTGGTTTGGCAGGTTATTATCGACGTTTCGTCCAGAATTTTGCCCGATTGGCTAACCTGTTAACGAAGCTCACACGTAAAGGGGTTAAATTTGTTTGGACAAAAGAGTGTGAAGAATGTTTTGAAGAACTGAAGAAAATATTAGTCAATGCTCCTATATTGACTCTACCATCGGGGAATGATGGGTTCATTATTTATAGTGATGCATCAAAGAAAGGACTTGGCTGTGTCCTTATACAAAATGATAGAGTTATTGCCTATGCATCACGATAGTTGAAAATTCATGAACAAAACTATCCTACTCATGATCTTGAGTTAGCAGATGTGATCTTTTCTTTGAAGATATGGAGGAACTACCTCTATGGTGAAAAATGTGAGATTTATACTGATCACAAGAGTTTGAAGTATATTTTCTCACAAAAAGAACTCAACATGAGGCAAAGGAGATGGCTTGAATTACTCAAGGATTATGATTGTACGATACACTACCACCCGGGGAAGGCAAACAAGGTGGAAGATGATTTGAGTAGAAAATACCATGGAGTTTTGAACAATATGAGAATTGAAAGGGATCCAATTTTCATGGATCTAGTGAAGATGGAAATGGGAATAACCAGGGAAGGTGA
This sequence comes from Viscum album, assembly GCA_963277665.1. Lineage (NCBI taxonomy): Eukaryota > Viridiplantae > Streptophyta > Magnoliopsida > Santalales > Viscaceae > Viscum > Viscum album. The sequence goes on from OY728129.1 coordinate 1,507,979,820, forward strand.
AACATCAATGCTTTTTCAAATGGTTGTCAAACCATCTTTACTAGAAAGGATTAAGAGTTCTCAAACCGATGATGAAGAATTCCAAAAGAAGATTAAAGCTGTGAATGATGGGAGATTGAGAGACTTTGTGTATGAAGATGGAATTTTGAAATTCGGGAAGAGACTTTGTGTTCCCGATTTACCTGATCTAAAGAGGGAATTGCTGGATGATGCTCATAGTTCCAATTTCTCTATACACCCTGGGAGCACAAATATTTATAGAGATTTGAAGGAACATTTTTGGTGGGACAACATGAAGAGGGAGATTGCTGATTTTGTGTCAAGATGTATGGTTTGTCAACAAGTGAAAGCTGGAAGGCAACAGCCTGGAGGTGTCATGCAACCTCTTCCCATACCGGAGTTGAAATGGGACAATATTATGATGGACTTTGTCATGGGGCTACCAGAGACTCCTAGAAGGAATGATGCAATATGGGTGATTGTTGATCGTCTTACCAAGTCAGCACATTTTCTTGCTATAAGAGAAGATCTACCCCTGGAACGTCTAGCAAGACTATATATTAATGAAGTCGTGAGACTTCATGGAGTACCCTTATCAATTGTTTCTGATCGTGATCCCTGTTTTACTTCAAGATTCTGGAAAAGTCTTCAGAAATCCCTGGATACAGAACTTCATTTGAGCACTGCATACCACCCTCAGACAGACGGACAATCAGAACAGACTATTCAAACCTTAGAAGACATGTTGAGATCTTGATCACTTGACTTTCAGGGTATGTGGGATCAATATTTACCACTAGTAGAATTTTCCTATAACAATAGCTTCCATTCGAGTATTCAGATGACACCATATGAAGCGTTATACGGAAAGAGATGGCGTACACCAACCTGTTGGGATGACGTTGGTGAAAGAAAACTTGTAGGCCCAGAACTGGTGGAGGAAACGGTGGAAAAGGTGAAAGTAATCCAAAATCACATCAAAGCAGCTCAAAGTAGGCAGAAGAGCTATGCCGATAATCGAAGGAAGGATTTGGAATTTCAAGTCGGTGATCATGTTTTTCTGAAGGTATCTCTGTGGAAGGGATTCATACGTTTTGGTAAGAAAGGTAAATTGAGTCCCAGGTACATCGGACCCTTCGAAATTCTAGAACGAATTGGGGCTGTAGCTTACCAATTGGCAATGCCGCCAAGTCTCTCCAAAGTTCACGATTTGTTCCACGTATCTCTGTTGAGGAAATACATGCCTGACCCAACGCATGTACTCACCTATGAGGAATTAGAACTAGAACCCGATCTGTCTTATTGCGAAGAGCCCGCCAAGATTCTTGATACGAGAGAACAAGTACTGAGAAACCGGACGACGCGTCTGGTAAAAGTTCTGTGGAGAAACCATAAGATGGAAGAGGCAACGTGGGAACCCGAGGAACTTATGATGAAGAACCACCCAAGTCTTTTTATGCAGTAATACCCTAGAAATTGCGAGGATGAAATTATTTTAAGGAGGGGAGAATGTAACACCCCAATCTTCCACGGTACGTTTCCCTTCGAATAATGCGATAGCGTGTGTTGTACGCAACCTCGAGTTCTAACACACACCACAACTAATTAAACTAGTCGTTGTGAATAGTAATACCTACTTTTTGAAATCATATATATTTTATATTTCAAAATGGACTTCATTTTTGGTTTCGGAATATTGAAATTAGCCTAGGGTGAAATTTTGGTACTTTTCGGATAACTTTTATATTTTGATGAATAGTGAAAATTACTAAATTTTAATTAAAAACGACTTTTTTAATCAAAATAATTAATATTGATAAATTATGAATTTGAGTGGTTTTAAAGTATATTTAGAATATATTTTTACCATTTAATATAATTTTTGTCATTGGACATAAGTTTACAATTAAACCGAACATAAACAAGTGTCAATCTTTTGATAGTTATTATCTCTTAAAAACACACTTTTTGTTTTGACAGCGGGAATTAATTTTAAATTAATTTCTGCGACTTCTGTGTTTTTAATTTAGGAAAATGGATTCAATATTTGGAATCAGGATGTTCAAATTGTGTAAATAGGTAACTTTTATTTTTAGACATTTTGAATAATTACTGCGGTAAATATTTTATTTACCATGGTTAAGGGTAAATCCGGTAAATAAGGGTTAAAAAATAATATTATAATAATACTAAATTACCCTAAAACGTGTCTTATTCCTATAGGTTGATACATGGTAGACCATGGGCATCTTTGGGTCTATTTTGGGACCCCATGGATCCACTTGTAAGTGATAATGACACTTTATTTTAATTAAGTTAAAATGAATACAAAAATGACACAAACATATATCCTTTAGAAAAACAATTGTTAAATAGGGTTATATATGTTGGATTTTAGATTATAAATATTCATTAGAAAGATAAAAAGATTTCCTAAATAATGATATTTTATTTTTAATTTTTAGACATTAAATATTATATTTTATATATGACACAATGATGATGTAGTAATTACTATAATAGTGAAAAATTAAAATAATTGATATTATAAATGCCCAAATAAATATAATATGAAACTTTTAATGAATTAAACTAATTTTCTAGTATAATATGATATCTTAGTATTGATTTAATTGACTTTTTTCGAAGTAATCAATCTGTTATGAGTTTCACAAAAATCAACTATTGAATAGTGTCAAAATTGACATAAAAGAGTTCTTAAAACAAATATTATATTATTAATTAATATTAAATTCCTAAAAATCTAAGGTTCGGCCAAGAGACTTATATCATGATAGGTTCATCATTAATGGACCACTTTTGGGTCGCTTGGATGTATATAGTAAGTTTATTAACAATATTATATAAAAATACAAAGAGACATTGTAAAAGTGAAACTAATTAACTTAAAGTTAATACTTAAAGATAAGGTTAATATAAGTACCCAAACCTGTCTAAATTCTATTTGTTGAGTTGTTTTAGACCCATCCCTACCTTAACCTTTTAATAGTAAACTTTGGATCCATTGTAAACCGAATATGAATTTATTATAAACTAATTTCTCTAGCTTTTCCAAAGGTGCCCCTCACCCCTCTTATAAAAGGGAACTCCTCCTTCTCATTTCTTCACACCTTCAAAGCCTTTTGGTTCGGCCAAAATCTGCCCAAATACTCTCCCAACATCCCTCACTACAACCTAGGGGCCTTAGTTTGATCAGAAAGCCAACCTAAGGAGCCCTTTTGATCAAATCAAATGGAAGAACCCGAAGAAGAGGTAATGATTTCACCACCCTTTTCTAAGTTCATTTCTTCTTCCACTTCTTCTTCCTTTGTTGTTACCATTCTAAAATAATAAATCCAGTATCATATACATACTGTGATGTTATTATAAATATGGTACAACCATATTCAGTATTCTATCCACCCTTTGAATAACATGTCACCATACGTGCGTACGTACGACTTACCGTCTCCACGTCGTGGTGTAATTGTTATTCAAAATAATATTATTTGGATGGGTATAATAATGATGTGTAACTCATGTAAATAATAAATATAACATGTTAATGATTATTTATATATGATATACCATCCATTTATATATTATTTTAATATCAAAATAATGATTTTGTCGCTCGTGCGTACGTACGGACTACCGTCTCCACGAACGCGATGAGATTCATTCTCCATCGTATCCATTCAAGTATAATTATCCTTTGATGATTTAAAAATGATGTTTAAGGACTTGATATCATTATAGATATGAATAATATACAACCTATCCTTTACAAACATGTCTTACGTAACCAAACATTTAAGAAGAATGAATCGATTATCACCCGAAACGACGATAATACTAAGATATTATTAATAAAGCAATGTTAAAAGATCATATATGATATCATATTAAGGTATATGATTCTTGTATAATTTAATAACAATTATTTCGCCATTATAAAGGAGGTTAACCTACCCCAACAAAGGAAAAGTACAAGGTAAGGGTTATTTTACAATCTCTTCATTATCCGAGGTTGTTTATACGTAATAATCTACTGGGATTTCTTTATCATCCACATCCATGTTTCTTCGAAATGTATTTCAAAAAATATTTATTATTTACAAGAATATGGGTTAAAGTCATTTATACCCTTCTTTGACTTTTTTATAAGAGGTTTATAAAGGAATCTTTCCGTCGTTTTCAAAACAAGGTCCTTTTTAACCTTTTCGACAGAATTAAGGTAAGAATGTTTTTTTAACTTATACGGCGGGTGCGGATATTTTTCGCCGTTATAAAATATTCAAAGCTTCCCTTACAAGCTTATAAGAATATTTTCAAAGAAAATGTTTTATTTTATATGGATCTTAAATTATTTCAAAATAAAAGGAGATATTTCGTTAAAAAGAATATTGATTTCATCTATGTCAACATCCTTTGATGGATTTTAAGATTATTTGAAGTTGATTTATTATGATACAAAACTTCTATATTGTATTGAAGGTTTTGTGATATGTTTGACTGTGGATGTGCTATTTTTATTCCATTCATAGTTTATGGTGAAAGTATTGACATTTCGTATGCTAGTTCCAATAAGAATTTTTATGTTATATTTCAACCTTTACTTCATATGAATGTGTTGGACAAGTATGTTCCAGGTTGGGGACTGGTTAAAGTAAGCCCTCCAGGTTGGGGACTGGTAAAATTAAGCCCTCCAGGTTAGGGACTGGTAAAAGTAAGCCCTCCGGTTTGGTCTCCGGTTATTAGAGTCACTCTGGGTTGGTGTCCGGTTATTAGAGGCACTCCGGGTTGGTGTCCGGTTATTAGAGGCACTCCGGGTTGGGTTCCGGTTACAGTTAGCCCCAAGGTCTTGGGACGAGGCCTTGAAAAGAAATTAATGTTTAGCATTATTCATTCCATCATTATGAAAGTGGTTATTGATTTTGCATGTGATTATTCGATTAGTAGAATAACCATGTGAATAAGTAAATGGAATTATTTCATTTTATTTATGCCACACTATGTTAAATATTCAAGTTTAAAAGGCTTTTTTTTAGTTATACATTGCCTTAAATGTTTATTCTTATTTATGAATGTTCTATTATATTGTTATCCTTACTGGGCATTTGAGCTCACCCCTTTTCTATGTTTTATTTTTCCCAGGATGTGAAGATGTAAGTTATGAATGACCTTCAGGGATATTATGAGGGGATTATCGTGTGGACTGTGGAAACATTATGTTGTTGTAGTAGTTTTTCATTTTATGATGTAATGTAAAACTTATGAATATATCTAGTGTTTCCAAGGCTACTAAACCAATCGGTCTTTCGAGATTTGATCTTTCTTGTGATCATGCCAATGTTATGTAATAATGCACCGACTCTGGGTAACTGGGGTCGGGGCGTTACAAATGTTATATCTTTTATTTTATTTTTTTATTAAAGTTGTTTTATCATTTGAAAACTACTATAATTCTCAATTTTTTTTCACAGGAATACTTAAAAGGTAAAGAAATACTGTATAGACAACAACAAAGACAACAGGCTATGACATCAGATACAGATTCTAGTGGTCTTGACAGATTGTCAAGATATTCACATTCGTTGTTGGGTTTTTATGAGTTTCCAATGGAATCTCATGTTTGTGGATGTGAAATAAGTGTGGGGATTACAAAATCTGATATCATGGAGATTGTTACTGGAGATAATTTGGGCATCAACGTGGTGCAAATTTTTTCCATGTAAGTCTTAATACCTTTTCCCTGCGTTATATTTATTAAAATTGTATACTTATATATGTTTTTTATTAGGTATCTTTAAAAAATTTGTGAGAGGAATGAACTGAAATAAGTATATGGATTCATGGACCCGCAATTGATTTCCCCTGAAGCATGTGCATTGACTGAGGAACAAAGAATGGTTTATATTGCTGAAAGATTTGAAAAGAATATAATCCAACAATGTTGGATGATGCCTTTTTGTGACAGTTATGAAACACATTTCTCTCAAATAGTTAATTATCTTTTAACATAAAAAACCACTAACATTAAATTTCCTTTTATCAGTAATCATTGGATGTTAGTGATTTTTTACCCAAGGGAGAAAGCTCTTTATTGGATATGCTCTGTTCATGGTGATGTGCGGGCAAGTTTTAAGAATATATTGGAAGAGTAAGTTTCAATTTCTCAATAGTTTTATATATTATAATAAATTTTAAATTTACCCCATTGGTATTATTTTTTAATAGTGCATGGGCCTACTTTCAAAAAAACACAAAGAAAAGAAATGCAAATATCAAATATGTAAAGGCGAAGGTAAATTTCCATTTATAATTTGTACTTTTTGATTTATTACATAGAAATAATATATTAAATTTACACTCATTCAAAACAGAAATGTCCTGAACAACAAGGCCTCATCGAATGCGGATATTATATGTTAAGATTTATGTATGAAATAATAACAACTGGGACAATTGTGAATTTTGACCTGGTATGATTTCCTCTTAAACTTTGCCATCATATTTCAATTTGATTTATTCATTATACACGTTAACTATCTTCTTTTTCATTTGTAGATTTTTGATGACCTTCAACCCTATACTGCTGAAGACATCAAACACGTACAAGTGGAGTGGTCAAATTATTTTACAGGTTTGATTGAATTTTAGTTGTTTGTAATGTAAAATGTAATTTTGAATATTGTCGTTTTAATTGTCTATTTGGTAGTTGTTTAGGTTTGATTTAGTTTTTTTTGAAGTTGACAGTGTATGTTTTGAATGTTATATAAGTGAATGTTTAATTTTTCCCTACTTCTTGTTTTGGTCTACTTTTGATGGTTCTTCTGGTATGGATTTGGGTTTGTGGGGGAGGGGTTACCAGGGTGTGGGGGTGTGTTCAGTGGGGTTGGGGGTGTCTAGCGGTCTGGGAGGGCTGTCCGGTGGGGTGGGGGGACAGTCTTGGGGGGTGGCAGGGATGTCCAGGGGTGTGGGAAGCTGGTCCAGGGGTGTGGGAGTGCTGTCCAGGGGTGGGGGGGTTGTGAAGGGGTGTGGTGGGGGCTGTCAAGTGGGGTGAGGAGGTGAGGAGGTGCTGTTCAGGCGGGTGGGGGGTTGTCGAGGGGTGTTTGGGGGTGTCCGGGGGTCGGGGGCAGTCCAGGAGTGTGGTGGGGGCTCCAATGGGGTGGGGGAGGGTTGTCCAAAGGGTATACATGAGGGTGGGAGCTCCAATGGGGTGGGGGAGGGCTGTCCAGAGGGTATACATGAGGGTGAGGGCTCCAACAGGGTGGGGGAGGGCTGTCCATGGGGTATAAATGAGGGTGGATGCTGTCTAGTGGGTATGTTTTATATGTTATCTATTTACATGCTTATTGTTGATGTACTTCTATTTTTGTGGTATGATTTCTTGATTTATTTTCTGGTTGATTCTAGTGGAGAGAAGATCACTGCATTCTGTTTAAAAAAATGGGTTTATAACATCGGTTATTTAATAACTGACGTGATAAAATGCCTGGAAAATAGTTTATCACGTCGGTTATTTAATAACCGACGTTATAAAAGGCCTGGAAAATAGTTTATCATGTCGGTTATTTAATAACCGACGTGATAAAAGGCCTGGAAAATGGTTTATCACGTCGGTTATTTACTAACCGACATGATAAAAGGCCTGGAAAATGGTTTATCACGTCGGTTATTTAATAACTGACGTGATAAAGGGCCTAGAGAATGGTTTAGCATGTCGGTTATTGAATAACGGACGTGCTAAACGGCCTGGAAAATGGTTTAACACGTCGGTTATTGACTAACCGATGTGATAAACCCCCTCCCACCGGTTTATCACATCGGTTATAGAATAACCGACGTGATAAACCCCCCTCCCCCGGTTTTTCACGTCGGTTTTATATGAACCGACGTGATAAACCATGCTCCGTACGGTTTATCACGTCGGTTCTTATAGAACGGACCTGATAAACCGCCCTCACCCCAGTTTATCACGTCGGTTCTATATGAACCGACGTGATAAACCCCCTCACCCCCTGTTTATCACGTCAGTTGCTTAAGAACGGACGTGATAAACCATTGTCCAGGCTGTTTATCACGTCGGTACTTCGATAACCGACGTGATAAACCATTCTCCAGGCCTTTTATCACGTCGGTTCTAAAATAACTGACGTGATAAACCATTCTCCAGGCCCTTTATCACGTCGGTTCTAAAATAACCGACGTGATAAACATCGCGATTTTATGCTTTTTGACGTCGGTTTTTAAATAACCGACGTCAAAAAACTTATTTATAATGTCGCATGTATTAACGTCGGCTAGAAACCGACGTAAAAACTAAAAATAACCGACGTAAAAAATGTTTTCTACACTAGTGGGGCACAGGGGCCGACTTGAGTGTGACAGCAGATGCTTCATCTCTAGGACCTCTTTTCACCGGAGCATGTGAGGCTATTCGGGACTTTGAATTTGTACGCTGCAGGGTGTGATTAATTCTATGGGAAATGGCTAAGAGATGGTGGATGCCAGTGGTTCACTCCACCGGGATGAGCGGTGTCCGTAGCTCATCTCTAATATTATCGATAGATATGGCTAGTATCTCATCTTGAGGCATTGGCCTGTTCAGAGAATAGGTCAGACTTTTCCATCAGGCGATGAAATCAGAGACCCTCTCATTCTCCCTCTGCTTGCCGTTCATGAGGTCTCTGACCATTGTTTTAGGCAACATTGAGATGAAGTGGAACATGAGATGCTACCAAAGGTCCTCCCAGCTATTTATCGACTGGGCTGGTAGACTCGGGTAATAGACGAAGCCGCATACTTGCAAGGTCCGTACAAAGAATCTGAGTTTCACTGCTTCTTCCTGTTCTGGAGTCCCCATTATAGGGTCGCAATAGGATGTGTAGTGCATCAGATGCTACTTTGGATTGCCTGATCCAATGAAGATGGGGAATACAGGGCTCCCAAAATTTGGTGGAGGTGTTGTGTGGGTCACCAAATCTGGGTAGGGTTTCTGCTCTGGCTGTATCAGAGCACATCATCCTTTCATAGCTTCCAATCAAGGTGTTAGTGCCTCGATGCTGTTGGTGAGTCCCTGGTTTACATCATGTTGGGCCCGGTCCTCTGTAGGGGTAGCTCGAGGCATTTCCGGAGGATCCAGGTTGGCCGGAACCAAGGTTGTGTGTGTCGTTTGTGGCACCTTTTGATGGTTCAGGTGTACTTTCATTGGTTTCTTCTTAAGTGGAGGGAAGTCTTGGTATTCATCATCCATGTTTAGGTAGTTGGATGAACTAGGTACCACATTGGACAGGATCCCTGATCGTGCTTCGTTTGTCGGGGAAAACCTTAGCCTTTGAGGTGCACTTGCTGGGAGTGGATGATGTAGTTCTTCCTGGGACGCAATTTCAATAAGTAGGTTCCTCTAGAGTAGCTTGGCGTTAAGACGTCTCAATTCCTTTATCTACTCTTCATGTCAAGAAAACCTCTCTTCGAGCGTGAGTTTCTCATTTCTGTCTAGAGAAGGAAGTGGGTTAAGGGTAACCAGTCCTTTATTCTTATCTTTGTTGGAAGCTCCCTGGGTAGGCGGAGGAAGGTTAGCTGAAGGGGCGTACCTTTTTAGGGCGGCCCTATGGTTCCGTGTGTGCAGACCTAGTGGTTCGTTGTGAGTCACAGCCCATCTGTAACTATCGTCTCCTGATCCCTCCTGATTTGTAGCATCTCTAGTGTCACCTGTGGGGTTAACCTCTATGATGTTGATAGATCCATATCGCGGGGCTGAGAAGATTTATTCCTCCAAACGGGAAGAGGATCTCCTACATCTTCTACTGGCCCGCCCTTTTGTGTCCTGGGATTGCCTTTGGATTTCATGATGAAGGGTGATGTAGAGAGTTATTTGATGCGACCTCACGATGCGCCTTCATCTCGGAGGGGATAATGATTCAAATGACGGGATAAGACGATAACATCCTCTTCCGACTATCCTTCCTAGACGAGAGAATACTGATACTCATGGGGGATGTTGTTGTTGAGGGGGTAATAATGCCCCCAGCCATGAGGGATGCGGTCGGATCCATTCCTTGGACATTGAGTCTCATTCCGATATTATTGGTCTTACAGGGGAATTTGTTGTTAAAAATTCCCCCAGCCCTGCATGCTGGGGTTGACCCTGGATTGCGGTAGTGGATATTGCTATCGCAACCTTCTTGATCTCACGTTCCCCCATTCGAGGGTGAACTTTTTTTGGTGCTGAGTTCTTCTGTGAATCAATCCCTTCTGGGGAAGCAGGAAAATATTGATGATTGACCTCTCTTAGGCGAGAGGCCTGTTGTATACTCTCGGTGGCCTGATTCAGGAGTTCATTAATGGCTTGTTCCCGTCGGGCCTAACAAATCTGGGACTTACTCAAGGCCCGACTCTATTGGGTGTGTTGCCTTTCCGGAACAGTGGGACCACTCGACTGCCATCTCGATGTGACGACGTTGCAAGATACCATGCCAAACTGGTTCTTCTGGGCGGGGATCAGTGTGAAATGTAGAGCTCTGGGTTCCCCCCATTCCATGATATGGACTCCCATCGGGGCTTCACCAATGAGGCAGTGCAGTGGGTGCAGTGCACGAAGGCAGGATATCTCCATGATTCCTTTACGTCTCTCAGGGTGCTATCGCCGCGCTGTAGGAAAGGCCTCCAGGTCGATATAATACAGGAGGTCTCATATCGCCTTGACGTGGTCTACATACCCTTCATAGGTAAGGAAGCTCGATTTCAGCTGGTAGAGGGTCTTCCATATATTATGGCGGATTCCATGCATGCATTCTTCCAACAACTCTCTGGGTAAGTCAAACTGAGAGGTGGTCGTAGGCCAAAACATGACTGGTATATCATCCCTAGCTAGTCGTCTCCTTAGGTGCAGCATATCAACATACTCCTCCACTAGTGACTCCTCTAATGGTTGGCCCAACTGAGGCTCTCACTGTAGTCAGAGGCAGTGGGACTGGTATGTATTGAATTTTCTTATGCGCGATTCCGTGGTGGTTCAGAAGATGAACGCGGCCCTGGAACGGCTCTTAATCGAAGATGGGAATTGCTAGCGACAAGCTGGGAATCTGACATGATCGATCCCGTCCTTCTAAGTGGCTCGACATACAAGGGCCTTTTGGTTCTTGCATCAGCAGGGGAGGGACGTCCTTTCGAAATAATATGTCATCGCGGGGAGGACCTCCGCAATGGAGGCCATAATGGCGAGAAATAACATTACTGATTGATGCTTCACTTCATAGAGGACTTTTGCAGTGCACACCCAGGAGAGGACCTCTAAGGCATGTCGCAGAAAGGGGAGGACCTTCTAGATGTGTATCGTCATTTCGGGTAGGACATTCACAACAACTACCATCATGGTGAGGATGACCATCATGGCTTAACGTTCGACATGCATCCTGGGGAGGACCTTCAGGACACACCGCGACAAGGAGAGGACCATCTTGTTGCTTGGGGCCATTGTGGGGAGGACCTTCGCAATGGCGGTCATGGTGGCAAGGACTACCATCACAGCTATGGCAATGGAGAGGACTACCATTACTGCTTCTGCAGGGAGAATATCTGCGGGATACATCCTGGGGAGGGCCTCCAGAATGTACTGCAACGAGGGGAGGGCCTTCTCGTTCCCCGATGTCTCTATGGGGAAGACCTCTGTTATTAGGGTGGTGAGGAATACCACCATGACTTGGTGCCCGACTACGTGGAGTTTCGTTGCAATATAACCCCTGGGGAGGACCTTTAGGGTAGGTCACGACAAGGGGAAGGCCTTCTTGTCATGATGAGACGTCACTTCGGGGAGGGCCTCCGCAATTAAGACTATGATAGCGAGGACTACTATCACAATATGTGGTCCCACTGCATGGAGAGTGATTGCAGTGTATACCCTAGGGAGGACCTTCAGGGTGGACCGCAGTAAGTGGAGGACCTTCTTGCTACTCAATCTTCTATTCAAGTGGAGGGTTTCCATGACTCGCATCAAGAGAGAATCTCTCTCGACCAATCGTTATATGCCCGCGGGGGAGGGCCCCACGGGTGCACTGCGGAGGACCTTCAGAGCTGCTGGTAGTGACATTGTGGGGAGGACCTTTGCAGCTACTACTTCCATTCCCATAATATGGTAATGGGCGGGCAGGGTTCTGAGTCTTTGACGTGTGCTTAGCGGCATTGGGAACCCCATCATCCGGCAGAGTGGAGTCATGAACCGACTCTTTATTTTCCGGATGCCTTCGACGTGTTCGGGGTTCCCTTTGTGGACGGTGGGGACCGTCTACTGCTGATGACGACCTTCACCTCCTTTGGGTCCCTGTCTAATTTGGTCCTGTGATGTTTCCGGGATATGCTGACGAACATCCTAGCTTTTATCAGGGGTATATGACTGCTCTGGAGCATCCACCATGATGGACGGGTGTCCCCCAGTTGGAATGAGTGAAGCCACTCGATCCGGTTTCCCTTGCGTCGTGGAATATAGACGGCTAACCTCCTGGGTAGAAGCAGGGATGCAGATCTGCTCCGAGGCACCTATCTTGCCTCTTAGATGAGTCTCCTCAATTGGGGAGATGGGCTCATGGGCCCGAGTCCTTGCTGTTTCCACTGATGCAATTATATTCTGGCAAGTCTGCAAGATATGATCTGGGATCGATACCTGCTCCTCCATAATTTCCATGATATGTAGAGAGTCATCTTTGGCTGGAACGGGTATGAAGGCTTATTCCGTTATTGGAGAAGGAATATCCTTCTCTGTTCCTCCAGTGGTCAGTGGGTACGGACAATTCTCCTGTGTTGGGGTAGGTTAACGAATCTTCCCCTGTACTGGGATACACCGGTTTATCTCTCTGTTTTCCACCACATCGGGGTGGCAGGCATTACTTGTATCCACAGGGAGCTGCCCCTGCATATATTGTTTTCCCACCGTAATGATTCGGTGGCCTTTGTTGGCAGGGAGACGTGCCCGCCTATGATTTTCTGCCACATCTGGGTGGTGGTATTTGTTAATTGCCACCACATCAAGATGGCGGGAATCAGGAGAAACTACCAGGATATGGTCTTGCAGGTGCCTGGTCACCACCATGTCAAGATGGTGGGCTTCATGACCCTGGGCAGGGAGAGGTGACTGCCGAGTAATTTTCGTCCTGTGTGAGCGACAGGCTTGACAGAGCTCGGCGAGGATGTGCACCGGCTCGTGTGATGTCTCCATGTCTGGATGGTAGGCTCAGGATGAGAAAATAGGTGTAGGTGCATGTTCGTGGTACGTCTCCATGGCTGGGCAGCGGAGCTCCTTCTCAGGGACCAGTGTGATGACCGGTCCTTGATTGTACGTTTTCCGCCCTCGTTGGGCAGTCTGAGGGGCCGGAGCTCGGGGAGCGTGGGTCGGAATCCTCGTGGAGACATCCTCCTCGGCGTGAGGACGTTGGGTTGCGGCGTGACCATGATGGCATCTGCCGGTAGGGGCCTTGGAGCGGAACCCCAGTTCGGTGGGGAAGAAGTCTTCAACGTCGACCTCTCCCGCCTCCCTAAGATAAGGGAGCTACGCATTGTCCCATTTCGGGGATAGACTCACGAAATGGTTGGAGACAGTGATAGGGGCTCTCTGAATTTTCCTTTGTGGCCGCTGCTGGGCAGGCGACCGGTGAGTTCTGGTGGACTGGAGGGCATGCATGGCCGCCTCCACCATTAGGAGAGTACCATCCAAGTGGTACTCTCGGATAAGCGCATCCAAAACCCAGCTTTGAAGATACTGGGTGGGTGATGGGGTCCACCGTTTTTTTGGAAGTCCCTTCCTTGCGTTGTTGAAAACACGCACTTCTGAGTTTTTATTCGATTCCATTGGATCTAAGGGAGTTCTGAAGGTAGTACCTGCAAAAAATTTTAGCAAATACAAGCAGAAAACCCATCAAAGTGGCATCTCATGATCCCATGTGTATTTATTGACCTTGTTTGGCCCTCCTAGTGAGTGATGGGGGATCATGGTGTGATTAAGTTAAATATGTCCTGCTTGGTTAAAGAATCATGCTGGGATCACCATTTTTTGTTTCGTTTTGGCGTTCAGCCTCGAAACGCCCAACGACTCCATATCAAATGATTGATGGAACTGCTTTCCAAAGGCAGGCGTTCGCCAAATGGTCTGACCAGTGACTCTTAAGATCTCTCATTGGTCGAGAGGATGGGAAGTTAGGCTCATCACACCCTTTTGGGGGGAATTATTTCCTTTTTCGGGACTCTGTTATAGATTTAAGACCTATTCATATGTTCACGAATATTTGGTTTATACCAAAACATAGTAACCATGGATTTAACCCTGGTAGGCCGTGGTCATATGGACGAAAGGGATTCAGAATCATTTAGGCCTGAGGTTTACCATCCCTCATTGGATTAATTACCATGTGGAGTCTGGACTCATTGAGACGGTTCTAGGAGCAGCTCAGTGAACCGATGTGAAGACAGTCGGATCGACTGGTTGTTGGGCTTGGACCTCTTGGAGGCTTCCTACGTACCCTGTCTAGGAGACAGGGATCAAAGTCCATGTAGTTTTCATTGGTTTCAAGGATCTTATGTGAAGATGGACCGGGTGGTCTGATGGGTGGTGGGCTTGAACCTCATCGAGGCTTCCTACGTACCCTGCCTAGGAGGCAGGGATCAAAGTCCATGTAGTTCGCATTGGCTTGGGGCTTACACTCTGGGGAATCCTGGAATGATGGATTGGGGATTACACTCTGAAGAGGCCCATAAGGGAATGTCATGGTCAATTCTTACTCTAATCCCATGTGAGTCATGCTCGATGTGTGAAAAAAGAGGCAGCTGGGACCAAAGAATCACGTCGTGAAAGGTGCATCCGTGAGAAGTGGAGTGGGGCTTACGCATGAGAGCAGCCCATTATGTTGGGGCCTTCTCCTAAGTGGATGCCCATGGCGATGGATTGGGGATTACACTCTGAGGAGGCCCATAAGGTTGGGGCATACTCCGAGATGGACGCCCAGGGCGACAAAGCCCAGCAGGAGAGGGAAAGGTGGTGCTCCTGTGCCCATATCCTCTCTTGCAGTGCATGGGGGCTTCTTTCTAATGGCTATTTTACCATCTCTGAGGAACCCTCAACAAGTTGAGGGGTAGAAAGTGGATTCTCGAGCTCAGACTCCACATTTACGTGGGAATGTGAACCCAGTAATGCTTCAAGAATCTTCTCAAGGGTTGGGGAAACCCCTTCTCCTCTACATTCCATGGGTATGTGAACTCAAAATGGCGCGCTGATGCGCCTGAAAGTTACACCATGCAGATCTGGAGGCTCTGGTGGAGGCCTCGAATCGGAGCTGATGAATAGGCCAATGAGGGATTCGTGGAGGACTTGGATGGATCGAAATGATTTTATCTGGTTCATGAAATGGTAACACCAAAGTATTTGGTGAGCCACCGAGAGGTATGGGTGGTTTCGCCATTCGCGTGGAGAAGGACCACGCGGATGGAGAAGCCAACCATGAACCAACGTGGTCAGCGGACTAATTGGTGTCCCGCAAACCTAGGTGGTTCATGGATTCATGTTTGATCCACGATCCAGGGTAGTTCGTAGAGGGTTCCAGGTGGGCAGCGGCGGCCAAGGGCGGCGTCGATCGGAGGCTCGTCGGTCGGGGCTTCGCCCGCGTAGGAGAGTGTTACGCAGTGCGATGGATGGTAAAAAGTGTCACAAACTACCTGGTTCATAGGGAACTCATCCGCGGAGGGGGTATGGTTCGCGATTCTCCTTGTTTTTGTTATTTTAGGTTCATGGTTCACAAAGTTAATATGCGTTTTCCAATTCCTTGTTAATTCGTATACCTACTCTGGTTTGCGGATGGGAATATCGCTATTTGTGAAATCTGAAGCCTTCCTTTAACCGATCTCCTTCCGAATCTCCAATCCCTCCGAATCAGATTCCATTTCTCCGAACTTTTATTCATTCCCCCTTCATCTCCTTTTATAGAGTGGGGAAAGGGATGTATTTGTGGCCACACGACACCTTTTGTGGAGTCCCATAACCAAATACCCGGTTTACAGCCGACTTGGTCAATCTGCGATTCGTGGTGGGTATTGAATGCTCCCCCCCCCCCTCTGCGAATCGAACTCAGGGAGTGCTCAACGGATGTGGAGGGTTCCGACCTTATTCCGTGAATGACAGCGGGTGCGGCTTGAACCGGTCAACGTGGTCCGTGGTTGGGGTGGTTCATGACGAAGAATTGGGATGGCGCCAATCTTGCCTCGCGACCGTGGAGGCTCTCTGCCTCCATTTCACGAATGACAATGGTTCGCAGAGGGGTCACTTCGCGGGGCCTGACCACGTTTCCATGGGACCGGTTCACTGACCGGTCTTGTTTGTTTCCCTTCTTTGATTATTTTCCCCAATTCATTGGGGGATTTGGGTAGAATCTCCTTTGCAAATTTTTCCAGACCCTACAATGTGATATCCTAAATTACAATAGACTAATAGTTTTATTCAATTTTATATTAATCTGATATCTTATTATTCTCTATTAACATTTTGAAATGTTTTTATAGGGTTTATGTATGGGTAATAGAAGATAATAAGTCAAGATGAATGTATTAAATATTTTTTCTGAAAAAATCAAGATTTATTTTTAATTTTGTATATTATACAAAAATAGATACTTTTTAAGAAAATTACACATTGTATACATATGGTTTTTAATATAATATATATTACATAACTCTATAAAACAATAATCCTAAAATATCCCAATTAGTCAAATAACATTAATTATTGTTTAAAGATACTTGATTCTGTGATGTTTATTGTAGTGTCCTTATAATTAGTATCAAAGGAGGGTTTAAACAACTTTAGAGATTATGAGGTTTTTAATTGTGTTAATATATAGAGTTAAAAATACAATAATGTGTTTACAAGATTAATAATGGTCATCATATACATATCTTAGACATCCCTTTTGAGGTTTTACATGGTTGATGGCTAAGACGATTAACAGTATTTGGAGAGACATTAATGGTACTAAAACCAAAAGGTTTTGTATAGGTTTTATTTAAAATATAAGTTTATGAATAATTACCCTAATTTTTTGGGATATATTTTTATGGTACTAGTATACTTTTTGGTTCATTTGATATTTTATTTTGAGGTAATTATGGGTTATTTCACTTTTATTGGGAAGCAAAATAAACGGTTTGAGTAACCCCTTTAATGTTAAAAAATATCGTTTATATTGAAAATACTAATCTTTTTTTGGGATGTTAATATTATTTAGGGAATTATACAATAATTCATCTAATATAGTTTTAGGAAAACGACAAATCATGGGTCCAGTGAAAACCTGTCATGTGTGGAAAAACAGCACGGCCTGAACCAATTACTGATGGGAAATAAGGGTGAATCACCTACTACTAGCCAAAATGATGTCTTGGTTAGTATGAAATTATTTTTATTTATTTAATAATTTATAAACATAAATAATAAATTCATTTTGGGATGATATGTTTCTTCATATATATAACCGTGGAAGTTGAAAATTTTCAGTGATTATTTGATCAATGCTATTTTAAAAGAAGAACACTATAATTTTTTTTAGGATTATAGTATTAAAGAAAAAATACTATAATGGAATTTTATTTGGGGGATAATGGTTGATTTTTAATTTGTAGAAATATATGATTTTATTATGGATTAATGGTGATTTATGTTATTTATCAAAATTAATGTAATATAGTATAGATTATATGATTATATAAAATTATTTTAGGAGTGAGACATTAAGTGTGATTAATTTTATTTAGAGGGAAATTATATGTGATAAGATCCTTGTAATATTTAGATTTCATTATTTGTCTAGAATAATTTGAGTAATTTTAAGTATTGTTTTTTATTTATTGATCAATGTTGAATTTTGGGTAATAATATTGAATTTTCGCAATTAATTTAGTTCTCACCAAATAAAGGTTCGTTGATTATAGGAATTATAATAATTTGTGCTAAAAGTTTTTTTTGGTAAATTTATAAAAAAAATAGTACAATAGTTTTATCCTTTTTTGGATTTTCGGATTTGTAGAAGTTGATTCTAATGCTTCAGGTTTGAAAAAATCATCTTGATTACACATCATTTGAATAAAGAGATTAGATTGTGATGTAAATTGATTAATTGTTGATATTATAACTCTTAAAAAAGTATATTTTCTCATGTTTTAGAAAATTAATTAACCTAATCTCTAAACACTAGGAAAATTAAACTAATAAAAAAATTAATTTATATAACCTTCAATTCTGATGAATTGATGGATTCTCCATATATATAGTTTATGTTTTTAAGATTCTTATATTTCTAAAAATCATTAATTTTATTATGATGAATGATATCGGTAAATTAAATTCTATTGATATATATATATGTATATATTAAATTACCATTTATGCTCTCATACTTGCAAACCTACTATTTGTTATTCAACAAGGCCTTCATACATCCCATTTTTTTCTTATTAAGTGGATGTTTTATTTACCCTTTTTTACAATGTGGTATTTGAAAAAGGTAATTTGAAATGTTAAAACATGTCTTCCACGTCCATGTTCAAATAGAGTTACATAATTTCTTAATCTGGGATAATGTAATATCCTATTAATTTAAAATAAAATACTGTGTTTTATAGTGTACAAGATACACAACACTAATCCTAAATGAACAAAAAAATTATTTTCTAACCGTAAACATTATAATAGAGAAATTTAATTCATATAAATGGATATTATTTACCATATTATTAAATGGTTTCACTCTTTACTAATTTATTAATTAATTCCTTATAAATAATCACTTTATTTTTATTAAAGTAATTTTTTTCATCAAAATATGTTTCATTCAGGAATGATTTTGATTTATTTTTATGAAAAAATATTTTAAACCATATTTTTAAAATTATTATTAGGTGAGAATTCTGGGATTTTACAAAAAATATTTATTTTTTAACAAATACTGAAAAATACCGATTTTTATAAAACTGCCACTTTTTTATATTAAAATGTAACTTTATGATTCTAATATTAAATAAAAGTAAAATATGTAATATATGGTAATAAAATATATAATTAATTTAATTTTAATCATTCTTATTACTTATTTTGGTATAATATAGGTTGGGACTTGAGAACACATTTTTCGAGAAAACTATTTTCATTAAATTTTTTTCTTTAATTTAAATTAAAATAATGCCACTTATATATTTTAATTTTTTTAAAATATATTGATTATATTGAATTAGGATATCAAAATTTATTAAATTGGACCCTTTAATTTTTGGTCAATTTGAATAATAACATTACAAATTTTAGTTACCACTTGAAAGGGTAAAACAGATAATTAAGAGTTAAAAATAAAATGATAAGCACTATAAAATGACATAAAAAAGACCGATATTTTATTTGATGAGCTATTTTCATCCACATTTATCCAATAATTGATTATATAGAATTTTAAGGACATTTTATCTCATTATGGCATTTATAGTATTTTTTCATTAAAAGTCAAATGTGTCATACTCTTGTTTTTAATAATTATAATATATTTTATATCATGTTATGAAGATGATATTTTAAACTATAAATATTTTTTAAAAATATAATGTTTTATATTGGTCATTTTAATTTATTTTTAGTTTTAGTGAAGTAATAATTTCCTTCAATACATATACCATTCTGATGTATTAATTATTAAATTAATGGAAATATTAAATAAATTATATTAAAAATATTAAAAGTAGTATAAAATGAGAAAATAAATTTAATAAATTAATTTTATAGATGACCATTCCTTTTTAGGGATATAATAAAATATATTTTTTCTAATTATATGTGTTATATGTATATTATTAAATTCAACTTCATGAATACTTCTAAAAACTAATATGATTAATATTAAGTAATAAATAATAATGTCATAAATGACATGAAATTGTAAAAAATATTTATCTCATCCATGTTATTAAGATATGAGTTAAAATATAAATCATGGCACAATTAGGTGTCCTTTTCACTTTCTGGTAGCAATATTAACTCAAAAAGTGTCAAAGATTTTGTTGTTATGAAATGGTTTGAAAGGGTTAACTTGTGTTCAGAATAAAATTATAATGGTAAAAATTTCACCCAAAATAAAAATAAAAATATTTAATGAAATATTATATACCCATATTAATAAAAAAAATTAATTTATTATTTTTAAGACATTCAGAATGGAATATTAGTTATATTAATTTAATATTTTTATATATTCAAATAGGGTCCCTCCCATGTTATAAAATGGTACATCTTCTTCTCATTAATTCACACATAAAAACCCTTTTGGATAATCTAATACATACCCAAATGCCTTCCAGGAATTATTGAACTCATTATATAGGTATTATTTTTGAAATAACCCCAACTTTATATTGAATATGGTTTAGTTAAATGAAGTTTTTCATAGAATGTGTATCGTTTTTATCCTCTTGTTTTATTTTTTTTCACATCCACCTCCTTAAAATATTATTCAACCATGGGAAAATAATATAAAATAAACCTTATATATACTAGGATTTTATTATGTTAATTTAATAACCAATATCAATCTATTATTCCATTGAATGAGAAATGAAACCATCATTCATTTTAGTGGCGCACTAGCTCCACAAGAACCAATGAAATTTAAACTCCATTAAAACCATGCATGGATGGTTATAATGATGAAATTAAAGATTATATATGATATTAAAGAATACTTTATAGTTATTATAATATAATATATTATTTTACTTCTTAATATTACATTTAATGAAATATCATAATGACGTTCAGGCATACGTGTGGACTACAACCTCCACAAAGTGATGTGAGTCATTTTTCATCACCACGTCACATTGATTATATACATACGTATATTTAAATAATTAATATTATATAAATGATATAATTTTAATTATGTAATGATAAAATAATATTTACTTTCTTTATATAATAGTAATTGAATAACGGAAGCATTACTCATGCATAAGTATGACCTACCGTCTGTATTATAGTAATGTAGTTATTTTTTTATAAACATATTACTTGGAAATAGTAAAAAGTATAACAGATGTATAAAATGGAAAAATATTTCATTAATATTATTCAGAATATGATTGAAAAATGTAAACCTTGGCTATATTCAGCCTACCAAATACATTATTCATTAATACATCATATCTGAATTTAATTAATTAAATATTTTAATATATCTTATTATGATATAAAATAAAAGGAACAATAAATTTTTGTAGGCCACAGATGGGATGAAGAATGATTTAGTTTTTTTGAGATGCATGGGGGCCTATTGGTCTAACTTCTTGAGTGGAACACAATGAGATTTAGGAATTATTATTTTCAAATAAATTTAAATTTATTAATAGCTTTCCTTACCCACAACACCATGTTTGAAAAAATTGTGATATAATATCAAAATATAATATTTTTAATGTGATATTTATTACCTAGATCTTAATTATGGTGGTATAAATAGTAATTTATTTAAAAACTAATTATGATGGTTTTAAAGAAACAACATTTGTTAATAAATAATTACATAATTTTCGTTATGGAAAATAATTTCATTGAATGTATATTTTTCATAAAAAATGATATTTATTAATATTTTATAAATAAATAATAATATTAATTATTCATTATTTCAGAAATTTATTTTAAAAAATAACATTAATTTTGAATTTAACATTTAAAAATTCTTTTAGATTGAATTTATAAGGATTTTCAAAAAAAATATTACTTTTTTATGAATAGTAAAAATACTAACTTTTATGGATAGATTTTTTTAGTTTAATGAATTTAAGAAGTTTAAAATTATTTTAAAATGGTTAATAATTATAATTTGTTAAATTATATAAGGATAAATATAATTTAGATCATTATAATCAAATTCAAGTTGAATTTTTATTGAATATTTTTTAGAATTATGTGTTTTCCCCTATAGGGGTTTAATTTTAAATAAAATTCTACTAATTATGTGAATTGAATTTGGTAAAATGGAGTCAATATTGGAAATCCCCCAAAATAATATAAAATTATAATGTTTTTCCAATAAAAATGCATCCAAATTGACATATAATTTAGCTACTAATCGAAATTTTATTTATCCAAAATATATAAAAACGTATCCAAGAACAAAAGAGGGTAAATGGGAACTTATCCTAATAATTAAGTAGATAAAAGGGTGGTTAACCCAACACCAAAATTTTATTAACATATTGGTGGGTATTCCTTACATAATATTTTGTATTCCTATTTGTATAACAAAAAACTGAATCATCTGAAAATGGTATGATCTCACAGATTATGTAATCTCATTCCATTATTATTTTCCACTAATGAACTACAATGTTATATATCATGAATCATTTTTATAATCAATTTTATGAAGTGTTTTGTTTCAATTAATAATATATTGTTCTCATAACCTTATGTTTTTATGCTTACGTGATCATTTATGTCTCCCTTGTTTACCCTTATTGAACTTCTAAGATCACCACCTCTTTTGTTTCCTTTCCATAGGTTTTAAAGAATGGTCATATGTATGATATGTCTAATAAGGGTAATGGTTATGAATAACATGGATGCACATTATTTATCCCACTTATGGCCAATTTTTTATGTTTCAAATTTTCCAATGATTCACAAAATATACGATTATGGAAGGGATAATTATGTTATGTAATGATTTTTAAAATAAAGTTTTTTAATATCAATGTATTAAAATTTAGGGTTATTATAGTTGGTGCATGAGTAAGGGTTATTTAACATTTGGAAACTAGTATTAGAGAAAATTATTAGTAAATCTATGGATAATTATAAGTGTATTTAAATATATTATAATTTTTGATAAAGATAGAGAGATTGGATTCCTTAAAATTAAATCCCATTATATATACTACAAGTGAAAAAAGATACCACACAATTGTATGTATGGGTAACGAGTCTAAAAATGGAATATTGGACTTTGTTGTAAGAATTACTTGGTGGTCAACAAATGGTTGTACTACACACTTGGTTTGACACTCATCATCGATATGTTTGGAAAATTCACAAAATCATAATGATTCATCATGAATGATTGGAATAATGACCATAAATTAACATGTTTAAACTTGATGCATTTGTTTCTGATTCTTTCTCTGCGGCGTTCACGTCTGCCCTATTCAGGGATGAGGGGCATGATTTTTGGTTTCCCCACATTCCCACTTTCCAAAGGCGGGCGACATTAACTCTTTATTTAGGGATTTCTTCTCCTTAATCGAAATGAGATGATGGGATGTTGGTTCTTCAATCCATGTATTCATCCTCAGAACACATCACCTAGTCAGTTTCTCCATCATAGACATAAGATGTTGTTCGTGAAACTCTTCCTGGTGCAATATCTTCATGTACACCAGTTAATTACGCTGATTCTGTCTGGAAATTCCAAGGGTTCCAGTTAGGGAAACAACCTTCAGTTAGGAGAGTAGTCAGGATGGGCATCACTGTCGTGTCTGGACGCTAGGGGATTTGTGTGTCTATCTTCTATCCCTTATTATAGGGCTTCTATAGGGCATGTAATCCAAAGGAATCCCACATCGAACATGGGGATTCCTATGAAATGGGTATGTATCTGAGGTTGTCCTCAGCTTCGGATGTTTGACACGGGGTATGCCGCAAGTTTAACGTCCAGTGGAGACGGATCGGGTTGATCAGAACACTGACTAGAGTGGATCTGATGGAGGAACCCCCTACAGGGAATGCCGATATTGGGGTCAACATGTGGGTGGATTCCAAAATTCTGTTAAATGGAACAGGGAATGGGGTGGCATGATTCCACCAGGATGTGGTGGCCTGGGTAAGAATCAGGATGACTGATGGAAGTTTCATTGAATGTTATGGTGAATGAGATCGCACCATAATGAGGATGATGATGGTTTTGGGCTTGATGTATGAAGAGGCTTCATACATATCCCTGTGGCAGGGAATCAAAGTCCACACAGTCATCTGATGACATCTTACCACCGATTGGGGTTTTCAACGGATTACGGCTGGATGAGGTCACAATAGTTTACTGCTGGATTGGGGTGTTAATGGCTTACCTCTGATTGAGGTAATGATGGTTTACCGCTGCATAGGGTCACAACGACTAACCACTGATTAGAGTGTCAGCAATTTACCACTGAATAGAGTGACAATGACTTACCACCAAAAGAGGTTCACAGTTTAACGTCATGTGGGGCGGGGGTGAACCAACTTGAAGTGGGACATAACTGCTATGTATTGGTCTTGAACCTCTTAAAGAATTCCTACATACCTTGCTTTAGAAAGTATCAAATACTTTATAGTTCAGGTGGTGAGTACAGTTTAACATCATGCGGGACGGGGGAGAACTGACATGAAAGAGGACCTGCAACCCAGATAGATGGTGGGATTGAACCTCATGGAGTCTTCTTATGTACCATACCTTAACAAGGATCAAAGTCCACATTGTTCAGGAAATGTGGTCATTTAGGGCTTACGCTCAGAGGCAGCCCAACGTGTTGGTGAACCGACATGAAGGGGGTCGGAGCGACCAATGGGTGGCAGGCATGAACCTCATGGAGGCTGCATACGTACCCTGCCTTGTCAAGGATAAAATTCTCCGTATTTCGGAATCGAGTGTCGGGATTACACTCTAGGCTACACAGGGGGTCAGCGAACTGACCTGGAGGAGGACCTAGGGTCCAATAGATGGTGGTGGGATTGAACCTTGTGGAGGATTCCTACGTACCCTACCTTGGCAAGGATCAAAGCCCTCATTGTTCTAAACGGGATGTGGGGCTTACACTCCAGGCTGCCCAAGGTGTATGTCATGGTCAGTGCTCACTCTAATCCCACATGAGTCATACTCGGTGTGAGAAACAAGAGCTACCAGAGACCAGACGATCACGTCATGAAAGTTGCGTCTGTGGGTGGTGAAGTAGGCTTTACATGTGGTTAGTGCCTCAAAGAGGAAATAGGGGCTTATGCATGGTTAGTAGCCCGAAGAGTCAGGACATACTCTAGGACAGAGGCCTGATGGCGACAAAGCGCGATGGGAGAGGGAATTTGGACTAAATAAAGGAGAAGCATCGTTCGGCACCATGCCATTCATTGGCCCAGGGGACCGAATATGAAAGGAGGAGCAGGGATGATGACTTCTACAAGAAATCTAGGGGATTACACCGACATGGTCTCCTTTCCCCCATCATGAAAACGCCACTATATAAATGAGGATATCATCCCATGTGGAGACCAGTGGGTGTGGAGTATGCCCAAGGTTGTGGTACCCCTCTTGCGAGGCATGGGGAGAGGTCACAGTTTAACATCATGTGATGAGGATGAGGGTGCTTGGTATTTTAACGTCTTGTAGCTCGGACGAGGTGGGTTTTCTCCACACCCATAGGACTTACATAACTGGTACCCTCTACTCCTTGGTGCAGAGAGGGGACAGGCAAAGCCGTCGTGGGGAGGTGTCAGGGAGGGAACCATCGAGGGGCCCACATTAGCGTGGCTATGCAAAGAAGCAATAGCCATTACTGTGCCTATGTGGAGAAGCATGAGGTGAAGCAACACAATGGGTAGTATAGTCCAATGGACTTTGAAGTCACGTAATGAAAACTTGGAGGGTCACATGGGAAAAGTAATTTCTAAGTATAGGGGTTCATAGGCAGGGGCCTTGTAAAGATCAGTCAGTCCGCGTGGCGGAGGGCACTTGCAAAGGGGTATGATTTTCAATTTATGGTTCCTTAGCCTAAGCATAGCGCATTGGTGCATATGGGAGGTTCTTCATGAAGTAGAAATGCATTCATGGAACACTGCCTTAGGAGCAAAGGTGCCTCACAAAGAATGGTGTCGTGAAGAAATGTGCTTCGCGAAGTATAGTGACCCTGCCTTAGCATGTGGATCGTGTGTACATGACTAGTGGTTCATTAAGCATAAACACTCCACGACAACCAGCGTCCCCTTGGGGATCCCCTACCTTCGCGATGTCCCTTAGACATTGTGAAAGGCATCCCTCTTGGAAGAGGGGATCAAAATGAGACAAAGGGGAGGCACATCGCAGAGCAGAAGTACCTCGCACAACTCATAGTTCGGAGAGGAAAAAGATGCTTCATGATTTGGGAGAAGGGAATTCCAAAGGTCGGATTGTCCATCTTTTTGGATCAGGGGGATTCTGGTATATATAGTAAAGAGGCACCGTGAAGCGGAGCTTTGTGGTGCAAAGAGGGACCTGGTTGCTTCGTGGTGGGCTTGCGAACGTCATGTGTGTTCACAGATCTTCCTGTATCCTAGCTTCACAGTGAGCTCGCAAACATCAACTGCATTCGCAGAGCGTCCCACATCCTTGCTTTGCGGTGGCCTCGCGAATGCTGAATGTGTTCGTGGAATAGCTCGTCTCTTTGATTCGCAGTAGTCGTGGTGCTGAGGGGACACCGCGAAATGGCTTCGGGAGACAGTCAATGGTGCCTTTGTTTTGGATTCTTCTCTGACCCAGAATTTTGGTGCCAAAAAATTCCCCCCCTTATAATTGGAGCCTTATAGAGATCAAGGGTCAAAGTCTGAGGGTAGTCTCCAAAATCCATGGTAGTTCGCAATGCTGGCTCGTGTAAAGGTATCACGAGGTGGATAGGGGATGCGCGGGCCTAACGTGCCGCGAAGCTCGGCGTGAACTGGACACACTGCAAAGCTCCAAAAGTTGTCGCCTATAAATATGGGGCTTCTATGTCTTTTTTCCTTTCCCTTATCCATGAATTTGTCCTTTTGGACTCTAGATTTGCGAAGCTCCGAATACTCCGCGAGTGTTCTCTATGAATTGAGTCTTTGTGGTGCACAATGAGTCCTCATCTCCTTGTTTGCGCTCTGCGATCTGGCGCTTGAACACCTAGTTAGTGCTCTACGAACAGTCTTCATGAAGAGTCTTCACGAACGTGCTCTGCGAACGAGCTTCACGAACCAACCCGAAAATCATCCATGTTTCAGAATTGAATGGCCCGCCAAGAAGCTGCCCAGGGGGTCCTTGTGGATGCCGCCAGGAGGGATGAGATGGAGAATAGTCTGGGACTTGGAGAGTTAGTCTGTAGCCTCTCAGACCATAGTTCATTGGTGGATCTGTTATCGGAGACCTAGAAGAACTGCTCGTTGTGTAATAGGTTTCCCTTGTATGGCTTCAGGCTGAGGGATGAGACTTCATCCCTGAAGCATGTAGGGACGATCCGGCATACTGGTTCAGGAGCATATCGTGCCAGGACTGTTGGTTCAGGGCGGCCAATGGTCATGCCTGGGCGGACTTCACGCTCGTCATTGCTGACTGTTTATACAACACTCTGAAGAACATCGGCGGGAAGGCATTTCATCCAATGACGT
Source organism: Viscum album (assembly GCA_963277665.1). NCBI lineage: Eukaryota > Viridiplantae > Streptophyta > Magnoliopsida > Santalales > Viscaceae > Viscum > Viscum album. Next base: position 1,508,007,247 of record OY728129.1, read on the forward strand.
CCCATGCCCTATACCGAACAATCCTTATGGCGGCGCTGGGGAACCCAAAAAAGGGGTTGTCTAAGGAATGGGACATGCGCAAGGGTGGAAACTTCACGGATTATTGGGAATGGGTCTACTAGGTAGGTGCCTTATTTGAGGAGTTCAGTGCGGAGCTAAGAAGAGTGGGCCCGTATGAGGCAACTTGGGATTTCTGGTTTCACATATACCAGCTGAAACATCTAATGCCAGAGCTGTTGAGCTGGTGGTCACCGGGTACCAATACCTTCTAACTGCATCACGGGGAGGTTTGCATCATCTTATGGGACATGAAATAGATCTCGGGGGTCCCAATACTGGGGGTGATGTACAATGAATTCCTCTCTACTGTGGGTAGGTTTGAGGACCCAAAGTAGATGTCGTGTCTAACGATTGCATTTATGGAGCTCGTGCCGGGGGATGATAAGGAGGCGGTGAGGGATGTACACTTCAAGCATTCGTTCAAGAAGTTTCTAAACATTCCGGTAGACCGTCACTTCCCAGCAAGACCACAAAATTTCCCAAAGGGGTCCTGGAATAAGGAACACCTGTACTGGAAGCTGTTGGAAAATAACCAATGGACGACATGGTGGTTCAGTGTCAGCCCTGAGCAACAACCAATAGTCATGCTGGCGGCATCCATAACGGCTCTTAGCTATGGTTGGATCCTGTCGTTGAAAGATACCATCATGGGAGTGTGAACATGAACTTTTATCATGGCGTCCACATTGGCCAAAGGAGGGCGGGTGAACCTAGGGATCTCGATGCTCTCCAAGTTGTATAAGATGTTGCGACACATCAGTGTGGGGAAGAGGCCACAAAGGATATGTGGGGCGTTCCACCTACTGTACGGGTGGATAACATCACACATTAGGGGGATCTATGAGTATTCGAACCCCATCTCACCTCCAGGGTCCAACTTCTGCCCCTCGATTCTAAATACCATGAAGATTTTTCTAGACAAGCTAACCATACAATCAGTATTAATTCGAGAATGGAAGGTAGAAGAGTTCAAATTTCATAAGTTCCTGTTTCCGACAGGGGTCTTCAGGGATGATGGTCAGGGATCAGAAGAGCATCGGGCCTACCTCATGGCCTTTAGAGGTGGAGTCTTAGTGTCCAGGGTTGACCGTGAGCATCTCTGCGAGCCATACACCCAACACCGGTATGCAGGCCAACTTTGGTGCCTGCAGCGACTGACCCCACAGGTCTACCTCGAGGTGTGTAACGGGGATCACCTGTGTGTGATGAGGCATATGTGGCTCATGTTTACAAGTGAAGAGGGGAACAAGAGGATGGAACTGCCTCTGCCGACCACCATCCCTAGGCTGGTAAAGGAATATGCCCACAGCTGGGAGGTGGCCTACTTGGGGGAGACGCTGAAGCAGATAAACATTCTAGTTGGTAATGGTGAGCCTCCTCGGCCTCGGGGCCGAGGCCGGAAGGCAGCAAGTGCATCCCGCAGTGGCTAGGCTGCTGTAGCGGCGATGCCCACACCAGTTGAGGGGGAAGTAGTGGTAGCGGATCTGGCAGTGGCAGCAGACCCAGTGGTCCCAGGAGATCAGAGTCATCCGGTGGGGCAGCCATCAAGAGGATTCAGTAGGATATCTACTAAGGCCCGGGGTAAACGGCTACACCATATTGTCATGCCGGAGAATGATATCTTCCTGGAGGCCTAGGACATCTGGGAAGTCAACTGAAAGTTCCACTACCGATCTGAGTTATGGCAGCACCTTAACCGCCTTGGGATTGACTTGCTGGGGATTGGCCCTTTTAGAGCCGATTTTGTAGTATCCCAGGGGGAGGCATAGAAATAAATGGGTGAACTGGAATACATTATCCACTTCTAGGATTCCCTACACCCAAGGGAAGACTGGTCCAGGGTGCTGTTGGATCATACAGTCCCTCCACAACTGTCAGCTGCTGACCTAAGGGATCGCTTCCCTCTGTCAGATGAAGCAGACGAGTCCTCGAGGGGAGACGAGGCTGGTAGAGGGAGTCCGTTGGAGGAGGGTGAAATTGGCGATCAGTCCTCAGATCTCGAAGATTTCATTGACGTCCTCGAGATAAAATCCAACGTTCCTTCCTCAGGGTCTGCTCATAGGTTACTCTAGATTCATTATCATTATCTGCACTATATAGTAGGACCTTATGCATAGACCTTGTTCTCTCCCCTCAGTGGGTGCCAATGCGGGACCTTTGGGATCCAAACATGTAGCTGCATCAACTTTTGTGTTTTCCATGGCAAGGACAGTTGAGACAGATCCCCCAGAGTCTCTAGACCTTCCAATCTATATGGGGGGGGGGGCACGTCTTGAGGTCCCGATGACATCAACACAAGAGTGAGACCAGGGATTTGATCTCGATAAGTCTACTCTACCGAATTTACGACTACCATCCATTGACCATGTTAACTGAAATTCACATCACCTTTTTTGGCATGTAGAGTCCTTTATTTCCCTGGGCCACTACGGCGAAGTTGGTCTGGTCTTCTGGTAGCACCCTTCCTAGAGGCTTTCCATTGGTCATGGAGTTGGACATCCAACTTGACCAAACTGCAGTGACCCCAATCACTGGCAGTGATTCCAGTGGGACTGTACCTGAGGTTATTGAGGTGGGATCTGATGATGAGGATCAACCAAACAGTTCAAGCCCCACCACGCCTGATCCAATGCCATATGCGGACCTTCCCGAGGAGTTCTTGGGGGCATTCCCTGCATACGAGCCTACAAACCATGCCGAATGGGACAAGACGACATCTGAAAAGGAGGATATCAAATTAGTCCAGCACTAATCATGGAAGATGATCACACACTTCATCAATGACACCCCGAAAGCACAATGGTTGGATGAGATGGAAACAATTGACTTGTGACTTTTCGAACTGTGTGCTGGGGGAGTGGATGCCCATTGTCCTGACATTCTCGTCCGACACCATATGGTGGAATAGATTCAATAGTATGTCCATGGCCTCAGTGGGGGATGGAAGCTGAGGAAGGAGGTAAACATCATGAGGCTCCAAGAGGCTATAGACATGGTCCAGTAGCTGCAGAGTCGGGCGGATGAGTACTCAACCTCCCTCAACTCACAATCTAAGATAATATTACGATTGAAGACCTAGATGGCAGAAACTGAAGAGGGCCTGAAGTGATCCATTGAGGAGATTACCGCCAACCAGGCTGACATAGAGGGATCCCAGATTGCGGCCAACGAATTGTGCCCTCTCGCTGCCGAGGAAGAGTTGGAGCTGAACAGCTGGCAGCAACTCTTGGACACCACCAGCTAGAGGGTGACGGAGCTGTTATGATATTTTGATGAGGCCATCCCTTACAGGGGGGAGTCAACCCTCAAGTACTGTAATGATTACAAATCCTCAAACATACTTTCATGCTTTAATTGTTTGATGTCGTATCATGCATGATTTCTATTGTTACATTGGTTTATTTCATCCTCATGATGTCTGCGGAGCGTCCATCGGTCATTCCCTAAGCTCACGTGGGTCATCCCCGATGTCAGAAACAATGGATGACCACCTTATCACCCCATCCAAATGTAGGAGTGCCATCCATGCTTTGGGAATTTGGGTTTTGATCAACTGGTCCGGATTTTTGGGAGGAAATGGGAGAGACCTGACTGGAGAATGAAACTCTCAAAATAGTCGAATTACCATTTTCCCATTGTGCTCTTGTTCAAGAATGGGGTACCTTTAGGGCACTGAAATCAATCCGAACATATGGGAATGGGAAGTTTCAATCATGATACCCATTATTTAGAACACTGTGGGGTGGAATGAAAATAATGAATAACTGTTGACCACATTCAATACACAGTATTCTTATTGTATTTGCCTAAAGTGGGGATAGCAAATGAGGGTCGACCACTGACCATGTTCGAAACACGAGGCCTGACTCAAAATTTCATCTGTTAGTCTTTTAGAATGTTTTCCCATGACAATAAGTGGGCCATAGGCTGAGCCTCCATACTGTTAGGGGGTTCCTTTAGACATGAAAGAGGAAGAGGGTCAAAATAAGTGGCACGCCAATCATGGAATGTGGAGTGATGGTTTGTTCAAAAAAAATTCCAACACTCTCGAAATTACTCCACCGTGGTGGAAGCACATTAGATGGATGCATCAGTCTGATCATGGATCATTTATTCATTTAGATAGGACCTCTCTGGAGTGGTAGTTGTCGCATCCCAATGTCATCTTGGGGCATCCTAAACTTGTTCAGGGAAAAATTGCAGTTATATGGTTCCCCACAAGGGGTCAGGCCAGGGGTAGGAAATGAAGAGGAACATGATTTATGATTCATAGGGATGGACCCTAGTTGAAACGTCTGGGTGCCTCTATGTATCCCATGAGGATGGGAATCAAGCCATACATTATTCTGGAAGCACATTTTATCATCATGCTGGATGATTAAAAGCCTGGATGCGCCGGTGCACATCCTACCAAAACTATTAAGCTCACGTGAGTCATGCTTGATGTGGGAAACTAGAAGTAGTGGTGGAACATTCTCATCATAGGAAGGAAAATGTTAGGGAGAAGGGACTCTCGGTGAATTCCGACCCAATGATGCTAACTCGTCCATGTAGCGCACCGAGATGCGTGAAGAAGTAAAGCCAAGTATGTCGTAATTCCACTTGAACATGAGGAAGTTGAAATGTCTGAATCATGATGCTCAAAATCTGGATCACAATGATGGAGACATGAAGATAGAGGGATAACTGTTTACCATGTTCAAAACATGGCATCCATAGCACGTAATCCTGGAATGGGGATAGACAAATGATGGTCAATCTCTGACCATGTTTGAAACACGAGACATGTCGCAAATGTCGTCTGAGATCTTTAGGGACGTTGGCCCAAAACGGTAGGTGAGCTGAGGGGGTCATAAGACCAGACTCTGAAGGGTGTCCCTTCAGATGTGGAAGAGGATGAGGATCCAAATAGCATGATCACAAGTCTTGTACATGGAATGAGGTGAATATCCCCCTCAGAATTCCACACTTCAGGCTCTTTGTCAAAACACATCTGAATATGAAAACGAGATGTATTAGATAGAGGGAGTCAAGTCCCTTCCCATAGAAAAATCTTAGTTTCAGTCATATAATTCCGACCATGGATGGTAGGAAATGTGGGAGACACATGCTGGGTTAATTATAATACCCGACATGAATGGGAACCTGGGGTTCTGATAACCATGTGATCCCTGGGTAGATTTTTGGTCAAGAGACCAGAGACAAGAGTTATTCTGGGCCCGAAGCAAGGTGCACGAACGTTCCTACATACCCCGTGAGGATGGGGATCAAGATGCACATTGTTCTAAGAGGTGGCATGGTAAGGTACCAGGGATGGGGATCAATGGGGCATGCGGGTGTGGCCCTCGCACCAAAAGAAGCGGTATTTGATGTATCTTGTTTGTCTAATATGGTGAGTGGTTATTGTTTTTTTGTGAAGCGACATAACTAGGATGCATGTCCTGGCATCGCCATAAGAATCAAGTCATATTTAGGCGTTGTGAAATTGTATGGAATGTGACCGATACCAAACACGGTGTCCCCTTGAGTGAGGAAATCACGATGTAGTTCCATTTTTTTCGTGCGGCCAGGACGATAATGTCACAGTTTAGGGTCATGTGATGGGACCAGGCATGCATTTTAACGTCGTGCTGCACAGACGTAGTAGAGACAATGCTAAGTGGGAAATGTGTATGGTGAAATAAAACATACCTGATGTGAATGATGACATAATCCCATACCACACCATAAGAAATTTCGAGAAAGGAATCTCGGGGCCAGGGGTTTAAGTAGAGGTAAGAGGGTAAGGGGCTGGAGAAACTAGCTCCCTATTGAGATGGACCTGAAAAGAGACATCTGTGTGGTCCTACGTAACCCATAAAGATGGGAATCAAGCTATATGTAGTTCTCATGAAGGGCCAGTGTGACAAGATCTTAGTTTAAGGTCATAGAACTCAGACCATAGAGAAGTAGTCCTATCCCAAGTAAATGGTGACCTAAACTCAATCCCTAATCCTACTAGAGTTGAACTCGATATAGGAAACAAGGGCGGATAATGTATTTGCAATATGTGAAATACAAGCAAAGGGGGGAAGCGGTGAAGCCCCGAGCGATAAACTCATCGCGGCTTTTTTCCTACTAATGTGCAAATGCACACTGAGGAATAATACCAAGTGTTTCGAAGTTCTACTTGAACATGATGAGGTGGAGAAGGATGTGAATCAAGTAACTGAAATTTTGGGCATAATGGGGTTGGTGTGACGATGGAGGATGTATGTAGACCGTGTTAGAAACACAACATCCATATCATGTTAGCCTAAAATGGGGACAATCAAATGAGCATCATCTGGTGACCATATTATAAAGGTGGGATTTGTTTTGATTTGTTGTCCACGACCCTTGAAGATGTTGGACCGTATTGGTATGAGATCCCTTAAGCCTAGAATCCATTCCATTTTGGGGTCCCTATGGGTGTGAATGGTGATGGAATACCTAATGAGTAAGAACATGAAGACTAAATATTGGTGGAAGCATGTCCGAGTAGATTCTGAAATTCGGGGCATTAAACAAAGGTACCCTTAGGCACATTGTTGAATCGCCAAAGAGGACTTATGGGCTCATATTTGGAGAAGCTGATTAGAAAAGATGATGATATCACAAGAGGAAAGAAAAATCTCAGAGGAAGGAGGTACACAATGTGGTTGTTACAAACCCAACGTGAATGAGGATATAATTCCGTACAACACCGTATAACCCTTCCATGGAAGAATGTGGGCCGAGGGGCCTAGATGGGTCTGGACCTAATGATGAGATGCTCGGGCAGTCCTACATATCCCATGAGGATGGAAATCAAGCTATACGTAGTTCATGAACCACACATAGGGGTAGGATACCCTAACGACGGGGGTGTACGGTATGGTGAGTAACCTGATGTAAATGGGGATATACTCCCACACCACACTGTATAACCCTAAATAAGAACATGGGCCAGGGGACCGAAGGGGCATGAGGCTAGGCCATGGTTTGAAAAGGCCCAACCACTTTGCATTTTAACTTCTTGTAGTGAGGACGAAGAAGGGAGTATGATGTCCCACACAAGGGAGGTGTACGACATGGGGAAAAAACCCGACGTGAATGAGGATATAATCCCATACCACACTGCACACTCCTGGTATGAACTTGGGATGGGGCCCCGAGAAGGCCAAGGTACCTAAGGATGGGTCTCGGTTCGAAAGGCCCGACCAGTTTGCAGTTTAACGTCTTACAGTGGGGACGATTTGATGATATGGTATTTCACCCGGGGATGAGTATGGCATAGAGAGTAACATGATGTGAATGAGGACATAATCCCTCACCACACTGTACAATCCCATAAGATAGAACCTGGTCCGAGGGTCCAAAAAGGCCAATGGGCCTGAGGTTCGACCTCAGATGGGAAGGCCATATGTCCTCTTGTACGGTTTTCGCCTCATCACAGCTTCTAAGCCCACATGAGCTGTGCTCGGTGTGGGAATCAAGGAATTGGTGTTGGCTCCTCCATGACATGGGGCGTAATATCTAGAATTTCCTAAAGGGAGTTCATGGTATGGAGATACAACTGGGCGTAATGAACCACTACAGTCAATTTTTGGGACATCATGAGGTGGTTCCAATGTCGCATGATAGCTCTTGACCATGTTCGAAGCACTACATCCCTATAGTGACCTGGAATGCGAGCAATAAATGAGTATTGACCGCTGACCATATTAAAAATGTGGGACTTGTACCAGCTTGTTTCTCAACATCTGAAAGGGAAATGGCCTAAAGTGGTGAGAGATCCCTTAGTCCTAGCATCCATGCCATTCGGGGGCCCTTCTAAATGAGAAGGATAATGGAGTCCCAATCAAAGTAGCACCTGAAGCATAGCTATAACCATATATGAAAGAGTTGAACATCTCTAGGGAGTGGGATGTATGGACAAATTGATGTTATCTCGACGTGAATTGGGGAAAAATTCAACACCCCTACATATTTCATGACCCAAGGAAAATATTCTGGCATTGGGGTTGGGCAAACAGATGAAATTTCTGGGAGTTCCTACATATCCAATGAGGATGGGTATCAATCCATACCTAGTTCTTGATGGACATGCATTTTAAGGTCGTGCGGTGAGGATGTGGTAGAAGAGAAGAATAGGGAGTAGGCACATGGTGTTACCTTTATAATCCTGTATTAAGTGGGTCTAAGGAATCCTACACCATATCATGCAATGATCCTCAGAGAGAACTATACCTAGGGGATAGTCAGATAGTAGGGTTCGGGGGCTGGGCTCAAGACGAGGCATTTAAGAATTCCAACGTATCCCATGAGGTTGAGAATCGAGCCATACGTAGTTCTCAAAATGCAGTTTAACATCATGCAGGACGATGTGTAGTTTAAGGTTGTATAGAACAGGATAGTTAAAGGTCATGTGTGAGCGGCTTGTAGTTTAGGGTCATGTGGGACCATCCAGTTTAAGGTCGTGCAGGATCATATAGTTTAAGTTCTTGCGGGATCGACGTGAATTTTAGGGTCATATGAGACCATCCAGTTTATGGTCGTTCAGGACTGTTAGGCTTAAGAAAAACATTGCTTGAGGAACATGGCATTGGTGGGAGGAGTTATACTCTCACCATCCATGGTCACCAAGAAGTATGCTCCATTGGCATAAACCTTGTGGACTATATAAGGTCTTTCCCATTTAGGTTCCAACTTGGGTGGTATCCAACCGGGGATCATTGGAACCTAGAGGGCCATTACCAGGTCACCTTACAGAAAACAGAAGAGGAAAACCTTCTTGATGAAATATCTAGCTATCTTATTCTAATGCCTTTCCAGATTGTGCAGGGAACATAGCTTATTCTCTTCATGTGCATCCAATTCAGCCAGATGAATTTCGTCTATCGTATCTGGTCACTATTTTTCATAGACTGATATGTGTACCGTGGGAAGCTAGATCTCAATGGTCAGCACAGCCTCATCTCAATACACCAGGGAATATGGGGTCACCTGGGTGGAATTACGAGTTGTCATCTGATAGGCTCAAAGGGAATTGTGGATCTTGTCCGGACAACTCTTCATGTTCTTGCCAACCATTTTCTACAAAATGATGGAGAGGGTTTTGTTTAATGCCTCGATCTTCTCATTCACATTCATGTGATAGCAGGAGGTATGGTTTGAATAGATGTTGTACTTGGTGTACAATTTCATCAACTCAACTGCATGGAAGTTTCTGCCGTTATTAGTGAAGATGGTGTGAGAGACCCCAAATCGGTAGATAATGTTGAATATCACAAATTCAACGATAGAATGGGCCTTGACCCCCTTGACCAGAACTACTTCTACCCACTTGGAAAAGAAATTTGTGGTGGTTAGGAAGAACCTGCACTGGTGAGCTGTCACCGGTGGGTATGGTCCCACAACATCGAGTACTCACACCGCAAACGGCAAGAAGAACTTGGTGTAGTGGAGAGGTTCTGGTGACTGATGCATGAAGTTAGCATGGATTTGGCACATGTGACATCTATTGGAGAACTCGATGAAATCATGGATCATGGAGGGCCATAAGTACCCAATTCTTTAGATCTGATGGGACAACTTTGGCCTAACCCGATGGGCACCGTAGGAACCAGCGTGAAAATCTTGCAGGACATGAGAAATATCGACTCCTTGGATGAAATGGAAAAGAACACCATCAAACCCACCATTGTAGAGGATCTTCTCAAGACTAGGACCACTCTAGAGGGTAAACTGCAGTGTGCGGCATCATATTCGCTCATGCTCGGCCCGATCAGCCAGGAGGCAACCATTTTGGAGATACTTGATAAAAGGTGCTCTCTAGTTGGGAGTCTCTTCAACCACAACATCTAAAGAACCTGAGTGTCTGGATGTGGAGGCTTTGGTGGTAAGATGGATTACCCGTAGGCCTTCTTCATCCTCTGGGGTGAAGGGGGAAATGACTCTCTGGTGTGCCACATGTATAATCAGATCATCTTTCTTGGGTTCTGCAAGTGATGCAGCCAGGCCAACTAGGGCATCAGCTCGACCGTTCTGAGATCGAGGGACATGAGTAACTTCCAGCCAAGATTGAAATAGGGTCATTAGCTTGAGGGTGCACTCCAAAATTGGTACAAGCTCTGGCTTTATGATGACATAGCCACTGTTGAATTTCTTGATGACTAGTTCGGAATCCCCATTCACATGAAAATTAGGTGCATTGATCTCGAGAGCCAGCTCAAGCCCAGAGATAAGAGAATGATATCTACCTCGTTGTTGGTGAAACCTTCTAACAATAGGAATGAATACGACAGAATGGCTTGTGTCAGGTTAATAAATACAACACCTAGGCCTACTCTGTTGAGCCTGGTATTGTCGAGCCTCTTGCCGGTGGGGCTCCGAGAGGCACCATCAAGGTGCATCGTCCAACATGGGATTGCAGGATCTACCGAGAGGATGGCTTCGTCAGGAAAATCCAAGTCCATTGACTGGTCTGCTGAGGTCGGATCGGCAGAAAGAAAGTCTTCCAATGCTAGTCCCTTGATGGATTTCTGGGTAACTAACATGATTTAAAACTTCTAGAACCCCGGAGCTCTCGAATATTGCTCGGGGGAGGCATCTGGAAGATTGCCTTGATCTTCTCTAGGTCGATCTTGATGCCTCGGTACCTGACAACAAAGCCAAGAAACACCCTGGAGGTGTCCCCAAATGCACACTTAAAAGGGTTCATCATAAATTGGTGGGAGAAGAAAAAGCTAAACAATTTCTCAAGGTCCTTTAGATGGTCCTGGTGATAACAGGACATGACCACCAAATTGTCCACATAACATTCCCCAATTGTCCTAAGTATTGTTGTGAATATGAGGTGCACGACCCGCTAATAGGTGGAACCTACATTCTTCAGGCCGAAGGGCATAACCTGGTAACAAAAAGTACATTGGGGTGCCCTGAAAGAAGTGGAATCGTCATCCTCGGGGGCCATCTGGATCTATTTATATTCAGAAAAACCATACATGAAGGAGAGGTCGTAGAACCTAACTGTAGCGTCGATCAACAATTCAGTCACTAGAAGGGGAAAATCATCCTTTGGACAGTGACGATGGAGATCTTGGAAGTCGATTCAGACTCCGATATATCTTTTCTTCTTCCTGACTGGCACAGTGTTGGCTATCCACTTGGGGTATTGGACCTCCTTGATGAAGTTGGATTTTTTGATCTTGTCAACCCCGACCTCGGCCATGGCACCGTGATAGAGGTGCATCTTTCTAGGAGGCTGCTTGAACCCGAGATGATTTTTCGGGAGACCAAGACGATGGACGACTAACTGAAAATCTAGTTATGGGATCTCATTGTAAATCCAAGAAAACACGTCAATGTGGTTTTTAAAGAATTCCATGTACTGCTGCTACTCTTCAAGGGGCATGGTGGCACTGATTATTGTGGTTCTCAGATCTTCCTCGCAACCAAGGTTCACCTATACCAATTCGTCGACCGTGGTGGAAGCGCCTTTTTCAAGGGTGGGGGGTGCATCCTCTATATACTCTTCTTCGCTTGCTGAGGAGGGATTCCCAACGAGTGAATCTTCCTCTAGGTCAGAAGAACCTGACGGGAGGCTAGTACTTTCCAAGAGAGAAGTTTAAAATATATCAGTAGACTAACGCGTCTCTGAGACCATAGTGATGAAGGCATTCGATCCAATCAAATATGGTCTTTGGCCCAATGGTCCATGCTTGACGATATCAAAGCAATAGTGGCACGTTGGCTTAATCCAGTTAATCCCAGACCGGTGAAACAGACATGTATGACATACTACCATTTCCATGGGGTGGACATCCCGATATCTTACAGGTGTAGGAGGCTCCGGGATCACCTGGTCTAGGTTTGTGTAGGAGTAAGATGTGATTTTCTATCATCTCATGGACTTGGTAATATGACTTCCTCTTATACCAGAGACAACAAATCATTACCCCATGTCGGGGGTCATAACCACCAATTGATGTATTAGGAAGACGTGTGTGTCATCCAGACCTGTCCAGGGGTCAGTTGTGACCGTAGCGGGCTCATCCTCACTTGCCAAAATCTGCTTATCCATGCTTTTGTAATAGTCATCATCTTGGTAACAGGATTCACTAGAGGTGAAAGGAGATGAATCACCTTTGATTACACCTACTCTACCATTTAGGGAGTACTTGAGGCACTGGTGATACGACAAGGGGACCACCACAGGTGCAGCCATGGTCTGCCCATCAATGCATTGTACGTGGTGTCTTGGGTGACAACCATAAACTCTGTACTAGAAACTAGGGCATCGAACTAGGTGTTCAAAAAATTCTAGCCTACCGGGGTCTTCTCTGTCCTGTCATATCCCTGGATCCTTAAATTGGAGGGAGTCAGGTCATCATCGTATAACACCATCTTCTGCAATTTTCGTGTTAGGATAAGGATAATCCTGGAGCCGGTGTCAAAGAGACTGCGGAGAACCTCAACACCGTTAAATTGGATGGTGATGTACAGCAGAAAGATATCCCCTTGTATGGTAAAGCCTTCATCTTCTCTAGAGAATGAAATGATAGCCTGGAATTTGGAATTCTCAACTGTTTCAGCATGAAGGGATTCTACAGCTTTTACCTCTTTCTCAAACTGGAGGGGGCATCTTAAAGCCTCATCATGGGCCTTGTGCATATCCAATTATAGAATATGGGCTTCAATGATGGAAATAATAACTGGGACTCTGGAAAGGAGCTTTTGGACATCGTACATTCGTGCCAGACATGAACTTCTTCTTACAGGAGTCTGCTCTGTGATTGGAAGCATGGCGGGCCCTGCGGGCTGGACCAGCGGATGGCGGGTGCTAGGCATGTCCCATTGTTCACTAGTTGAAGCCTGAAGAGTAGATTTTGGATGAGGACTGGATGACTGAGATTGTTCTCTAGTTGGGCGAGGCTGGTCGCGGCCTGGATGAGGTAGCTCTGCCTGATCTAGTAGCGCAAATAGTGGTGGATGTGGTCCTGACGACACGAGATGAAGAGGCTGTGCATGCTGAGATTTTTATTGGTCCTACTGTCTGGTCTCAGTGGCATGTATGTCCTGGATGGTGGTGCTAGCTGATGCACCCCGAAAATGCATATGGTCGTAGTTTTTCCAATGTTGGCATCAGCTGGGGATGTTTGGGAACTCCGCCTAGCACTTCCCCTCATCAGGAGTCATATAAGGATTTAACAACTCCATGATATTCTCTGAAGCGTACCTATGACTGTCACTTGAAGATTAATCCACTACTAGGATGATTTTATGAGGGATCCCCCTCATAGGGGGAATGAAGTCACCAAGAGTGCAGGATGACGATTGCATCAGTGGAGAGTGTTCCTTTTTCTTGAGCCTCTGATGTTTGCTCAAATGGGAAGAGGTCGGTTGAGATGATGATACATAAGTGGTGGCCAAAACTTTTGAAGGCTTTTGTAGATTCAGGAATGCCCAAATGAACCATGGGCATGAGTAACCATCTTTTGAGCCATCCAGTCGCCCTAATTCTGTGACCCACAGCTAGAAACCTACTACCATTCACCTTCATTGTTGCTACCACTTTCTAGCCTTACAAAGACACTTGCCACATTTTTCAAGGCCAGACCAAGACTGAATATTTTGTTATCGACCTGTTCTTGAATCCAATATTTGAACACATATCACTACTTGAGGATGTGCCCCAGAATCTGATGATAGGGGCAGTAGTTGGGGCAATCAGTGAGATTTGCCGCTTCCAGCCTTCTGCACTCAGGAAAGCGTACAATCCCCTACTATAGGGTGCTACGGATGTATCCGCGGACCTGATTCCCACTGAACGAGTAAGTCTGGTTTCTTCTCTATGAAAAGGGGGCCCTTGGAGCCCAGCCCTGACAAGGAGCCGGAAGGGCCTGTTGAATATGTGGACCCTGATTTTCCCACCTAGGCGGCTGCAGCGCATCCCATAGGGGAACTTGCCGATGTTGAGGACGCTGCTGAGCCGGAGGCTATGCTTGAGGAGGGGGGCCTCTGAGAGGCTATGGGGATGTCTGCCCTGTTGCAAGGATTCCTTCAGGAGCTGGGCCTTATTAGAGATGTCTCGGAATCCTCCACGGTATTTTTGGGTGATCCGAGAATGGGCATGTTCCATCTTGATGTTCCCTATGCACATCGTCAGTAATTCTCCAGAGTCAGTGGCATATCAAGAGAGTATGTAAGCCCCTTCCACCAGGAAATAATGTCCGTGACTCACTCATCATGCATTTTCATGCACATGAAGAGTTCTGCGATGCTAGTTTTCTGGGTTGTAGAGATGAACTTATAGAGAAATTTCTTGTGAAGCTCCTCCCAGCAGGTCACAGCTCTGACAAAGAGTTGGCTGTACCAGACGAATGTCGGCCCCTCCAACGTCTGAAAAAATAGTAGAGATTGGTATCCTCATTCTATGCTAGAGTCCCTAAAATGGGCTCTAACCTTGAGTTGATGTGTGCCAGGTGTGGAGTTGTGTCCCCCGTCCTGTTAAAGGGGGATAAGGTGGATTTCTCAAAACTCGGAGGCACATGCATGTCATCCACCCATGCCGGGTATGGCTTGCCATCAAGTAGGATTTCAACCTGTCACAATTCCAATTCTGCAAGTGGTCTATGAGCATCGGCATAGGATCATCTAGGTGGGGGTCCTTATATTGATGGTGATCCCTAACCATGAGTGAATTTTTGGGTTCTTCAACGTTAGACAGGCTCAGTGGATCCTGGAGCGGCTGGTGGAGCGACTTGCGGGGTAGCTGGGGGAACCCGAGCTAGATTCCTTGGATTGAAATTCCATTTGGGAGGGATTGAAGAGACATAACACACCCTCTTTCCATGGGCTCCTACTTCAGACCTATCTACAGGAGTGGTATGATCAGGGTTTCCTGGGTGAATCTCGCCAAGGGGTAGTTGTTCCTGCCCCTGCTACCCCATCCTAGGATCATCGTAGTCAAGTCACCGCTCTACAATGTATTCAACCAAGAGTTCATCAACCAACCTCTTCTACTCAGCATGTTTATGGCGTAATGTGGCCATATCAATGTCCTCCTCCTCCTTCTGCACTGAGGTGGACGGGTCGGATTGCTTGATTGCTCTGATGTGCTCTTTTCCCTTAATGGATTTCCTGCTGAGTACCAACGCCTCATTGGGCATAGAGTGACCTAGGAGGATCCTCTGCAGACACGTAATACTCCCTGATGGGTCCAACAGTGGTGGCACATAATCAAGGGATAATTCTCCATCGAGAAGCTTCAACTCATCCTCCTCGTCCACTATATCAGCCAAGTTGACTATGACCCTTCCTTGGGGCGTGTTCTAAATATCGCATAGCGAGTTGGGATTCCACGAAATATAATTGAAGAGGAGTAGAGAATACTACCCCAACCATGGATTTTCACGTGGGGGTATCCTCTCTAATAATTTTGCGGAGTACCTTGATACTCTGAACGCATTGCTGATGGAGATCATCACCGCGACCTGTTGACTCGGGGTGCTGGGACATAGGGAGTGCGGCAAGATTGACTAGACAGAACTGCTCACAAATGACTTTTCAATGCATTTGGCTCCTTGTATAAAATACGCACTAATGACGAAGACTAAAATGTGTCACCTTGAGGATGTAGTGGAAACACTCAACTTCTTCCAGAGTGAGGGATTCCGGTATGCAGAAATTTTTCACTTCCACAGGCCATAACTTCTCAGGGAAGTGGTCTCTTGCAAGGATTCTCTAGAATCTCCTCGTCTCAAATTCAGGGTCTAGAACATTATTTCCCCACTCTCCAACTGTGGGTGGTTGAGGAACTGGGAACAGTACTGAGGGAGACCGCTATGGCGGCAGGCTGGCCTGTGGAGAGTATGATGAGCGGGGTAACTGGATGTCAATTCTATGGTTGTCCTATGAAGAGTGTAGCGACTTGGCTGCTACATCACAATAATAGGGGCTAACGGCCACCGTTCTTGGCTCAGGGTCCATGGCTGCTGGTGATAGGTTGCGCTTCTGCTCGCCTTCCATTGGTCCCCAGAGTACCTCTCTATGATCTCTTGTGTAGGTAGAAAGCGCTTCCGACAATGATGGTGGTGATTTCACTAAGGTAACCCACAGGTTCTCCAAATTTTCTTCCTCCTGCATATACCTTCGGTGGGAGGAGAGAATACTGTGGAACTAGCATTCTGAGAGCACTAGGATGATGCGCCTCATCCCTACCTCAGCCCTTAACTCGGATGAGTGGGGGGAGGATTCCTAAGTTGAGTCGTACTCCACTTCAGATTATGAAAAGAGGACATGTTTGATCTCAGTCCGGGCCTTCCAAGGATTATTCTTCTTGTGGTGGTGTCGGTCCGCCTTCCTGCCCCTGGGTGGATCCTCGGGACAGGGCTGATATTTGACATGGGGTCCTTTGGCCGCATTGGTGCTAGGGCGGTGAGGGTTTCCACCTGAGAATGATGGGGTGCGAGGAGCACTAGGGAAAATGTCGAAGGTTACATGGGGAGGACCTCCATGTATAGCACTAGGGAGAGACAAATCTCTACTGGGATCTGCTGGAGCATGTGGAGGACCTCAATGCTTGGTGCTGGTGGAGTGAGGCTGGCCTTCACCCCTCTGGTTGTGGGGGTGAGGAGGACCTTCACCAGCTATAGAGAAGATGTAGGGAGGAACACCATGTTGGAGAGAGATCAGATATGCAATGTACCTGCACCGACAGTCGGGAGTAGGAGGAGTGACTCCATATCCAGCATAATGGGAAGAAGAGAGGCTTTTGAGCCGAGCATCACTTCTGCGGTGCAGACCCTCATTCAGACTGGGGGTAACAAGGGGAGGACCTCCATGCTGAGCCTCGAAGCAGGGAAGTCCCACACTCTCTGTGGTAGCGATACAGGGAGGACCTCCATATGGGGTGGCATCGCTGTGGGTTGGTTCGTGGTGACCACTGCTCATGCCTACGAGCAAGAGAGTTGACCCACCCTGCCCGTGGGGCAGTTGCGACGTCGATCTCGGTCGGGCATATAAGTGCCCTTGCTCCGTGTGTGTAGGGACCTGATGATTTGTGTTGGTGTGTCTCGGGTTACAGTAGTCGGCGATGTTGAAGACCTTTGGTGGGTGTCCTCCTCGGCTCATGCCTGACACTTTTTTCGGGTCGAACGAGCCATGGCCGGTTGTGTAAGTGCATAGCTTACATCCTCCTCCTCCGGCAAGACCGGGCAGCGGCGCTAACGCGGCTGCGTGGGAACCCTTGCTAGGAGCCCCTAAATCGGGACTCTGACCGAGATGTTATGGACATCACCTACCTCATCAGTGTAATGCGGGGAGTCTTCAAAGCGCTCCAGGGACAGGCTCCCGAAGCGGTTGTATGTCGGGGTGGGGAGCAGTGGCTCCCTACGAGGCCCTCGGGGGTGGTGTTGACGGTGAGGTGCGAATACCTCCAAATCTAGGCAGGCTATATCTAGGGTTGGGATTATGCCATCCTCCTCATAACAACACATAAGGTCATTAATTACCCTTTGTTGGATAACTTCCGAAGGGGATTTGGGGCATGGTGCCCCACAGTAATGGACGCAGAGACCGTCGCGGAAGCGGTGAAGCCATGCTGAGTAGCTATGCTGGAATTGCCCATTCCCCTGCATAGATGGGCGGGCGGTTATCGATTTCTAGAGGCAGCAACCTGATTCCTCAGTATCAGGGAGATAAACTAATCAGTAACGAAAGGAAAAAGAATCAATGAAAAATGCCCCAACCCCATCCCACATTCCATGAGCGGTAAAAGGTATCAACACTAACAACATAGAAGAACGGGATGTACCACATTCTACTTCCCAATCTTCAGGTGAGTTTCATGCCAAGCCTAATATTTTATTGGCGGGACTTGGCTCTAGATATCTGGATCCGATGACACGTCAATCCATTGATTTCTCGAGCACTACTAATCTCCATATTGATGAGAATAAATTCATGTTGGGTTCACCATTTCTGTTTTTGATGCTTTTGTCAGGGCGCGCGCGTTCCTCCCATTCAGAGATGAGGGATGTATTTTTTTGTTTCCCCGCATTCCTTGTTGCCTAATGCGGGCGACATCCGATACTTATTTAGGGATGTTTGCTCGTTGATCGAAACAGGATGATGGGATTTCATTTCATCCTTCAATGGATTCCTCCTCAGAACTCATCACCTAGTCTAGGTCTCCCTCATAGACTTAATACGTTTTTCATGAAAATCTTTCTATTGCCATATATTCATAGACACCAGTTTATTATAATGATTCTGTCAGGACATTCCGAGGGGTCCGATCCGGGCAGCAACATTCGGATAGGAGAGTAGTCACACTAGGCAATACCGGCATGTCTTAACACTAGGGGATTGGTGTGTCTATCTTATGCCCCTTATTTTAGGGCTTTCTTGATGGTGCGGAACAACAAGGCATCCCATATCAAATGCGGGCAACCATATTCCATGGTCACGTATCTGAGGTTTTCCACATCTCCCTTGTTTAACACATGGTATGCCGTAAGTTTAACATCCAGTGGAGGCGGATCAGGCTTATCAGAATCTTGACTAGAGAGGATCAGATGGAGGAACCCCCTTGAGGGAACACCAATATTGGGGCCAACTTGTGGGTGGATTCTCTAATGTTGTTAAATGGATTGGGGAATGGGGTGGAATGGTTCCACCGGGATGCGGTGGCCCGGGTAAGAATCAGGGTGGTTGATGGAAGGTTCTGTGAAGGGGATGGTGAATAGGATGGCACCATCATGAGGATGATGATGGTTTTGGTCTTGAGCCTTGAAGAGGCTTCCTACGTATGACCATGGTAGGTAATTAAAGTCCACATAGTTCATCTGATGAGGACTTACAACCTATTGGGTTTTTCAAAGGCTTACCACTGGATGAGGTCGCAACGACTTACCACTAGATAGGGGTGTCAACAACTTATCGCTGATTGAGGTCAAGACGAAATACCGCTTCATAGGGTCACAATGGTATACCACTGATTAGATTGACTATGACTTACCGCTGAAAGTGGTTCACAGTTTAACGTTGTGTGGGATGGGGTGAACCGACGTCTATGGGGTCAGAACTACTGGGTGTTGGGCTTGAAGCTCATGGAGGCTTCCTATGTACCTTTCCTTATTAAGGATCAAAGACTTCATAGTCCATGTGACGAATAATGTTTAACGTTATTTGGGACAGGGGAGACACATATTGAATGAGGAACTAGGGCCCAGATAGATGGTGGGCTTGAACCTCGTGGAGGCTTCCTATGTACCTTACCATAGAAAGGATCAAATTTCACATAGTTCATGATATGGGGGAATTTGGAAATTACGCTTGGAGGTAGCCTAAGGTTTTGGTGAACCGACATGAAGGGGGTTGGGGAGACTAATGGGTGGTGGGATTGAACCTTGTGGAGGCTTCCTATGTACTCTACCTTGGAAAGGATCAAAGTGTTCATTGTTCAGAAGCGGGTATAGAGCTTACACTCTAGGATGCCCAAGGTGTTGTTGAACCGATGTGGAGGAGGACCTGGGGTCCAATAGAGGGTGGTGGCCTTGAACCTCTTGGAGACTTCATACGTACCCTGCCTTTGAAAGGATTAAAGTCCTCTTAGTTCGAAAGGTTGTGTGGGGCTTACACTCTTGGCTTCCAAGGGTGGATGTCATGGTCGGTGCTCACTCTAAGCCCACATGAGTCATGCTCGGTGTGAGAAACAAGAGCTAGCAGAGACCCAATGATCACATTGTGAAAGGTGCATCCATTGGAGGTGAAGTGGGGATTACACTTGGTTAGCGGCCCAAAGAGAAAACACGGGATTATGCATGGTTAACAACCCAAAGAGTCGGCACTTACTCCATGATGGAGGCCCAATGGAAACAAAGAACAGTGGGAGAGGGACTTGGGACCGAATAAAGGAGAAGCACTATTCCCTACCACACCCTTCGCTGGCCCTGGGGACCAAAGTTGAAAGGAAGATCAGGGATGCTGCTTCCTACAGGAAATCTAGGGGCCTACACAGAGATGGTCTCCCTTCCCCCCACAAGAAAAATCCACTCTCCTAATGAGGATATCAACCCCTGTGGAGACCGGTGGGTGTGGAGAATTCCCAAGGTGGGGGTAACCCACATGCGAGACACAGGGAGAGGTCCCAGTTTAACGTCATGTGCTGAGGACGAGTGTGCCTGGTTGTTTAACATCATGCTGCTTGGATGAGGTGTGTTTGCTCTGCACCTCTAAGAAATACATAACGGGTACCATCTTCTCCTTGGTACAGAGAGGGGACAGTAAAATCCATTTTTAGGGGGTGTCAAAGAGAAAACCATCGAGGGTCCCACGTTAGCATGGCTACATGAAGAAACAATATCCATTAGCATGCCTATGCGAAGAAGCATTAGGAAAAGCAATGCAATGGGATGTATCGTCCAAGGGACTTTGAAGTCACAGAGTGCAAACCTGGAGGGTCACATAGGAAAAGGAATTTACAATCATAGGAGTTCATAGGAAAGTGCTTTGTGAAGCTTTGTTGTTCCCCATGGCGGAGGGAACTTGGTAAGTGGTGTGCTTCACAAAGTGGGCAGCCTTAGCCTAAGCATAGGACATCGGTGCATATGGGAGGTGCTTCACGAAGTGGAACAGCATTCCAAGAGCACTGCCTTGTGAAGCAAAGGAGCCTCGCGAAGAAAGGTGTCATGAAGTAATATGATTTGATAATTACAGTGACCATGCCTTAGCATGTGGATCATGTGTACATGAAGGGTGTTTTGCGGAGCATAAATGCTCCGTGATGACCCGGGTCCCCTTGGGGATCCCCTTAATTCTATAAGGCCATTAGGTTTCCCAAAAGGCATCCCTCTCGGAAGAGGGGATCAAAAAGAGACAAAGGGTAGGCACTTCCCAGAGCTTAAGTACCTCACACAACTCATGGTTCTCAAAGCAGAAGGATGCTTCATGATTCGGGAGTTGGGAAGTCGAAAGGTCGGATTTTCTGTCCTTTGGGCTCAGGGGGAGTCCGGTATTTATAGACAAGAGGCAACACGAAGAGGACCTTACATGCATGAAGAGGGTCTTGGTTGCTTTGTAGTTGGCTCGTGAACGTCAAGTGCGTTCGTGGAACGTCCCGCCTCCTTGCTTCATGGCGGGCTTGTGAACGTCAAATGCGTTCACGGATTATCCCACCGCCTTGCTTCTTGGCCGCCTCACGAACATCAAATGAATTCATGGAGCAGCCCACCACCTTCCTTCACGGCGGCCACTATGCTAAGGGGACTCCAAAAAATTGCTTCATGAAGCAGTCAATGGTTCCTTCATGTTGGATTCTTCCCTTTCCAGAATTTTGGAACGAATATTGTTATACATTGAAAATATGTTTTCATGGTTTATAAATCATATAATTGATTTTTCATGATTATGTGTTTTCCCATAATAATTACTATTCTATAGAATAATAATTTTGGTTTTAGTTTATGGATTAAACTAGAATATATAATTTTAATTCTTAAAGTGCTGAAAAATATAAATATTTTCCTATTAATCAATAAAAATGTATGTGAGTTTATATGAAAAATATCAACAATATGATCAGAAAACTTTCTCAGGATATGAATCGTACTAAACTTCTAAACGAGTAAAGTGAGGATAAATGTTTGGTTGAGTCTATCATGAGGAAACATCCACCTTCCCTTATTGGTTTTTTATATCCACTAGTTGCCGAGAAATGTATTAGTACTATTAAAAATATCTTTTACATTTTCTAGTGTTTGGAGAATTACAAAGACATTTATCATATATATAATTTTGATGTTGATGTATATCAATGGTGGAAACTTCACAAGAATATGAAGAAACATGTTGAAATTGAATATATGGTGTGGGGTGTGTTTAAGATCTTATTTTTTAATATGTTTTTTCCTTGCATTCATTGTATGAAAATGTATAGGTAATTCCTTAAGATAAAACAAAGTGATGATGAATGTTTTGGTACATATGAGGTAACATTACAATATATGTGAGGTACATATCTATTAGTATCATATAATATGAAAACTAATGTTGATTGATTCCCCATTTCCATAAAACCAACTATCCAAATGTAATTATCCATTTGGTAAATCCAAATTCATGAAAAAATTGGGTAATTTTTTTATCAAGGGGGAAATGGAGTTTCAATTCACCCATAAATATCAAGGTTTAGATAATAATAGAAATATAGAATTTAATGGAAACTTAAAAACCATGGAAAATGAATATTATATTTCTTTTATGAGAAATGTGTGGGAGGAAACAAGGTGGAAATTGTATTAAGGGGACTAAAAAATGGTTTATATCAGGATTGGATGGTTATCATGATGATGAGTGTCTAATTGATGGGAAGAATATAGATAACAATATGAATAAGAAGAAGTCTCCACATATATTTTATTTATGTCAATTGTATGGAGTTTTGTAATTAAGAAAAAATGTTTTCAAAACTGATGGTTAATGATGCTAATCGATGTTAGAAACCCCATAATCTAGGATGACAAGTGAAATGTCATGTGATCATTATCTTTAGTGAGAGGTATGATATGGATACGGTGAAAGGTGCAATTACTATCCACTATAAATCATCAAATGTATTACCTTATTTGGTATCTACGAACCTTTTTTATTTTCAATAATTTTATAAGGCTATAAAAATTAAATAAAAACGATTAGATATTCAATTATTAGTGAAAACAACTAATGGTATGATGATTTCATCTCAATTATTTGATTATTCTACTACTGAATTTTCCAGGAATGTTCTTGCATAAAATATTGTTTCCCTTCTAGTTGAATATTATGTCATTATAGGAATTTATTTTCATTCACTGAATAAACCCCACATTAATTTATATGGAAATGAAGTAAAATATTATTATTCCAAACAAAACTATGATTTTTTACATGTGATATTATAAATATGAACTTCTAATAGAAATTTTACCCACTTAAAGGGTATAGATTCCCATTCGAAGTGGATTTTTATCTCAATTGGTTGGGAAGGAACTAAACATTAATGATATGACTATTTGATGGGATTATGTTGATTTCATTCCAAAAGTGTTTCCTAGACATTCACTGAAACATGGTGTTTAGTTGACAATATAACTCATACATGGTTCTCTGCCTATTTTAATGAATCATTAGAGAATAGAACCAATTGATTACAATATTTGAAGATGAAACTCTAGGATAATATTAAAAATGGATTTATTTTTCCATGTGTTTCACCGTGGGGTGAACTTATTATTTATATTAAAAAGAAATATGGATCAATGAGACTTTCCATTGATTATTTGGAACTAAAAAATATTACAACCATGATCAATGATTTCATAATTTGTATTAATGACTTCATTAATCAACTGAATGGACCTCAATACCATTCCAATATTGATATAATATTAGATATCATTTATTATGGGTTTATAATGAGGATTTAACCTAAGGAATGTTTCATATGTTGTATTGAAACTAGGAATATATAATGATATAATTTGGTGTAACTAATTCCCAAATAACCTTCATGGATGTATGGAATATATTATTTCAATATTACTTTTATCAGTTTGTGGTATTATTTATAGATGATATTCTTGAATATTTGAAGGTAAAAGAAGAGAATGACTATTAATTCAAAATTATTCTGAGTACCCTAAGTAATATTCAGTTTTATGAAACATTTACATAGATGTGAATTTTGGCTATAAAAAGCTACAGTTTTGGGTCATGTAATATCAATCGATGGTAAATCAGTGGATTCATCAAAAACAAACACTACTGAATATCGAGGCAGATCAATCATTTTGACTGAGGTATGATTTTTTATTGGTTTTACTAGATATTATTGATGGTTTAGGGGAATTTATAACTTTATTCTAATCTACACACAAATTTAACTGAGAAGGGACCCAAGATCCATTGGACATATGAATGCGGGGAAAATTTCAAGGGACTGAACTGACGGGTGGTCACTACACCTGGGAATACATTACCCTATTATATTTAATGGTTTGTAATATAAATTTATACATCAAAGAATGGATTGAGATGTTTTCATGTTCATTAAAAAGGTTATAGATTATTATTCATGATCATTTAAGGTTTATGAGAAAAATTACATAAGTAATTGTTTTGAGTTAGCCAAATGAATTTTTAAATTAATTATATAGTGGTAGTATATTAATGAAAAATGGTGTGAAATATATATTAATCAAAAAAAGATTTAGTTATATATTCACACTGAATGAGTTGAACATGTTTTAGAGAATATGGTTAGAGATGATTAATGATTTTTAATTCTCAATACATTAAAACCCTAGGAAATAAAAAATGGTGGTAAATTCATTGAGTCGAAATGATCATATATGGTTATTTATGATAATGATGGAAAAAGATCCAATATTTATGGACTTGTAAAGGATGGATCGATAAATATTGATGTATGGTGTGAAATATAATATTTTTCAAATTATTTTTCAACCAAATATATGAGTCAAGATTAAGGAGGTGAATAATAATGTTTTAGATTTTTAGAAGAGCGTATAAAACATTCTTGATTTAAACGTTCATTATGAAGGAATGTTAAGGTTTAAGAACATTATATTTGTTATGTACGGAACTAATTTGAATATGGTTATATCAAAGGAAGTTAAGTGTTCTTCATTCTCTATTGATTGAGGACAGACTATGTTGTGTATAGATTTAGAAGTGTTTTTTTGGATGTGATGATATGAGATATTTTATAGTTTATATTACAAAGCTTGGTATTTGTGAAATTTATGGTTGAGATAAATATGTATAAGGGAATTTTGTAACCATTACCCATATAAGAATGTAAATTGGGATATATCACAATGAAATTTGTCATTGGACTCACCAAAAATATAAATGGAACAATACAATATGGTTGTACCCAACCTCCTTTCAAGGTCATCAAAATTGATCTCTTTTAGAGAATATTTCATTTTTGTTCATATTTATAGGATATACATTAATTATGTGGAGAGGTTTCATTGAGTATGACACTCAATTATATCAGATCATGATCCAAGGATTACCTCAAATTTTGGGTGATGTATTTAGTAGTCTCTATATATAAAGTTGAGTTTATCTACAACATATCATAAACTAATAGATGTCATGTTTATAAAGACCATTTAATCCCAAGAGAATATGTTCAGATCTTGTTCTATGGATTTGATTGGTGATTAGGATAAACACTATCCCCTTGTTTATTTTTCCTTAAACAATAATTCTACTCAATCATTTAGATGTATCCTTAGGAAGACATCTATGGAAATATGTGTACAACTAAACTGTATTTGGATGAAGTGGGAGAATGAAATCTATTGGGACCTAATATGTTATTAGAAGTAGTATAGAATTATATACCCATTTAATAACACATAAGAGAAGAACAAAGTCATTTATAATATTATATTGATAAACATAGAAGTTATTTGGATTTCAAAGATAGAGACAAGGTTTTTCTATAAATTTCACCATGAAATAAGTTTATGAGTTTTAGAAAGCATAGAAATTTTGGCATATGTATATTTTCCACTTCAAGATTCATAATCGATTAGTGATGGCTTCTTATCACCTGGATCATCCACCGATCCTATGACATGTACAAGATGTGTTCCACATATAATTCCTAAGTATGTTCATACATAATCAATAACATATAAGGAACTCATAGGTTATAGAACTAGATCATGGTATTTATCATGAATAACTATCTATGCAGATTCTAGATTATAGAGATAAAGTTCTATAGAACATGACCATTCACTTGCTCAATGTTTTTTTGGTCAAACCACCAATTTTAAGAAGCTATATTTGATTATAGGGATCTTGTGATACAAAGTTATACATAGTTATTTTTGTTAGAGTGAAGTAATTTTGAGTGGTAAATTCAATTTATGGCTGTATAATGTTACACATCCTGATTTTATGAAATATTTTATCATCATATAAATTTAATTTCTTTGATGGATTAAGATACACAAAACACAATGTATAAACAAACTACGATCATCTATTAAAATATTATTACTTATATGAATAAAACCATCTTGAAAATTATGTATGAATATTTTTGATATATAAAATATATTAACAAATGAGTACTTGAATTTTGTTAAGGTCTTTATATTCTAGGTAAATACATTTTCTAATAAATTGATTTTTTTTCTTTTGTGGGAAGTATAATAAAAGTAATTAATCCATCCTCAAAAAAATATTTAACAAAATTTCTTCATTTTTTTAAAAAAAAATTAAATTATCCAATAGTGAATTTTTTATAAATTTCAAAAAAAAATATTTTGATAAATAATAAAAAATAATGGTTTTTATTGAAAAATTACATTTTATTTATATAATTTACAAAGTAACAAAATATTTAAAAAATTTTGAAATGTTAAAATAGTTCTATAATTTTATTAATTGTTCAAATTATATCAATTTATTCATATTTATGTTGAATATTTACATAAAAGTATTTTATACTTAGGGAAATGTTATCTTTTTAAAAAAAAATTGACACATATACAAGTTTAATGTCAAATTAAATTCATCAATATCTATGAATTTAACTTTTCTACACTGATCCCATATTTGAAAAATTAATAATTGATATTATATAACAACATGACATAAATTTTTGGTTAAAATGAATAGTTAATGAGAGTTAAAATTAATTAATACATTTAATGTTAAAATGAGATTATTAAAGGATGAGTTAAACCAAAATATATGGTTATGTTTTCCAATTAAACTTCTCTAAATTTATTTAAATTTATACTTTTCATCCTTATCCTATAAAAAATTAAAATGCAATGCAATTTGGATTAATTGTTAATGTTATGCACTCTATCATTTTGGATTCCATAAGTAAATTCCAAGAAGATTTAAAGTGGCCCATATCCCAATTTGTAAAATGACACGTACAATACCATCACATAGATAGTCCAATTTTTTTTGATAACCAAATACATTCCAAACATCCTTTTGTAGGTCCTTATGTCCTTATTTTTTTAGTCAACCCTTTTCTAGAGGCGTTAGGTGTAAACCAAAATTAGTTCTCTAAAGATGAGGTATAGTTTAATCCATAAGTATCTATTTTCATTCTTAATTCACATATATAAAATTTTATCCTTATATGGTGATATAATAAAATTGTTATCTACCATAATATTAAATTAAATTTTTCTTTTTATAACCTATATAGATCACCACTTCTCTGAAAAGGGAAACAAAACCGTTGATCATGTGAACGACAGACTACCACCTCACAAACTGAGGACATTAGTTTTCCATCAATTCCTCACATGGATGGAGATAATTATTGACTAAATGTTTATATAGGACAATTATTAAATATTCATACTCATGTAATTATAATAACTCATTTACATTTTTACCTTTATATCTTTTCTAATATGATAATGTTTCACCTTCGTATGTGTAGACTGTCGCCCCCAAAACGTTATGTGATTTGTGTTTCATTTATTATAATATAGATGGTAATAAAGATATGAATTTAAAATATATATGATATATATGATATAAAAATTAGTCCTAAAAGTTGATTTAATAGTTATATTTATTTTTTTCAGTCTATCAAAAAAATTATACAACGTTCTTACGCATGTACAACCTACAAAATCTATGAATGATGTAATTTATTTTTCCTTCAATAACTTTCATAAATGAATTTAAATATCTATATGATGAATAAAATTGATATTTATATCATGATTTATTTTTTGAGGATAATTATAAATAATTAATATACAAATAATAATACTACAAAACGAGAACATACATGAAAAGAATATGTTATTACCCGAAACCCTGATTTTAACCATGAATTGTAAAGAAATGGGTGATAATAGTTTATAATTAAACCATATATGGTATGATAAATAATATTATGGTTATATAATGGATTTATAATAAATTAATATTTAATATAAAGGATGTTATAACATATAAAAATAAATAAATAACTTATGTTAGGGGATTTTTAGTCTCTATTTTATTTATAGGAGACATATGAAATATTTACAAATTATTTATTTTGGAGTATATACTAATAAATTCACTTGTTATATCATGAGAATCGTTATTTTAATTAAATTTAATGTTTACATTTATTTTCATTATTTTATAGTGCTTACGATTCAAAATCTTCCAAAGTGATAAGGATTTTATATTACAATATCATTGTTTATCGAGACTGTTTATGATTAAGTTTTTAATGATGAAAAAATATGATATAACACTAAATAAAATAAATAATTTAATTATTCTTTTTTATTTCTATTGATTACACTTTTACGGTTCATTTTCTTCTGTTTAATTATCTATGAAACTAGTCTAATGATTTTAATAAAAATATTCATCATTTCTCCCTATAGTTAAAATTACTTTTTTATATATATGTTTTCTAAAAATGTTTTAAAGAATGATTTTAATATTTTATAATGAGTGATTAAAATAATTATTAATTTTTTAAAAAAAAATTAATAATTGTTTTAATGTAATATTTTTATAGTTTTTAGAAAAGAATATCTTTTATTTTTTACTCAAAATGAGAAGGGAATACTTGTTTTAATGTGTATGACATGGATAAAATTTCCCACTGTCCTTACTTCTTAAATATTTAATTATTTTTTTTATTTGCAACGAAATTTTTAATGAAAACAATTTCCTTAATACTTTTTAAATTTTTATATACTAAATAAATGATTTCAAATTGAAAATTTAATTTTTCTTAATTAATGGCCTAAGTGATAATCTTATGGAACATTTTACCTATGATGAAATCCATTGATGTTACCTAATCATGGCCATAGATATGATCCAGTGATACCATCCTTATTCTTTCATTTGATGATTTATTATTATGATGAAGAGATGTTTATGAAATATTTACCATTTCCATGGTTTATTTTATGTTCAATTGGTGAAATGATTATGAAGCCCTTTTAATATTAATGGGTTATGCTACGATGAAATTTTTATGAAACCCATTTCTATTTCATAGGTTTTAATTTGATCAATATTTTATGATCATGTGGAAAACATATGTATGAATTTAATTATATGACGGGTGGGCCTAGAATTATATATCCCTCCAATTAATTAGGTAATGATAAATATTCAACGATCTCAAAGAGTACAAGAAAGGTTATCCCAAGCTAAAAACAGGGTATACAGGAGGATATCCAATTTGTAAAAGTGGGTAAAAATGTTTTTATCCAAGGAACGATGTTGATAAAAGGATGTTTAGCCAAATCCTAACATGTTGTTGGTATCATTTATATTATATTTTCTATGAATATGTGTATGCCAAAAATCTACGTCGTATACCAATTTTATGCTAAGATTAGTTATGTTCTTTGATTCCTTAAGATTCAAGTCTTATAAACTAAAAATATTTATTCAAGGACTCATGTTCATGATCTATGATATATAAGATATTGTTTTCAAATTTTATTCTCATATTCACATACAATATGCTCATTTTATTCTTATTTGATAATTAATATCTTTTTTATAACCTTACTTAGCATCTGATATCACCCGTTAATATGATTTCATTCCACATGTTATGAAGTGAGGTAATATGTATGATATTTATAGGAAGTGATATAGTTCTGTAGAACATAGTATGATTTGACTTATATCACATATAATCAAGTTATTTATGTTCTAAAGTTTCCAATGATACTAATCCTCTCGGATGATTTAATTGATCATTATGTTATTCAATGAATATTCTTCTAAATCAATGTAATATCAATGTATAAAAAATATTGGTTGTTATATTGATAGATAATGTCTTTGTATTAGGGAAACATATGGGATTATAGGATCCGTCCAGATCTATTCTCAAGGATCTAAATGAGGAAAACCATTTTGTGGGGAATACACTATATACAATGGGAGGGTGTGGCCCTTTCATATGATTAATTTTGGGAAGTAAATAGGAAAAAATTTGCTTGAATAGGTAATGGGTAGTGAGTGATGTTTATTATAGGTGATTGGGTGTGATTTGGTTTATCCATGACAGATCATCACGGATATGTATGGATGTAGAATGGAAATAATACTTCTTTTTTGGCCGAGTGATGTGATGAAAAGGACACCTTTATGGTGGAGAGCATCATATAATCCACTAGTGATATGACCCTTTGTAGTTGGGGTTTTGGATTTATGAGACCCACCAATCAGTAGTCATAATGGAATTTTAAATTTCTTGGGTAAATGGATTTAAATTTATCTAGAATATTTAGTTACTGAAAAGTATAAATTCAGATGTGATATCAGGTGGAGGTCATGAGTGGGCATTAATCTCAATATGTTATATGATAATCCAAACATATCGGATAATGAATATAGTAGTTATCTTGTGGGAGTGTGATTAAATTTATTTATGGTTGGAATGTTAGTTCAGAATTTCACCCAATATGGGTACATACTACATTGGGGATATTATAGATATCATTTATATCTATGTAAAATGGAACCATGATGGGGTAATTTAGAATTTCATCACTAATTAAAGATTATTATATTTGAAACATGACAATTAGCAGAGGTTTTATGGGAGGGTTTTCATTTGTTTGGATGTAGTGACTCTGAAACTATATTAGAGATGTAGTTTGGGATGTAATGGGTGTGTTTCATGTTTTGGATAGAGATTTTAAAATAAAATATCATTTATCTGGAAATGTTTTCTTGATGGTGTGTAAACATAAAATTTGTCTTAGATCTATAAAAATTGAATTGGTATGCATGTGTTGAGGTATGTTGTCATAATAACTATGTCAAGCATGTCACTGTAGAATTGAGAATTGGTTTTAGAGGGAAATTACAATAGTGGGAAACCATCATATTTTGGAATTTTATTTATGAGATAATACTTATGGTGGGAAGATCCACGGTATAGATGGTAAAATTAAGGTATACACCATGGTATCATGGATAGATGTTCACACATTATCATTGTCTCATTGTTTCATTGGTGAATTACAAGCATTAGTTCAGATTTGTGGGCTTGATCACCTTTAATGTTGAGTGGAATTTGGAAAGAGTATTGAAAATTCACAGAGGAATCAAATTTTTTAACTGGTGAATTGGTGACCTATGAAATTCACGATGTTTGGTAGAATGACCATTAGGGTATCTCTTTTCTTCCATCCATTGATTCAACTATCTGAGCCTCTAAGTAGAAACCCATTCATGGACATCATTGGGTTTTACTCCAAAATAAACTCCAACATCTAAAATAGGACATGACATCCTAGACTCATGGCCTCCCCTCATATCTGTATTCTCTTAAACATTTTTTAGGTTGACATCAAAAGGGTGGAGCTTAACATAGAAGAAAACTATGATGATTATCCCTTTGTTAACTTGTGTTTACATAAAAACTGATTACATGGGATGCTTTCCGAACATGATTCTAGTCTATAAGAAAGATCAAAATCCATCTGGATTTAGTAGGGTGATATTAAAACAACCTAATACCATTAATACATTAAGAAAAGGAGTCTTTATCAGCCTCCAAACATCATATTGGTGTATGGATCATTCTCTAATGACCATGGGTTATCAGAGGTTTGGTGTGTTATAATTTTTATTTCATACCTTGCGACTATACCTCAAGGTTGTTGGCTATCTACTATGGGGGCCACTCAATCATTTTATCCCCATTCCTCATAAATTTTCCTCTTCTAAAATTGATCTTCTCGAGGCCATTTTGAGTGAATAGGAGTTGTGGAAGACAATCGTCTCCCATAATCAAGATAGCTCCACAAGTCTAGAATTCTTCTCTAGTTCATTTTATCTTCCTGTATGGTTCATCATCAATAATTATATGATCATGATAGTGAAATAAGTTTTCTACAGTGGTCCTCTTCCTCATGTAGCCTATGACACCCCTATGGTCCTTATACTCAAATTCAAAAATCCATCTGCCATCATGAAAATAAGACTAATAAGAATGTGCAATTTCTCATAAAAGATCAGGGCCTACATTATGAATATATGTCTCTCCCATGTTTTACCTAGATTTATATCATAGGAGAAACATTGTTTCTTGAAGTGTGGGATCTTCCAGAGGACAATTAGAATCTTCCATGAATGGTTAGTGGCATTAATAGGATGGTCACTAGATGAAACATTATTATCTAGGTTGACATGGACAAATCATATGATCATCTTAAGTAGGATATAATTATATAGGTCCTGAGAAGCATGAGTTTCTCATAGTGGGTGGTTGACTTAATTTTCCACTATTATAGCTCCACCTTGATCAACATTTTTTTATGGGATGGATCTGTTGTTTTATTGAATTTAACAGGGTCTCTTCAAAAGCGATCCTCATTCCCATAGAATTTTTATTTTTATCCAAGATACCCTTAGTATATTTACAAGCATTTCATGTAGTCTAGATTAATGTATCCTTATTGATATAGGGGCCTGCATCTTGTAGTTTCTCACCTTTTTTGATGATGACATGGTCTTCTTCATCAATGTGTGTAGTTCTCTTATTATGGTTTTTAATGAAGCGCTGGAGGTGTATTTTATGTGAAGTGGTCATATTATTAACTAGGATAAACTATGATTTTTCTTCTCTTCTAAGCGTATAGAGAGGAGGAACAGTATTTTATCCCTGTAAATAATTTGCAAGAAATATATTCCTATAGATTACCATGGGGGCCCTTACATCTCTATATAATCAAGACCAGGCAATATAATTATTTATTTGAAGATATAACGAGACAAATATCTAACTGTAATAACTTGTTTCTCTCCTTTGGATGGAGGATCACCATAGAAATTGTGTTTTGGCCTCCATTCCCATGCACATAATGTATGTCCTCCATGTTCCTACAAAAATTGCGAAGCATAATGAGACAGTTCTCTGCACTTTAATTTTTGATTCTCATGGAAAGGGGATGTTCCCTTGGGCCTCCTGGTAGAGGCTCTATAAACCAATAGAGGAGGGGGTATAGGCGTGAGGAATGTGACTAATTTCATGCATTATATACCATGTACAACTTCTTGGGAGGTGATCTAAGGTCATTCCCTTTGGTGAAAATTCATTCTTAACCAGTATGTTAATGTGATACACTATCCTTGTAGTCATCCATATCCCCTATGCAAATCTCTTCATGCCCACATCCTAGGTCAAAAAATTCAATCTCGGTGGATCATTGGCCTTGAAAATTTTAATTTTAGGGACTCTAACTGGGTTGGAAAAGTGTGGGACTATTCGTTCTATCCAGCTTCACTGATTACCCTCAAATAGGTCTGGCTACATAATTTGTTTATCTATGAAATACTAAGCCCAAAAAACATTCTACTTATGAGGAAATCATGCATGGTGATGTCCCGAATTCATACCACTTTTGGGATAATCATCTATTTACTTATCATTGAAGGATTATAGGGACTCTACCTAGTCCCCTATTATCAAAAATAATTGGAGAATTCACATCTAGATTATGTAACATCCCATAAACATGTATTTCTTATTTTTGAGGATATGGATACTTCCCCATCCAACTGACTTAGATATCCAAAATTAGGGGATATTTTTGGCTTCAAAGTGTTCATTTTGTGTGATTCTGAGTGAATATTCCATGATGCATTTATTATATTATAGTTAATGGGGCTAGCAGTTATGTTATACATTGGGGGACTTTACAGGCTACTTGAGGTGGGATGGCTCTTTGTATATCTTTCTCCAGCAATGGTTCATAGGGATGGAAATCAACAATTAGGATGATTGAGCTCTGGCATTGCTTCAATCTTCCGGTTGTTGGTGTATCTGGGAGGAAAGAAAACTGATTCTTTATGGGGTCCCTAGGCTCTATGGATAATCTGATCTGGCTAAGGTCTGATACCACATTCTGGATCTCTTGTAGCTCCGATACATAGCAAGGAGGACCCCTATATTAGAAGGTTCATGTAAATGAGGCATCTCTTGATCCCTTTTGATCCACCCTTGATGGTGAATTGGGTGTGATGTCCCCCCCCATGTCCTCAAACATAACTTTCATGGTTAATATATTCATGACTTCATACATGGAACTGGTGTGGTCTACGAAAACTCTAGTTTGGTCATTTTGGCCTTTAATTCCCTCTCTGTTCTGGGAAGATCTCACAAGGTTAATGCTAAAGCTATGCTCTAGGGGTTGGAGTCATGTGTCTCCTACCACATCACCTATCCATAGTGTAGAAAAATTCTAATATTTTTTGTATTTATACCAAATATCTACCTTCTTCCCCTTGTTATATCAGTTATAAAATATTCAAATTCAAGGATATCAATGCAAATGACGTAGAGTTCCTCCATACTTGGTCAGAAGGAAATCTTGTGGCTAACTTTTTGGATTCTAAAGATCATATGTTTCCACACTTAGGGTTTTCTCAAGAAACGGTTCTCTTCCCCATGATTGTTTTGAATATTTTATTAGATTTTCACTAGGTCTTCACTTCTTTAGATCCCGTGAACTATATTTTCTTGTTCTTATTCTTCTTTTTATTCTCTTAGTGCTATAAAATTATGATGATTGGTGGTTGGGAATTGATAGGCGCTGCATACACTTGTGTGAGTTTTAGAATGTTTAAGTAACTTTATGACTTCATTGATGTTTATGTCCACAAAACATGGATTCTTTTGTAGGTATTATGATAAACTATGTTACACCCATTTCATGAGGTATTTTTATGTTTAATTCATCAAGACCATGGTTCTCTGTAATGGTCAATTGATGGTTTTGGAGTAACCATGTGGAATTAGGGGAGAACCATGTCGATTTGTATTGACCTGAGTCCTAGATAATTTATTTCACATTGTATAAAAAAACCATGTGAAGTGATTTATATCATACTATTTTATAAAAATACTGATTTTATGGGTTTGTAATGTTATTTGGAAAACCCATGTGAGAGGTTCATACATAGACTGTTCTTGTCCCACAAGTAGCACATAGTTTGAAGAACATAATGGTTTATTAAAAAAGTTTTTAACTCATATCTCTATACAATAATATGAGGGGAGACTCATCTTCCTTCACATCCTCATTGCGTAGACGTAGTTGTGGAACCTCCACCTCTCTTTTTTATTATTACTTTGATTTGAGGAAATTTTGGAGCAGTTATTCAGTTTTTATAGTTATTTTTCATCATTTTCCATCCTCCCATCTCCATATCCTAGGTTTCCTATAATTTTGGACATTTGGGATTAGAGTTTGGATTCCAATTCAACCTGAGTTTGATAGAAATGGAAATTCACGATATGGAATCCAATCTTATTAGAAAGACGATGTCCTATGATACCATCTTTAGCTGGTTTCTTAGTGATTCAATAAAGGTTTATCTTATCACAAACATTATTAGGGTATTTCAATAAATTAAATTATTTTACATAATGTTTTGTTTCATAATGATAGGGAGTTTCCTATGGGTGGTAATAGATGTTCATTGAGGACTTTCTATAGGAATTTGGACACGATTTTAGCATAGTATGGTTGGTTGTGAGTGAAAAATGATTATGACTCTTTAAATATCATTTTATTTATTAATTATAAATCATATAATAAATTAATTATGGATATTTATCTTTATGAAGTGGATCATGTGATGATTCGGTCATTGGTTAAATGCATACAAGCTTGGACTAGATTTCGTAAATCTATTAACCTGTGGATTATATGGGGTAATGATTATACTTAGGTATTTTTTCTAGATACTAAAAATATAGACATGTTAATGTTTTTTATATTTATATGTATGTGAGGTATTTTAATTGGTTTTTATAACATTTATTTGAATAAATTGTTTGATTTAATTTTAAAAGTATGATTTACAATAAACTATTAAATTTTAGGGTCCACCTAAGTGTAATAAAAGATGTTATTTGACCATTATATACCTAAATAATTAGTTTGTATCATCATCCACTGATGGTTGAGAATTTTTATAATAGTAAGACCATAGTACCTGAATACCTTATGCATTATTATGGAAATTTCTTGAATTATATAAGGCCTAGAGGCCCTTTACAAGGAATCCTTCTATATGGGGTGTGATTGATTGAGTGGGGAAACTGTAGTAGTCTTTACATGTCCTTAGTACAAACACCATTGGATCCATACATGTATATAAGGGTGTATTATTAGTTTTTGAGAGCTTCTAGGGCATTTTATTTATGATTTATGTCTTATATACTATGGGATATATGTGATTACCAAATTTGTTAGGTGGTACATGATCTCTCTCCATATGTTGTTTTTTATAGAACAAAACCCTTGGGCCCTATGAAGATATTCTACATTTATAAAACTAGTGAGTACCATGGATTAATATACTTTTTAGGTGATGATACAAGAGATGATATTAATATTGAGGTCCCATATAGGGTGACAACAACAACATGTCGTTCTAGGGTACCCTAGTGGGTGATCAACCCATATTTGACCCTAGGTGGGTGTTTGAAACATAGGTAGAGGTGGATAAATTTTTCCCCATAGAATATATACCATCCATGTGAGCCCAAGGGTATGTGGGTATTGATTATTGGTTTAGGTGTTTGGATAACCCTATTTCCATATTTTATTTATATTGGGACTTGGTATGTTTTATTGGAGCATTTTTCAA
Organism: Viscum album; assembly: GCA_963277665.1. Classification (NCBI taxonomy): domain Eukaryota; kingdom Viridiplantae; phylum Streptophyta; class Magnoliopsida; order Santalales; family Viscaceae; genus Viscum; species Viscum album. The sequence continues at coordinate 1,508,044,021 of OY728129.1, forward strand.
TAAAACGTAAAATATCGATAATGTATTTTATATTTGATTAGGAAAACACATATAGGTGTGGTATTTTATTATATGTGAAAAAACATGTAGGGGAGGTCCTTTTCACTTGAAAAGAAAACTCCTTCATTAGAGTTGTGTATTATGTGTTGGATAGGGCACTGGCTGAGAAAACACTAATAGGGGAGGTCTGTTTTACAGGGCTTATGACCATGCTGAGAAAAATACCATTTGGGTGGTATGTGATAATTTATATCTATACCATGGATACCTAGATCTTTTATATAGTGATGAATGGTCACCTAAATGTACTAAAAAACGTCCTGATAGTAATAGAATTTGGTATAATTGATTGTGGTCACAAATCTAGGGATTGATAACTACATGGTATATGATATATGGGGTCACACAGTCCACATAATGTGTTAGAGGAATTATAACATTGGACTAAGACTGTACTATTTTATATTTAATTTATTTATTGTTCAATAGTTTCTATATTTATTATGATCACATAACATGCACACATATCTCTATTTTTGGTTATGTACATGGCCACAATGGTGGTGTCATTCTGGGTTATGTACATGAACCCTACCTAGGATTTCATGTCACTTGGGTACCCAATGAGTTCTACACTTGTAAAATGAAAAAGTAGAAATGATGCCTCATATTTGATGATCATGCATCTTGTACTCCGATTTTAGTCTTAAACTATTCATTATTTTATTCTGTGTTTTTGATCTTCTCGGAAGTTGGTTGAGCATGTACGAATGTATGATTTTCTTAAAAAAAATATTATTATTATTATTGTTGGATATTTTGTTTATCCTTTGTAGAATGGATAAATAATTATGTTTATAATAATTCATTATATTACCGATTACTCTGAACAATATTATACATGGTATAGTCTTTCTATGATCCCTTCATAGCCCCCAGTTTCAAGTTAGTATCCTCTAGAATATGGTGATGCATTACTAAGGTCACATAGAAAAACAAGTCCAGTTAGTAATATGAGTGATTTGGGTTGGGAAATAGTTTTTTTTAGAGTAATAGTAAAAGTTATAGGATAGGATTTTTCTCATCCTCGTCCATTATTTTCTCCCAAACTCTGGATGAGAAGGTTTCTTAAAACATTTTTTTCTATTATATTCCCTAACAACCATAGGGGTCACCTACATTCCTTTATATTCCTTATAGTCTGTAGAAATTTTATCAAAATTTATTACCAAGGAAATTGTATTATATTATACTTTCATCTACTTAATTAGATAATCTTCTTAGTGTAGTCATATATTCATATAACCATTTATTCCATACCTAGTCTATCTACCCAATTCACAAAAAATAATTAAATATTAAATAAAAAGCATGGATATAATCACATTATCTTTCCATTATTTTGGTAAAACCTCTTCCCTTCCATTAACAGTAGTATAAATTTTTACATTTTGTTTTTTAGTTATTTCTAACAAATTTTGACCTACTGTTGAGAATTCATTCTTCATATGCTCATTTTATTTTTATTTTTCACATTACCTTTTTCAATTATTATTAATTTTTCTTTACTACTAATGTTCATTGTATTCTATACCATTTGAAATTTTTCCTCATCATCATGCCATGTACTACTAATATTTGTGAACCATTTGGTCACATTTTCCACAATAACATTCAAGAACCTCAAATTTGTTTTAGGAAGATAGATTACCAATGTTTGTCATGAGAACTAGTTACCATTTATATTAATATCTTTTTAATATTATAAATCCCATTTGGTTTATTCATTCTCCATGGTAATGAAATGTTATCTGATAATGAGTATTATTTATATATATATATTCCTCAATACTAGGAAAATTCCATACATTTTGATATTTCACTGTGACTATAAATATATAAATACTTTATTTTGTATTTCTTTTATCGAATTGAGCCTTATTTTACCTTGGTTTTTTGGTCTCCGTTGCATGTTTCTATCTCCTTTAAATGTAAAATATGGCCACTCATTTTTATTCTTTGTCCAATTTGGTTCAATAAAAAATTTCTCTAATGTATAATTAGAAATTATAGTTTTATTTTGAAAGACATTAGGTTTGGATTTTACTTCCCCATTTGGAACACCTCATTTCACCAACATGAAAATATTTTCCATTAAATAGTCATCCTTTGAGAAGACTTATTTTAATTTTATCAACCCATTTTGGGGATCAACAAAAATTTATTCTGCCTCAGACAAATTTTCTTTCTTTAAAAGTAGTTTCTATTAAGTATCACTCATAATCTTCAGATTCATAACCAACGTTAAATTATTTTTTCATAATCTCATAAATAAATCCAAATTATTTCTATATAAAATCTTCTTTTTCCATGACAAATTTCTTTTTCTGTTTTATAAATTTTGACTAATATTTCTTTTTTTTTTGTAAACTGATCAAGATAAGATTCTAATTAAACGTCAAATTTTCACTCTGGTTTTATCCGTTATTCATCATAATCACCACTAATTCTATAAAATACATTGTTTAAATGATAAATTAAATTGGATTTATAATATGATTGGATTCATGTTGATTCATATTTATCCTTATTTCTCATTAGGTTTCTTTTTTACAGTGTCAGAATACTCCATATTCATCTTACCCTTTCTTTTCTATTGTGATTTCTCATCATTTTCATCCAATTACGATTCTTCAACCTTATTCCTCGGGAAATCCAGAGAAAAATAATAAAAGTATAATTATTGAAGTAGAACCTTTTTGTTTCATAAAATTTTATTTCAAAATTCCAATTATGAATATCATTGATTTAATAGATATAATTTTATTGGGGTTCTCATTATCTTTATAAATTTCAAAATCACCAGTTTCTGTAACTTATTCACTATTGAATTTCGCATTTCTCGTGGTTTCAAAAGCCATCTCATATTTTTATTTCTTCTTGAATGGTTGATTACTTCTTACATCATAAATTATAAAAATATTTTGATGTTCATGAAAAGAAAAATCATCCCTATAACACATTGATGAAATCTTATGGTCAATTATATCCTGAAAATTTCTCATTATCTTTTTAAAATTTTTTAATCAACAAACATCTCAAAATCCATCATAATATTACTTCCATTTTCATTATCCCTTGTAAAGTATTATGTATGTTTCTCATTATCATCTATCTTAGTGTCTTCAATTATACTCATACATAATATAATTATAGTTCCTTGATTTTTAAATTTCATTTACAATTTCATCTTAATTTATCTCAAATAAAATTAGGATTTTGGACTCCCATAACCTTTTTTTACAAATTTTCATGAATATATTTCAACATAGAAATTGTTTTCCATCATCCTATATTTTAGCTTATCAGAAAGTTAATTTATATCTCCCTTAGAAATGGGATAAATTCCAATAGTAGAATCATATCTTAACTCTTGGGAAAAAGATAAGATGTAGTGAAACATTCTATTTAAAAAATAAAGATTATCTATACTCATATAATTATTAGACATTAATATAGTATCTATATTTTATCGTATACCACTCATGATTCCACATGTAATATTGATGAATTTGGTGGTGAATCTATGGTATTTTTTTATGAATTCTTATTTTAAACTCAACCTCATTGAGTTTTTACGATCCTATTAAACTCAATATATTCTCACCACCTCATATCATGTTATGTAGTAATAAGAAAAATCATCACCCATAATATATTAAAGGTTTATCCAAAATGTAATACTCATTATCACAATTAGTTATTCCCCTTATAACATTTTCTTCAAAGCAGTGCCCCATTGTCTTCTAACGTATAGTGTCCTGCTAGAAGAAATATATATTCTCTATAATGTTTAATTAATGTAAATAAATAAATCATTATATTTTAGGATTCTTTTATACCTATAGTTTTTAGATATACCATAACTAATAATATCTATCTATATGTTTTTAAGTATACACATTCAATTTTGTATGTATTGGTCTACTTCTATAGATAGTCATATTACATTATCATCATTCAATATCATAAAAATATTTTGTTCTCCAAAAAAAATTTAATATAGAGGAAAAAATATCTAATTATTTTTTAATTCCACTTTCCTTTGAAATGCATATTTTATCTTTAATATTATTGAAGTATCGTGATCACACAAAATGGTACCATAATGCATTCGTGGGTGATTTCAATGTTAGTTCAAAAAATACTTCTATGTTATATATTCATTTAAATCATAAATATTTTCATTATATTATTATTTAAACTAATATTTATATCATTTTGACAAGAAATATTCACTTTCATATCTATAATATATTTATATTTTGAATTGTCCTCTCAAATATTAAACAAAATAGTTAAGTATTCATACCAAAATTGGATGAAGACTCAGTATTATTTCCTCTTTTAATTTATTCCATGAAATCTATTAAATTAATCATACATGAATTATTCATGTCTTTATATAACTCATAAACTATGATATGGAACCAGTGGATTATAGAATGGTACCTAGAACCACAATATTGTGTTTTTTTCTGATTCTTTAAAGATCATATATTCAATCATGATCCGTGAATCTTGATCATAGTGTCTGAATACATATACAATATGTCTATAAGATCACTTGAATTATTATCCATTTATTCATACTGTAATAATTCATGAAATCTATATAATCTCATTTATTTTGTAATTATAAGTCATTGGAAGATTCTACTATTCATACTGCCTCTTCCAAACAAATGCATTGAATCAAATTTTATATCCAGATTTATGCCTTATAAGTCATCAGACAATGTTTAATGTGCCTCATTGAATCCATACATTGTCTCTAAATTTCTTATAACACCATCTCCAATATTGTACACTATAATTTTATATGTCGGAAGAACAAAAATTCTTACATGAAATTCTAATTAAAAAATATATAAATTATAATTCAATTTTTAATTTATATGATACACCATAATGTATTACAATAGAAAAAAATGTTATATTAAATTAATTAAATGCATTATATGTTCCCAAAATTCATAAAACCATACTAACCCCAGACTAAAATTTCATTACTTCAACTTAGTCCACTCTTAAACACACTATATTGAATATAAAACATTTTCTATAGTTTATCATCATCCCCACATTATTTTCTCTTGATGAACAACACATTAATATTCACATGTGGTTTCTACATTGTATTTAATATTTCAGATATATATTTTGATGATACAACTTGAAATACAATTTTCAACTCCCATAGAATACCACTTATCTTTAAAGAGTACACTTTTAATATAAAACCTCATAACCCAATTGGAAATAAATATAAGAAGTTAATTATTGAACGTAGTTGGTATTAAGTACACCACAAAAAATAAGAATAAAATATATCACTAAAAAAGAGTTGCTAGTGAGATATTAAAAAATTTTAAATTTGTGAGGTTGTAAGTAAAATGATATATACCTTTTAAAAGGAGTAATAATGTAAATTGGTAAAATGTTTAAGACAGTAAATAACATAACACATTTCTAGGAAATATTCCTATTATTAATCTCCATTAATTTTGACACTACAATCTTGTAAACATATACATTTCATGTTCTCACATTAAACCACCCTATTTAACACATTAAATTAATAAAAAACATATTATTTTTGAATAAAATGAAAATAAAATTATGTATAAGAATAATATATCCTTTATATATGAACTTATCTTTACAATATAATGAAAATTATGAGAAATTGAAATATATTAAAGGCCCTATGGGAAATCCTATAACAAAATCATACATTGTTTCTAGTGAGATCTTTATTTTTATGCTAAGTGTCTAATCACATTATTATTTTACTTTGGTTATTTAATACTTTTTTGTCAATTTAATAAAATATTTCCATGAGGTTTTCAAACTATGATTCATATTTATCACTGAATTACTACCCTAAGGAGGAAAATATGTGTTTCATAAAGTTAATGATTAGCTAAATGAATAAAATATAAAATAAACATGGTTAAACAAAAAATAGCACAACTCACTAATATCCTCTGAGAATCCATTTGAACACATGCAGGGTGTAAAGTTAAATATGTGATTGAAGAAGGAAAATATATAGGAAATATTTTTGGGCATATTAATGAATAAATTTCCCATATTAATTTTATTACATTTAAAGAAGATGTAGAAATTAAAGGGATAATTTAGTAGGTTAACCATTTACAAACCATGATAATCTGACTACCATGATGAATTCAAATAAAATTAGAAATAATATCTTAGAACACCCCAGGATAAATTTTTAATTTGAAATAATATTCATTTTACATTAATTATGTTGACCTATTTATTGATATTCCCCTCATATATTTAATGATCATATCAAATATAGGTATGATTCTATAGTTATGAGTCGATGAAAAAGAATACATCAATGTGTGTTGTGGTAGAATAAGAAATGAAACCTCCTGGGAAATAAATTGAGAGATCCATGTGAAATGTTTAAAACCCCAGTAAAGGAATCAATAGAATAATTTTATGACCAGAAACCTCACAATAGTAACCTATACCACTAACACCACATCTTCGATAAATTACAATAAGAGGAGGTGGAGGCCAAATCATTGTTTCTCATAGAGGGATGTATCACAAGTAAGAGGAAACTGGTTCAAGAGTATATAGACACATTTATATTATATGGAATCAAAATAAATAAAATTTTGGTGTCATTACAATAAAGTATCTACCAAATTAAAATTGGGAAAATTAATAAAATTATCAATTTATGGATAGTGAAAATAGAGACCATCATGGGTGTCTTAGAAAATTAATTTTTCCTTATCTCTGGTATTTCTTTTAAAATAATATTTTCATTCAATTATATTCATTCCTGATGGTTTATAATATAAACACTATAATGTTGATTTATTGTACAACCGTTGTTGAATTACTAGGTTGTGTTAATATTCTTAATTAATTTGTTCACTTTGATATTATATGTGTATGATTAAAGATTTTAAATTAGAGATAATATCAAATAACTATGTGGGTGTGGAATAACATGTTTTAGGGAATGTTTTGGGTAAATTTACTAAATGTAAACACTTATTAATCATGTATTAATATTTAATATTCAAATTTCATGTTTTTGCATATTTCTCATAATTAATTCACTTAACATTATCCATAGAAGAACCGGTATATGACCATGATATTAACATATATACATAAATAATATAAGGGTAAATATAAAAATTAATAAAATCCTTTGGTGACTCTTGAATCAGTTTAATATTGAGAATAACATTTCATAATCAACTATATTAAATAATGGAAATCTTGTGTAGGAAGGGAGTTATTAGTGTGAATGGTTAGTAATTGAAATATGTAATCAACGTCACTGAAATTAATATCATATAAGAAGAATGATAAGAGTAATTAACTCTCGAATTAGAAAGGGTTTTCAATCATTTTTAGGGAAATATAATCTTATCATTTCTATATCATTTAACATGAATTTATCTAAAGTATTTTACTAGTAGAGAAATATTCCAGGGTGGGGGACTAATAAAATTATTAATTTATATATTATTATCCAAAAATCTAATTTTTTACCACTAAATATTTCCCAATTCACTGTAATTTACTATATAATTCATATTTATATGAAATTTCATTTATATTACTAATAAAACTAAATAGTTTGATTTTAATTATTTAGGTGATAATATTTATATTTTTTGATGGATATAACACTAAATGGTGCGTTTTGATGTATTGTAAGTGAAAGGTGTGATTATAAACATCAAGTTATTTAATATTAAATAGATTTTTAATGACATAAAGGTCAACAAAAATAGTATAAATCCATTTACACATCCTATGTAACTTCCTAAGAATGTGAAAATATACCTAAGAGATCTGTGTTTCACTTAAATAGTGTATCCATTAGAAAATGATATATATATCCACACCTAAATGTATATGATTCTAGAAAATTATCTTCATCAACTCATTTGTAGAGATAAAATTAACATAAAAAATGAATCGTCTATTATCATAGTTAAATCAACTCAACATAGTATACATGGATGACATACTTGGTGAACTCCACTCAATCTAATTAACATTTGGAATATCTATTTTTGGGAGATGAAATATCATTCTAATGTATAAAGTGACACACTACTGCCACTATGTAATCCAACATATCCTCTACTAGTCATCCTGTCTTCTTACATTGTCAATGTTTTTAGTGAAAAAAATCCAAAAAATCTAATAAATTTTATTAAGGATATTTTAAAAACATGATACATATATAACATCATGAAAAAAAATATAGAACACCTATCTATTAAGGATGGATGAATGATCCAAGTTAAATTAATGAATGTATTATTATTCTGTCAAGGAATAATTTTACATAAATCTATATCCAATTAACATAATTAATTAAAACTGGTCCATGTGGAGGTTGTTCAATATGTGATAAAATGAAAATATTTTTTACGATACCCATGATACAAAGGCTTAGTAGAGAAACAAACACCTTTGATATATCTATACAAAAGAAATAATTTAAATTAAATCTAATTTATATATGTAAAAAATAATATCATTTGGGTTTATAATATTTCTAAAAAACTAGAATAGGGATGGTGATTAAGGGTGGTAACTTCTTAGGATTTCTCTAAGAATGCGATTTTTCTTATTTTATTTTTCTTCATTGATTTTCATTTAAAAGAATATAACATTATTTCCAATTATAATTTTTTATTTGATTTATATATTGTTTATTATTAGTATTAATCTAGGGGATTAGGTATTAGTTTGTGTTTTCTATAGTTATTAATATAATACTTTTCTGGTTTTTTGTTATAATGATTGAAGTCAATGAGGTAGTTCTACGGTTCAAATTGATTATTGTTTCCCACATATTCATCAAAAAACTTATTTTTATCCTACTTTTGTTCAATCAATGCTTCCCCTTATTATCTAATCTATAATATTATATGGACGGATGTTGCAATAGGGTATGATATTTCTTGATAGTCATCGATAGTGTGTTAATCATATCCTAAACCTTCAATTGTGTAATGTTTTGATGATATATTAACATGATCGATTCATGAAATCCTCCATAGAACATAAGAAGAAAATATATCATTCACACCAGAAAATTCATTGATTTGAAATCCTAAATGAAAAAGTTGGTTATATTAAGGTGACAAATATTGATCCATTCCTTTAAGAAATTATTTTATTTAGAAATTTATTTTATAGAAATAAAAAATAAACACATGTCTAGAAAATATAATAATGATCTACCAGATTTATTTTTAACACCCCATTAAATTTAATATTTATATTTCATTTCAACACATAGATCTCCATTATTTCGTACATTAGTTTCATTAAAAATAGAAAAGCTTAAAGAAAATTAACAACTGAGCATCACATTGAGTATGAGTTCAATTCCTCATTGAGGTATTAACTCGGTATTCCACTATATTTCATTCTCTTATAATTAATAATATTATTTCATAGGATCTATGATAATAAATATTAACACTACCTAACACTTTAGTTATATGATATCTTCCCATGATAAGTAGAATCTTATTTTTTATGTTAGGGTCACAGGAAGAAGAACTAAAGGAAACTCTTAAATTCAATGATCATGAAAATATTTTTAAAATTATATGTATTTATTTCCAATGAACACATCCCATTGAGAGAAATTTTATTATTAATGAAACTCCACCATTATATCAATAACTTAATTCATATGATGCAACCATGTGAGGGGATTACGCCTCCCTTATATACTCAATTCCATAAATGAATAGTATTACAAATATATAATCAAATCTCAATGTAACTCACTCAATATTTAAAACCTCAATCCCTTGCTCAATTAACATTTGATGATATTTAACGTTAATAAATTTTAATTTACTTAAAGAATTTTGATATATTCTCAATTTTTTATTTAAAATATATTTGTTATTTGAAAATAGAATTATCCTTAAAACTATTTTATTTTATTATTTTTATATATTTTATTTTTGTTAGATATATGAATTAAATAAGGGATTTTTAAATTGTAAATGTTGTCTTGGGAATCTATTTTTTCCATTTACGCTTAAATAGGGGAAATAAGACTATAATAATTTATGTGGAAGTCTATCGTAATGAATTTATGGTTAAAATATAGGAATCTGTTATGATTATAGATATGCCTTGTGTATATCATATATTTTTTTATCCATTAGTCCCTAAATAGTTATGAGTGATATAGGATATTGTGGAAAAAGGTGACCAATTATAAGTTGATTGGAAGGATTTTTATGGTATGTTTTTTAACTATATTATATTATTAGAGATGTTATTTATTTATGATAGAATCCATCAAACGATATTGAAATTCAATTTTTCATCTTTCTCTCTCTAAAATGTGTTATGGTGTGATTTATAATATGTGGTGTAGGTATATACCAAATTGTGTTGGAGTTGTGATATTTACTATGATTTTCTCCTTCAAACATGTTTCCTTCTAATATATAAAATAATGAATAACAAAATTATTTTTTCATGTTAAATGGGGGACCATTCGACTAACTAGAGGTTCTTTACTTCAATCCTAAGAGTTACATGGATATCAAGACAAGATGGAATGTGTAGTGAAAATTCCATATGTAGTTATATCAAAAGTTCATTATCATTTCAAATATCTTTTATTTAGATGATTTTTATATGGATTAGGAAATATAGATTATGGATGATTTTTCATGATGTAATTTTTTAGTTTTATCCGTAGGATCATTTTTTGTATAATTGGGATGATTTAAAAGAATAAATCTATGTAATATGGATTCTATTCATTCAATTATTAGTTAAGATTAACTGACAGTTTTTTATGTTGCTTCTTAAATTCATGGTTTTAGATTAAATTTTTTAGATAATTATATATAACATAAGTGAAAAATATGGTTTTTTGTATTTATGATAAATATATATTTTTTAAAATATTTATGAAAACCGTTTATTTTTTGATTTCAAAATAAATAAATTTAATCTCACAATGTTTTTATGAAACTTTCTTATATTAAATCATATTTTAATTTGAGATATGTTAATTTTTTGAATGTTACATGGAAATAATTTGAGAAAGTAAATTGTTTAAAATTAAATAAAATATATATATTCAAGTAATGACTATGGATTATTGAAATATAGAATGATAATGTACTTAATAATAAAGTATTGTGATAATTTACATAGATATTAAGTTCCATGAACTAGGGATGGACATTAATTGGTAACTACTTTGATAGATGTAGATATATTAAAGGTGATGTTGTGATCATATAATTGTATTTTTTTCATGTTGATCAATATTTTTCTAGAATTATATAGTTGATATAATGAATTAATATTCTTAAATTTTTGATGAACTATGAAGAGTTGCAATTATTTTTGGAAACATCTATCTAGGATGATTATTTAAAATAGATTTAATTTATGTTAGACCATTTATGAACTCTTATTTTTCAGTCTATTTATTTCATTTTCAAATAAATTGATTATATGTCTTTGATTAATTAGGAAAGGGAATTCATGGATGAAATTTAATAAAATCCTGTTGATTAAAGTGTTACACACTTATGCCCACACATCATAATGCATGTATAAATGTCATTAAGCGTGGAACATGAAATTATAATTCCATCTTGATTCTTAATGAAGGATAATTGGATCATTATTCATGGAGGGATTTGGTAGTGTTATCCTATACATTTTTTGGATGTTTATTTATCCAAGACAAATAGGTTGTGATTTTTAATTTTTTGTTATAGTGTGTCTTAGATCAATATTTTTATATTCTCTATAGTATATATACTCAGTTTATTTTAATTTTTTATTAAAATATGTTTTTTATTTTGAAGAGAATTTTATTTGAATTTGATATAATTTCATTTTCTTTTAAGAAAAACCATTCCCAAATGATTAATCTCAATACATAATCATTAATTTTTATACTATGGGGATTAGGGAATACACTTGATAGTCCATGTGTCAGTTTATCATGGTTTTGGGGATTTAAGTATTTAAATAATTCCATTATAAAATGGTATTAAATCATGGATTAAAGATGATTAATGTAATCTATAAAAGGTGTGAATATTATAATTCCAATAATATATGAAGTACCTATAAGAAGTAGTAACTAAATTCTTATAAAGAAACATGATTTACCATGGATTCGAAGTAAGATAATTGATTATAGGATTCTTTGTAATATGTTTGTTTATGATGAAAACCATTTTATGATGATTAATTTTAGGGGGTGAGATTTTGTAAACCATTCACATTGGGTTCACTACACCCGAATGATAACAAACAAGTTTATTTGTGGATTTGGAAACACCCAACAGTTCTATATACATGAGGTAACTACTTTATAATGGTAGGGACTTGTTTTCAATCTTAGAAAAAGATACTTAATAACTCACATTGGTCAAGAGAAATGTAGGATGAGCTCATTGCACCATTTTGGGGGGAATTGATTCATACATCGATACTCTCTTATGTATTTAAGAAATCACCATTGGTCCTTTATTAATACCCATATATAAACTGTGTTATCCATGAATTATCAATAAATTATTGTCTTTCTTTGAAGTTAAAATCACCAATATGTATATGAGGTTCTTCATTAATTGAGATATCTATGTGTATCTGAGGTTCTCCTTCAATGGTATCCTCTTATGGAATAATAAGATATTTTTTGGTCATTATTGTGATGATTTGGGTTTTCATCCACATAGTGGTATTCTCACGAGTGTTTCATTATCTGGGGAGATGGTATTTTATTTTATGTTAGAATCAGTCCCATGAGAAGGGATTTAAATGAATCCTTGTTAAAGGAATCCGACCCACATAATTCTGTTACACTAAATAGGGAACATAATACCTTTTAATGTCATATGATAAGGACCAAACCATACAGTTAACTATTAGTTTGCAAGGAAATCGTGGTGGAAGGTACCTAGTAAATGTATGTTGTGGATCTTATGCCAAAGAATCCCTGGAAACATTGAAGGGATATAGATTCCCATATTGAATAAGACCTGTATGGTAATTAGGAACATATAGAATAGATTTGATTTTGGGTTTTGGGTTTGGACCTCAGGGAGGCTTCCTGTGTTTCCAATTTGGACAGGAATCAAATCCCACATAGTTCAGTTGTGAGGACCCATTCCTATGGATTCTTTCTAAATGTTTCTCACAGAGTAGATCATGTACCATTGCGAGTATTTTTTTGGGGATTTCTTATAGAAAGTTATCCCCTAACAATTAAGAGATTTTTCTATTTCAGTTGGCCCTTACTCATTAGGAAGATTCCCATTGGATGAGTATGGTGATACAGATTCGAATTTCTTCTTATGTGGATTCCCTGGTGAATTAGTACAGCTTGGTTGGGTATTACTACTAAGGAGGATTATATTTTCTATGTTATGATTGTTGACTATAATTAATAGGTGTTCCATTAGGTTTGGTTGTGATTTTGTTAGGAATGATGCACAAAAGGTTTGGGATCATGTAGATGTAATGATAACCACCAATCTCTAAGACAACATGACTCCTTTCGATGTGAGAAACAAGCGAAAGTCGATGATATGAGATACCACATGATCTACTATCCCTAAGGTTAGATACATGGCCATGAGGACCCATGCTTATCGAGGCCCTCTAAAGGAAGAAAAGTTAAAGATCTAAGAAAATATTCTCTTCTAAATCATGCATCAAATTGTGTAGATTCCATGATTATAGACAACCTCTAATCCCATGTGTGTTATAATTGATTATTGGAACGGGAAATCAGAAGATCTATATAACCAATTGATCACCCATATGCAAGAGAAAGAGTCTGGGGATATGGGAGAAGAAGAAAGGGATTTGGTTGGCACATCCCCTCCTATATTAGTATCAATGATAGTAAGAACTGGGTACCAATATGAAAGCCACCCATGGAAATGGAGGAGGAATGAATAAATAAATAGGCATCCTACATAAATGTCTAGGGGATTACTTCTAGAGGAATTCTGTAAAATTGGTTTCAAGAGGAGGATTTCATTCCATGTCGAAGGGAATTTCAAATGTTTTCTTCTCCCTCACATTCAGGAACAAAAGGTACCTGGATTTGAGATGACTAGGTAAGGACATGGTTATAACACCAGTACCAAATACTAGGAGTTCCCTGACACTACTCCCAGAGTTTTGGTCCTCGTGACCAATGGAATGCATACCCACATTCACCAAAGGACCCAACTTTCTAGGAAGGACATGTAAGGAAAAAGTCTAACCAGAGGAATGCATACCCATATGAGAGACATGATGGGGAGACAATTTCCATGGTTTTGAATGTATAGAGGTTTCGTTGAAGGATTCTATTGTGTCCTAGTCAAACAAGGGATCCAATGGTTGAGAAGGGCTAGTATTGGTGTCTTAGAAGAGGGCCTGAAATGTTTTTTGTATAGGGTCTGTAATGGGAGAGCTAAGGGGATATATATCAAGGTATACCTATGTGGGATCTGATTACTTCACACATGTATTCCGACAAGAGCTGAACGTACATTGGGTGATTCACCGCCTAGGAAACAACACATGAGAGAGTCTTTTATCAAGGCTTATAGGGTCTCCACATGTGTTCTTAGGAGTGTCTCACATTGGTCCTTTGTTAGGTAATTCGACCTCAAAAAAGTGTTTTTAAACTATAATAGAAAGGGTTACTCATATAGTGACATTTATTTTAGACTCTGAGAGGACATTTGATCCACTAACCCCTTTAACTCCCTCTTCTTCATGTTTTGAATGGCCAATTGGAAGGTTTCGAATGGTCTGGGAGAATGACTAGGGAGAGAATAGGGTCATATATTCTTTGAAATTTTTCATCAATACAAATTAAGATCCCCATGGTTATATTGATATGAATATATTGTATTATAGGTTAAGTATATGGGTTGTATATGTTATTCACATAGGTTGATGTGTAGGTATATCACACAGGTTTATGAAAAGGTATGCCACATTGGACGATGTGAAGGTAACCTTCACATCGATCCAACATAGGGGTATCTACGCAAAGGGCCTTTGTTGAAGGGGTGAGGCCTTTGGACTTCATTTATCATATCCTTTTTTACTTTATTTATTTACCATTAACACATTTTCATCCATGTGAATAAATTGACTGTAACCCCCCCCCCTCAGGATTAAAACCAATCAAAATAATAGAGTCTAATCCTATGGTGAAGGGATAAAAAGGGACTATGGATCATAGAGGTCATTGACTTCAGTCACCTACATAGGCCTCCTATATTGGTCAGTTTCCTAAGTAAGATGCACATCAAGGTCACACATAGGGATATCATATCAATAAATATGTTCAATAGTTTTGGTGGGAAATCATCGCTCGTCTTTACCACAAATCTCATCATGTTTCATTTCACAAAGAACATCCTCATAAAAGTATTTTTATAATTAAATATTAATGCTGAAATGGTGTATAGAAAAATGTAGGAACTTGGTGCCAAAGACCATCCCAATCCAACTATCTAGGGGGGACTAGCTCATGTGGATCTTGAAAATACAAGTCTTCCAGAGCCTTCTATTCCAGGCACATTGCATACCTGAAAGAGTTCCCCTTTCCAGAAGGTTCTTACTCGAATTACTATTTTTGGGGACCTTAGGGAAGAATCCAGCCAAGCCACTGACCCATATAGGGGTATGTTTCACCAATTTCATTAATCATCCCCTACCCCTTCCATTTTTTATCCTCTTGAATATAAAAATTTATTATTATCTATGTATAGTTCCATCAAATTCTACGACCCAGACCGAGGTAGGAGATTACGAGCCAACACATCCATTTCTATAAAGTAAAGTTGTTACTACCCTAAAGGGAATGGAGAAGGGTGACTCATTGAGTACACATATCCAATAATAAACATCCCGCTATGAATTTTTATCTTAGATATATTATGAGACACGAAATTCCCTTCCCATTACATATTCCATGTCCTATAAGAACATATAGAATATAATCTATGAGACCAATTTTGATAAACTTCATTCATGTTTCAATATACATTCATTCATTTATGGTATGATGGGATATGGCATATTTTATTACCACATGATTCATTCCACTGAATGATGTCATCCGCAAATGGGAGGAGGAAAACAATCTTAAAAAGACATTCATAAATGCGAATCTTCTTATCATTACAGAAGATATATGAGTTGAATTATCCCAAGAATAGTCTAATCATGCTAAGAAGTCATTAGAATTTAGAAAATGGATTAATCATGAGAATATTAAAATACCCTTCCTTAAGTATGAACTTGATGCCTCCTAGAGGGATCTTATAAAACATCACAATTCCCAAGAAGGATCTCAAACCAAATGGTGGTTAGCAACTATAACCATTGTAGAGGAATATCATATGGATGAGGAGAATGAAGTAGTTCAGTTGGCCAGGATTTGTCTTGCAACAGATGAGCCTTGTGAGACCATTCAATAAATGAAGAGTTGTGTTTATTGTCATTTGTAATATGTGATGGAGAGATTCCATCATGGGGATGCTCCATTAATAATTTTTTGTCTCATAAATGAAAAATCACTTTTCTCCAAATCATATATCCCGTCATCCCATGTTTCATTCTGCAATTGAAACATAACATTGAAGCTGATTTCCCTTAGAATAGATCTTTTCATCAGTAGGTCATAACCACAATGATAGGGATGTGTAGATACTCTAATTTTTCTCTAAGCCTTGCTACCAAGTCAGCATAGTTAATTGTTTCTAGGGTTATATGGAAAAAATATTTCATCTTTTTCATCATCTCTATAATTTTTACCTATTTCTTTTATAAGGAAGATATAATAGGTGAAGCATGTTTTTTTAGTGATTTCACATTTCAGTTTTTCAGACTAACATGTCTTCTGTCTATTTTTTCTCAATTATTTGTTAAACCATATAGAGTACATTTTTAGTAATATGATTCTTGAATTTTATATATGGTTTCCTTTGTTGGTTTTTAACCTGGTGAGTACTTTGTCTCATTTTGTGCTCAGTTTAATCTTTTCCAAACCAGACTAATAAGACAAGTTTTTTAGTTTAAACAAAATTTACCAAAAGTTTTGAAATGGTAACCCAAATAAGGATTGTGGGATAAGAATTTTATGACATTAGTCAAATATACAAATATTAAATTTGAGAAATGATTTTCTAATTTATGAATGTAAAACATGATATTGGGGAATAGAATAGGTATCTCCAAACATGAATTTATAGCTGGTTAGTAAACCCGTTATTGGGGATACATTGTGAATAGAACACTGGGGTGTGTTATTGAATAGTCAAATAGTTGAATCCATTGGATGAAGATCCATAAAACTTTGTGGGTGAATTATGAAAATCCAAATGGAGAGAGTTTCAACATAGTTAAGAAAAGGAGTTCTCAGTAATTATGAATTTACATTTCTTATGGATGAAGAATGATTATGGGGATTAATATTTCTATTGGACATGATGGGTGGTTTTAAAAGTTATGGAATCTAAGAATGATGGGAATAACATTATTTGACATTAATATCAATATGGGAGTTCTCCAACATGAATATGGATTATGTGAAGGATGGTAAATTTTTGTTAAATTACTGATGTCATGGTGGATAACCCTTTTGAAAAGGGTTGATACATTGCGTAGTTTAATGTCATTCCTCCATGACGTTGACTGTGTAGTTTACCATCATACGGAGAGGACATTGCTGTATAGTTTAACAGATTGTGACTTTGAAACTATGTTGTTATGTTTGATATCATTAAGAAAGAACATTATTCTATATAGTTTAATATATCAACATAAGGAAATTTGGGGTTTATAATTTAATGTATTTATCATTGACCAGGGGGATTATAATTACCCTCATTAGGATATTCTATTTAATAATGTACCATCATTTTGTTGTATGAGTAGGGGAATGTTGTTAGGTATAATTTTGGGATCACTATATCTAAATAGTTTAATGAGGAAAATTATAATCGATATAGAGGAGGTATTTGAATAGAAAGTTGTTTTCATTGGTCGAAAAGCCCATTTTTTGGGATACATTATGAAAATACAACTGGTGAGTGTTACTATAATGTCAAAAAGTGGATTACTTTTGCTTAGAGGGCCCGAATTGTGGAAGAATTATATGAAAACAACTGGGGCATGTTATCACATAGTCATGAAAATGACACCTCAGAAATTATGAAGTTCTATTAATGATGGTCGAAGGATATTTATAGAGATTTGGATTTCCATTTAAATGCAGTTAGGATTGTGGATGGAATGTACCTCATTGTGGGAGGATCGTTTTATGTCAAAATCGCACATGAATGGGGGAAATGTTTTCTGGTGATGGAATGATCCGTATACAGGAAATATGATTCTTGTAGCTTTATGACATACAACTAAGACCACAACATTATTGACATAATATGTGATATATATCCCACCAGACAAAGGACATTGTGGAATACATCGAAAATGAGGTAGGATTTTGTAAACCATTGTCTGTGGGGTTCTCATATTTGAGAAAAAAAATAAGAGAAAAATATGAGAGGGAGGAAATAGTAATCCATGGTCTTTGGTTTTCTTTTATCAATAGAGGGGAAATGGGAAAAAAATCTAAAGGATTACAATGGACTGATTCAAACAAGTGGTTCCAATATAATTTTTTAAAAGCATATGATTATAAAAGATGGATCTCATAATTGTGAACATACCAATGGGTGAAACCTGTGTTTTTTAGGATACGTTATGTAATGAGAACAACAGCATGTAACTTCATACACAGATAGTGGAATCCTTCATCTGAAAGGCCCAACATTGTGGGTTACTTATCTATAGACAAAACATGCATGTTTCTACCCAAAAAGGTGAAGGATTCCTCATGTATTAGGCACATTAATGCTAGAATCTAGGGACATATTTTGAGGATATGAAGGTCTATAGTATTAGGTGTATGACGTTTTTAACAAATATGATCGAGTATAAAAGAGGTGTTTGGACCATTGTTTTCCACCATGTGTATAGTCATTTTCCTAGACCTGACTCATATGTAATTGTGGACATCTTTGATTCATTGTCGGACCCTTGAATGTGGGGACTGAAAATAAGAGTTCCTATAAGATATTTTTTTGTACACAAAATATGTTGAACTATTATATTCTTCATGGATGGGACTAGGACATGAGGCCTAGGTTTCACCACATATCTAACATGAATATGAATAAATAAATAAATTTTTCTTGAAAAACCATTCATTTAAGGTCATGTAGAAAGGATATTAGTTGTTTTGTTAAAAATTATTCATTCAGGATGTAAACTGTGTAGTTTAACATCGTGACGTAAGGATGAAGGTGGATCTACATGAAAAAAGAATATTTTGGCTAGACTATAGTATATTACCTGAGGGTAAATACATATATTTTTGAATAAAGCATCAATCAAGATGTTGTTCTGAAATGGATTCCCCATACAGATTGAATTTCTGTTTGGAGAAGGGGGTTCTTTCAATAAGATCTAACACATGCTGTGAGATCTTATTATGTATATCTTACCTATACATAGAAGAGTTATGGTATTTTCTGTATTATTTTGTTTCTTGGTGACTAATAGATGATCTGGATGTCACTGTGTATCTTATTAGAATGAGAATCAAAACACACATAGTTCTTGAGGAATAATGCAGTTTATTATCATACGATGAGGACGTGTGGTGTGATTTTTTAGGGTCTTTCATCCATAACCAAGATAACCCCAATGTGAATTGATGTGATTTATTCATTAAATTGGCACATTTTTAGATCAACAAAGCCCACATGATCTATGCTCAGTGTGAGAAACAAATAATGGAAAAGGCTTCATCCACCACACCAATGCAACACAAATAAATTGTAGGGTCATTTAGTTTTTTTGGTGGCTAGAATAAGATGTATGATCCGGGAGTAATAAGTATCCCATTTGAATATAAAAAAAGATATACATAGTTTTAATCTCTAATGATTATAATCTTCGTGTAGAAATGAAGAATAAGACCAAACATGAAATAAGTTAAATGTTGTGGTGGGGACCAAGAATGGAAACATGGTCATAACTACGTATCCAATGATGGTATGAATAAATCCACATGTATCTATTGAAGTGATAGTTTAGTTTACAGTCATGAAATGGGGACATTGGAAATGTAGTTTAATATATTATTGTATAGATGTGGGTCACCTAACATAGAAATGGAATATTGTACATTGACCCGGGTATAAGACCCATGAATCCCCATGTATCTAGTGGGATCATGACATAAGACACAAATCGTTATTTAGGTAATAATTTCCCATATTAATCGGGTATTGACATGGGGAAAATGAGGCTTTGATATTTTCATGAAATATGGCTAGGCCCAAGATTTAGGTCTTTTTCTCAATCTGTATATCATTGGAATGAGAATATTTCCATATATAGTTTTTGAAAAGATTCATGTGCTGGTATAATTCATACACATGGAATGAGTGGTGTTTTTTTATCACATATGAACATAGGATGAATGGTATGGTTGTCACTACATATATAATTCGAATGAAAATCAATCCCACATATTTCACGAATAAACGTGTTGTAGTGGTATAACCACTGAATACTATAATCTACTCAAACATGGAACAAAATGTTGCACATTATTATCTCATGAAAAAGGAAGTGAACCATGTAGTTATATTTCATGTGTTAAGGAAAAGATAATTTTGATGCATATACTTATGAAGGGGGATCAAGTGCTTCTACGTAGTGGAAATTTTATAACTGTGGCTTATGCAAGTGAGTTTTCAATCCTTAATTGAACACGTTTGGCCAGTAGGTCATGTCGACCTACTGAGGGGTTAGAGGAATATGATTGGGGATTACACCTGATATGGAGGCCCTATGCTAGGACAATGAGGACTGTCTTAGCTCATGGTATTTTTGGTGTTACTTAACATCAAATAAGAGATAAATAAAACAATTACTTTAATATCATGTAGTAGGGATGAATGGTATCTTTTAGTTTTGGTTCATATGAAAATGAATATGTGTCATCTAGTTTATCGTCATGTGGCAAGGATGATGATGTCACATAGTTTAACACCCTGAAGCACAGAAGTATGTAACTTTTGATTAGAAAAAATATTTCTTTTAAGACATTGAATTTTGTGGGGTTAGAACAAGCTCTACATCCATTAAAATTAAGAAAAATGCTTCATTAGAGTGGACCCTATCTTTGGAGTATGGCCCCTCAAACTTTGACACAATATTTGGAGGCTTTATTACCAATACCAATTATTCATGGTGAAATAAACTAAGGTGGAACATCTAGTAAAAATCTCACACTATCAGAATTTAATGTCCTACAAGCCATATAGGGTATAAAATCTTTTCTCATCATGCTACTCTAGTTCATCAAATCATTTTTGGGATTTCTCGTTTATGGATAGATGATCATAGATTGTAATATAAAGTAATGTAAATTAAACCTTAATGGGAATGTGTAAATACCTGAGATTATTATGATATAGATTCCTTTTAATTTCTTTAAAGTCTTGTGTTGTACGCTAAAAAATTATTAGATTGCACCACATAAAACACTGACATAGCTTGTGGATTACAATACTCTATTATTGGCATGTGTTACACAAAATTTCATGTTCTTTTTATATATTTCATTTCCTGAAAAAACCGACATTAAGGGGAGAACTAAATATTATTTTGCTTTCTTAAAACCTAGTCATTTTAATAGTTAGTATGAACAAATGAATTATGAATATATTTAGCACACACACATATATAAATATTTATTTGTTTAGAAATGAATTATAAATGAAAATAAAATCCTTTTAAAATAAAAGGAAATGTTTTTTCTGAAAAACTATTTGAATTCAAATTAGTGATCTTATGAAATTATAAAATAAATATTTGTGTATTTTATTAAATCAATATTTTTGTAATATATCTAGTATAATATTTAAAATCCATCTTAGATTTTTTCTAGACATGATATCAGAAATAATTCATTTTTCACGTAAAAGAAGTATTTTTTCCAAAAAATGCTATTTTACCACCTTTTGATGGCACACCCATTTTAAATATAGTATTTGGTTCTTTATTATATTATATTAAAAAATAAAATTCTCATTTGGAATTGGTTCATCAATATTTATTTTGGACAAATATTTGGTATTTTTATGATAGCTTTCATATTATAATGAGTAGTGAAAAATACGATATTTTAATTAAAAAATACATTTTCATATAATTTATTTATATTGTTAGATTATCATTTTAATTGGTAATAAATTATAATAAGGTTTTTTAGCATTTAATCCATCTTTGTCCATTTTATGTAATTTTACATTCCTGTTTGAAATAAACACATGTCAATCTTCGGATAGTTTATATTTAGAAAAACCGTTCTCTCATTCCCTAAAAGAGATGAATTTAAATTTAATTACAAACATATCTCTGTTTTATATATTTAAAAAAATAAATAAATATTTTCAATTAGTGGTCCCAAATAATTGTAATTTTATACTTTTAGATTTTGGATATAATTAATAGAAACTACAATAATATTTATTTAACACGGTTGAAGATATATCGGGTAATTTTGGTAACAAATTAATTTGATAAGGACAATACAATTACCCTAAAACATTAAATATTACTACTGGATGAGTAACCATCGACACTTATCTCTTAATCATCTAAATTGACTCATTTAAAGGACTTTTTTACAAAAACATAATATAAATATTAGTAATATAAGTGAAAGTTAAATGAAAGTGACAGAATGTAACTATCATATATCTTATAAGTATAATAATTTTAATATAGTGGTCAACATGATAAATCTTAAATAATGAATAGTATCCAAAAATATAATAAAATTATATATAACATGGTAATTTATTTTGAATTTTTATAGATTAAATAGATACCTTAATTTATATTACAATGATGATATAGAAATTTTTTAATTGATGAAAAATCAATAAAATAATTATAATTAAAATAATAATTATAATTGAAAGACTAAAAACATGATTATATTTTATTGGTAGATTATATGTCAACCAAAAGCTTTCAATGTATTGGTTATTTACCATTTTGAGCCTTATAGAAGAGATTATAACACTTATATTATTTTTTGTAAAGTGATGTTAAACTTGTCACATTCATCTTTTAAAAAATATAGCATTTTTAATGTTGAATTTTATAGGATATATATTTTACAATAAGTTTTATAATGAGATATAGAGAAATATTGTCATAATAGTATTTTAGTTTTAATTTTTACCCAACAATTATGTATATTAAATAATTACACAATATTGATGTAGTACTTATTTTATTAATGGAAATATCTAATTAATGTTTTTAAATCTATTAAAATAAATACAATATGGGATGATTCATATATACAATTAATTTTTTATATGAAATTGACTCTATAAGGATGTAATAAAATATTATTCTTGCGGTTAACATCTTATCTTGATATTTTTAATAATCCAGAAATAGAATATTGTCTAAACTGACACTATTCATATTTTGTCAAAATAATGTATTATTAAATAATTTATAAATAAAAATACATTTTAAAAAGTTTACAAAAATTATTATACGGTGTAAAAGTTTCTAAATTATTCATTTATGGTCTAATTTAGATCACATAAGTGAATGTGCTACCCTTTTAATATTAAAATATTTGTTGCCATAGATAAAAATTAAATAGAATAACTATTTGTTAATTAAAAGGATAAAAATTACATTGAAAAACAAAATTGTATAAAATTTATTTTTTGATTATATTACATACATTTCTCATATAATATTCTAAAATAGTAAATTTTGTAGGTTTTTGGATAGTTTTTTATTTCATTATAAATTCATATTTATGGAGAATCTTTAGGTGTCGCTAACTTCAATTATAAAAGGGAACATCCTCCCTCATTTATTAAAATAATTTTGAGACATAAATATCATCAATACCCTGAAAATTTACCTTAAATTTTTTCCTTCTCACATTTTAGAGGTTATTTTATTCTCAAAATACCAACTCTAGTGCCTTAACAAGAGATATGTAGGTAGACTTTTTAAGAAGAGGTAATCTCATTTAATGACTATCTCAAGATCATTTATTCATCAACATCCAATTACATTGTAGTTTCAATTATAAAGTAATAAATATAGTATAACCTATACACCAATATGTTATTATGGTCATGGAGCAACTATATTATATATTCAATGCATCCCATTAAAAATGTATTCAACACTTGTTTGTACATACAGTTTACCATTTACACACCGTGGTGAAATCATTATTCACCACCACCTGACATCGATGTGTATAACTGTAACACCCTAGGTAAATAAGGAATATGACATTTTCATATTTATCCATATTTGAGAATAAAATATTAATATGACTTTAAAGGGGACGCTATGCTCGATGGCGTACCCAACACGCAACAACGGGTTTCTTGGGAATCTTACGTTGCACTCTAATAATAAAATAATATTATTTTAAATGGTAGTTAACATGTAACCGTTGTAATGGCGGTAATGGATATAAATAACTAAAATATTATTATATATGTTTTTAAATGTTTTTACATTTATCCAATAAAGGATAGAGGCTTAAAATACGGAAAGAATTCAATTTTAGGCATATATGCCCTAGTTTTCACTAAAGGTTCACTTATCGCCTTTTGATGGCGAACCATCATTAAATATAGTTTTGTTCACTCTTATACATTCTATTTGACCAAATAAAACTCTTCTTAAGAATCGGGACATCAAAATTTACTTTGTGTAAATTTGTGGTATCTTTCCGATAAAGTTCATTTTTTTAATGAATAGTGTAAAATGTTGTATTTTAATTCAAAAACTATTTTTAATATAATTTATTTATATGATTAGATTATCTTTTAAAGTGGTTTTAAAGTGAAATTAGAAAATATTTTTACCATTAAATCCAATAGTGGTCATTGGAATTAATTTCACTTTGAAATCAGACTTAAACTAGTGTCAATCTTTTGATACTTATTGTTTTATAAAAACACACTATTTGCTCTGACAGCGGGAATTAATTATTAAATTAATTAATGTGACTAATATGTTTTGAATTTTGTAAAATAGACTTCATTTTTGAATTCAGAATATCAAATATATCTTAGGGTGAATTTTTGGTAATTTTCTGAAAAACTTCAATTTTTGATGAATAGTGAAACCACTAAGTGGTACTTATAAAAACTGATTTTTCATTTAAATGAAATTTTGCCATAATTGTGTTTTGATTTTCAAAAATCCGACATACATGGTTGTCATTAAGAAGTAAAATGTGGTTCAATGAGATTAAAATAATTTTTTGGTGAATAGTAACTTATTAAGTTTTTAATCGCGATTAGTTGTAATTAGTGTAGTTTAAGGTAAAAATGATATTATAAGAATGTGAAAACACCATGACACTTGTCCTACAACTATTGGGTGAGTCATGGCCGACCAAGAAAAGCCATGGGCCAACTTGGGGACCCCATGGAGCCACTTTAGTTGGAAAATGACATTAATATATTTTTATTTAATGTTAAAGTGAAAATGACACTAACATAAATTGTTTTACTAAAATAATTTTTAAGTGGGGTTATATAAGTCCAAAGTTTGATTATAAATAGTCATTGGAAATATAAAAAGATTTTCTACATCATAGTAATTGTTTTATAATTTTTAGACATTAAATAAATTAAATTATTTATGACATAATAATGATGCATCGATAACATCATTATTTGACGATTTAAATAAAATGGAAAGATAATGTATAATCTATGAACTACACATGTCCAAAACTTATTGGATGAGTGGATTTCGAACCCTTATCACCTTATCCACTAATGCTATCAATGTGGGACCTTGTAAAACCGAAACACATTTTTAAATAAAGTAATATTTCATTACTTTCCAAAAGTGCCCCTCCTCTCCTCTTATAAAAGGCCCCCACCTCTACCTCATTTCACACACTCCTCAAGCCTTTGTCTCGGAAAACCCCTGCCCATTGACTCTCTCCACATACCTCTCTTAATCCTAGAGGATTCCCTTTGGTAATAATCCTTTCAAAGGAAGCCTTTAGGCTCAAATCAAAAGGAGTTACACTTTTAAAGGTAATTCATTCTCTCTTGTTCATTTGTTTTATTTTGCTTCTCCAACCCTCTAAACTCTTTTTATTTACTTATTTTGTAACAACACCAGTATATTCAATATACTAGGATGTTGTTATAAGATTTATTCAAGCTACACTCTCACAAAACTACATCAAATGGTTAAAGAACATACGGTTTCCGTGGATTGTGAAATTCTGCCTCCCGAAACGATGATTGTTCAATACTCATTTAACACCTTCAAAGGTGGCCATTATGATGTCACTATTTTTATATATGATATATAATATGTTTATGTTTTATTTATTCTTCTGTATTTTTCATTTTTGTCTTACCTTTATGGCTTCCATTATGGGTATACGCGATATCTTCATTTAAGGAAGTGCGGACTACCGCCCCCTCAAAGTGATTTGATTCATTAAATACCATATGTGGGATGTATAAAGGATGGAAATCTGATATTATATATGATATTATACTGGAATTATAATATACCTTTATATCATGAGTATTCCATTCTATAAAATACGAAATAGAAATGAAAGTAGCGTTCATGCGTACGTACGGCTTACCATCTCCATGAACGGTGCATTTCATTTCTTACCTCTAAATGATTATGTAATGTTATAAATGCATGCATGTACTGGATATATATGAAATATATGATATATACATCATGAATACAATTCTGGATATAATAAACATTTGGCCACACGAACAACATGTAATTGTAAGAAGTCCACTTTCGACTTAAGAACCAAATATCGGCAAAACAAATATTATTAACTTAAATGATTACATAATGTTAATGACATGGTAATAAGTGGTATAAAAGGAATAATGAACTTGAAAAAGGTTCTTAAAGAAGTAGAAATTAACTCAAGTTTATTATTCAGGAGATTAAAGAACGATCGAGTCAAGTCGGACCCAAGGTAATGGATCCTACTCCTCTCTTTCTTTTTAAGTATACACTTTTATGTCATTCCTTTTAAAGCTCATATTTCATGTTATTGGGATGACCTTTTATATTACACTTACTGTAAATTTTATGTTCATGTGATGAGAGACCCTATTCTCTCTCATCAATCCATTTTGGATGTTTTGAGTGGCGCCGTTAGGCTGCCGAATTTTCGTAAGGGATTTTTCATCTCACTTTTATTCTCGTGAGATTTATGCTACATTTTCCACAAATTCCATTGAGTGGTGTATGTAATGACCATTATTCTACTATTTGTGTAATATAATTTCGTTTATGAGTATTTACATCAATGATCTATTTTCCTTCTTTCATGGGGTGTATGTTTTGAAAGATACCCAAGTCGGTAAGGGAACCTTTCACCCTCCTCTTTTTTTAAAAGACTTCTTTTGTTGGGTCTTTTAATTTACATATTGTTATGTTGGGATATGTTCTCATATATCCTTATTGATGTAAATTTTTTGTCCAAGTGATGAGATACACTTTTTATCTCTCATCAACTCATTTTGATGTGATGCTGTTAGGCTGTCAAGGGAACTTTTTTAACCCAATTTCGATTTCTTTGGGTTCAACATGTAGTCATTGAATATGTCATCCATTGAATATGTGTGAATGAACTTTTATTTTTTTACACTTAATATAAACTTATATTGGGTGTATTTATATTTGTCACACACATTTTTGAGATTGATTTGTCCTTAATTTAAGGATACATTCTTTATAAGGGATTTCATCACATTTGACATTTCTATTGAGGGTTCATTGTTGTTATGCACCAATTCACTCTTATATGGTGTATATACTATCCTTTGAAGTATTATATCATGAATCCATTTATTCTCATGATATTATAAAGTTCTGAATAAATGTTATTCATCAATTATTGTATTCAAGTGTCTCTGATTTTGGTAAAACCCCTTTAACGAAAATATCGTTTTAAATGTTTTAATTATTTGTTCTTATTAATATCCATGTTTTCAAAATGGTTTTAAGGATTTATTTATATGGATATTAATGGTTTAAAATTTTAATCTTCAAGGTGGTGTAGGACACTTTGATTCAAAAATCTCTTTGTTAAATGGTTTTGGAAATGGTTTCTTTTTGAATGGATTCAATATTTCAATATACTAAAATGTTATATTGTGATTGAAATATGGAAATGTTATGTTTCCTTTATACATGTTTTATGTGACACATTTATGTTATGGTTCTTGGGCATTGTTATGAAAACGGGTGGTTCCGTGATAAACTAAGGGCGGGTGAGCCCGTTATAGCTCTCCAATGCATTGGGTAACGCGAAGGAGTGAAACGTTCAGGTTTCTCCGAAGAGATTTAGGGAATATACTGTGATGGGTATTCCAAACGTAACCAGGAGGGTTACTCCCTATGTAAGAATGTTATGAATGCCTCAAGTTACCTTTTTGTCTTATGATTTCTATGATTTAGTCATGATTTGATGAGGTATGAAAGTGCCTTTGTTTTATGGGTAAAGTATGATTTCATTCTTATGTATATATGAACTCATGTTTCCTTTCCATATTTTTATAACCCTTACTGAGCTTTTTATGCTCATCCCATGTTTTTGAAATGTTTTTCACAGGTCAAGGGAAAGGTACATGATGAGATGATAGTGTCAAGGATGTGTCAAGAAAGAACATGTGTTTAATTTTAAATAGGTTTCCGTTGATGGGAAGAATGAATATTGTCTTTTATGTAACCACTTTGTTTAAATGTGGAATGTAATGAATGTTTCATGATATAATTCTCTAAAACTCTAAACCTGAAAAGATCCTCAATGTGTAATCTTGTAATAACTCAAGATTAAGTAAGGTTTAAGGCTGGGGCCTTATAGTTGGTATCAAAGGTCGGTTTAGATAACTTTAGAGGTTAGGGTATTCTTTAAGCATAAGTGACAATTACCATAATGGTTCGGATTTCAGAAAGAGTCATAGTTTTAGATAAAGTGAATGAGTAAGTGTATCTTAGTGTTTACCTTCCTCATTAGTGCATGATGGTTTTGTTGATATACTCACACTGACATTTCTATTTTTAGTGAATGGCTGGATCTAGCAGGCACCAAAGTGACAATGGGTTTCAAGGAAACTGTGGTGGTTCTCTGATTAAGATACTGGATGAGATGGGGGATTCAATGAGGAATCTCATAGTTGTTCTAAACAAACTATCAAGGAGTCATGATCAACCACTTCAACCTTGGTGAGTTCTCTAATGCATCATATACGAGATGGCCAACTCAATGTGGAAATTCAGGTAATAATTATTAAGGTAACCATTAGGGTTTATATGATCCTTACTTTTTAGGTAATTGTGGGTTACTCTATGATATGATGGAAAATGAAAGGAATGAGATAAACTTGAGGTTAAAATATGTTATGATTATTCTTGAAGATTTTATCTCATTTTGGGGAATGTTTTAAGAATTATATAGTTTTGGAAAAAGGACAACACGCAGACCGTGTGACATCCCGTCGCATCGGACAAAGCTGCGGGAATCGAACCCACAACCAAAGTGCGAATGGTATTTATCGCCTACCACTGGACTACGTGAAGTCCCTGGTTAGTTTGAATGATTCTTTCTGGTTATATGATTTTATGAATTAGGAGTAAGATGATTTTGGGTTATTTATGAAAATGATTAACCTATCATGGAGGATATGTGATTAGGTTAATTACTTTTCAATACGAGACTTTAGGACCAACTAATGTTGTTTGGAGATAAATGTTACGATTTAACTTGGAAGACTATGTGACTAAATCCTTAAAATGTTTGGGTTTCAATCTTATATTGGTTTACTTTGAGGAATTTTTATGGACAAATTTGTTTAACGGATGGTCCTCGTTGAACTTTGGATTTTGTTGGACAAATTTTGGAGATTAAGAATAGATTTTCTTTTTATAAAGGGTTATCCTTTTCTGGATTATCTGACCTTGTACTAACATTTTTGGTTTTGGTTATGGTTAAGGTCTAATGATATTGGAAGTATATAGTTCTCTTTTTTGGATTAGGTGATTCTCTAGAAGTTGATTATAGTACTCTTAATGTGAACAAGTCTTCCTAAATAATCGTCTTTTGGAGAAAATATGAGTTTGTGTAAGGAATCTAATAAAAGTTGAAAGTCAATATGATAAGTGATTATGTTTCCTTATGAATAAATTCCTCAATAAAAAGTAACTTAAAACAAAAATGTTGTCTATTAACTTTTCCTACTGGGGAATCGAATACCGTTTAACCCATCACAAGTTTGTGATTTTCTCATGGTTAACTTTCTCTTAAAAATGTTTTCTATCACTCTCCATCAGAACATGACCCTTTGTTTTTTCCTCCATGTCCATATTTTCATACTTGGAATCCTAGTATGGGTTAACTCGGGTGACCTTTATACTTATCTCTCTTTATTTTAAAGTGATTGTTTTACCGACTCTGTTCTGATGTGGGACGTTCAAGGATGTTTCCAAGCGCAATATTAAAATTGCGTGGTCACAATTCCCAAAAGGGGGGAAGGATGTAACACCCCAGGTAAATAAGGAATATGACATTTTCATATTTATCCATATTTGTGAATAAAATATTAATATGACTTTAAAGGGGACGCTATGCTCGATGGCGTACCCAACACGCAACAACGAGTTTCTTGGGAATCTTACGTTGCACTCTAATAATAAAATAATATTATTTTAAATGGTAGTTAACATGTTACCGTTGTAATGGCGGGAATGGATATAAATAACTAAAATATGATTATATATGTTTTTAAATGTTTTTACATTTATCAAATAAAGGATAGAGGCTTAAAATACGGAAAGAATTCAATTTTAGGCATATATGCCCTAGTTTTCACTAAAGGTTCACTTATCACCTTTTGATGGCGAACCATCATTAAATATAGTTTTTTTCACTCTTATAAATTCTATTTGACCAAATAAAACTCTTCTTAAGAATTGGGACATCAAAATTTACTTTGTGTAAATTTTTGGTATCTTTCCGATAAAGTTCATTTTTTTAATAAATAGTGTAAAATGTTGTATTTTAATTCAAAACCTCTTTTTAATATAATTTATTTATATGATTAGATTATCTTTTGAATTGGTTTTAAAGTGAAATTAGAAAATATTTTTACCATTAAATCCAATAGTGGTCATTGGAATTAATTTCACTTTGAAATGAGACTTAAACTAGTGTCAATCTTTTGATACTTATTGTTTTATAAAAACACGCTATTTGCTCTGACAGCAGGAATTAATTATTAAATTAATTAATGTGACTAATATGTTTTGAATTTTTTAAAATAGACTTCATTTTTGAATTCGGAATATCAAATATAGATTAGGGTGAATTTTTGGTAATTTTCTGAAAAACTTCAATTTTTGATGAATAGTGAAACCACTAAGTGGTACTTATTAAAACGGATTTTTCATTTAAATGAAATTTTGCCATAATTGTGTTTTGATTTTCAAAAATCCGACATAAATTGTTTTCATTAAGAAGTAAAATGTGGTTCAATGAGATTAAAATAATTTTTTGGTGAATAGTAACTTATTAAGTTCTTAATCGCGATTAGTGGTAATTAGTGTAGTTTAAGGTAAAAATGATATTATAAGAATGTGAAAACACCATGACACTTGTCCTACACCTATTGGGTGAGTCATGGACGACCTAGAAAAGCCATGGGCCAACTTGGGGACCCCATGGAGCCACTTTAGTTGGAAAATGACATTAATATATTTTTATTTAATGTTAAAGTGAAAATGAAACTAACATAAATTGTTTTACTAAAATAATTTTTAAGTGGGGTTATACAAGTCAATATTTTGATTATAAATAGTCATTGGAAAGATAAAAAGATTTCCTACATCATAGTAATTTTTGTATAATTTTTAGACATTAAATAAATTAAATTATTTATTACATAATAATGATGCAGCGATGACATCATTATTTGACGATTTAAATAAAATGGAACGATAATGTATAATATATGAACTAAACATGTCCAAAACTTATTGGATGAGTGGATTTAGAACCCTTATCACCTTATCCACGAATTCTATCAATGTAAAACCTTTTAAAACCGAAACACATTTTCAAATAAAGTAATATTTCATTACTTTCCAAAAGTCCCCTCCTCTCCTCTTATAAAAGGCCCCCACCTCTACCTCATTTCTCACACTCTTCAAGCCTTTGGCTCGGCCAACCCCTGCCCATTTACTCTCTCCACATCCCTCTCCTCATCCTAGAGGATTCCCTTTGGGCAGAATCCTTTCAAAGGAAGCCTTTAGGCTCAAATCAAAAGGAGTTACACTTTTAAAGGTAATTCATTCTCTCTTGTTCATTTGTTTTATTTAGCTTCTCCAACCCTCTAAACTCTTTTTATTTACTTATTTTGTAACAAAACCAGTATCTTAAATATAGTAGGATGTTTTTATAAGATTTATTCAATCAACACTCTCACAAAACTACATCAAATGGTTAAAGAAAATACGGTTTCCGTGGATGGTGAAATTCTGCCTCCCGAAACGATGATTGTTCAATACTCATTTAACACCTTAAAAGGTGGATATTATGATGTCACTATTTTTATATATGATATATAATATGTTTATGTTTTATTTATGCTTCTGTATTTTTCATTTTTGTCTTACCTTTATGGCTTCCATTATGGGTATACACGGTATCTTCATTTAAGGAAGTGCGGACTACCACCCCCTCAAAGTGATTTGATTCGTTAAATACCATATGTGGGATTTATAAAGGATGTAAATATGATATTATATATGATATTATACTGGAATTATAATATACCTTTATATCATTATTATTCCATTCTATAAAATACGAAATAGAAATGAAAGTAGCGTTCATGCGTACGTACGGCTTACCGTCTCCATGAACGGTGCATTTCATTTCTTACCTCTAAATGATTATGTAATGTTATAA
The DNA here is from genome assembly GCA_963277665.1 of Viscum album. Taxonomy (NCBI): domain Eukaryota; kingdom Viridiplantae; phylum Streptophyta; class Magnoliopsida; order Santalales; family Viscaceae; genus Viscum; species Viscum album. Next base: position 1,508,077,253 of record OY728129.1, read on the forward strand.
ATGCATGCATGTACTGGATATATATGACATATATGATATCTACATCATGAATACAATTCTGGATATAATAAACATTTGGCCACACGAACAACATGTAATTGTAAGAAGTCCACTTTCGACTTAAGAACCAAATATCGGCAAAACAAATATTATTAACTTAAATGATTACATAATGTTTATGACATGGTAATAAGTGGTATAAAAGGAATAATGAACTTGAAAAAGGTTCTCAAGGAAGTAGAAATTAACTCAAGTTTATTATTCAGGAGATTAAAGAACGATCGAGTCAAGTCTGACCCGAGGTAAGGGATCCTACTCCTCTCTTTCTTTTTAAGTATACAATTTTATGTCATTCCTTTTAAAGCTCATATTTCTTGTTATTGGGATGAACTTTTATATTACACTTACTGTAATTTTTATGTTCATGTGATGAGAGACCCTATTCTCTCTCATCAATCCATTTTGGAAGTTTTGAGTGGCGCCGTTAGGCTGCCGAATTTTCGTAAGGGATTTTTCATCTCACTTTTATTCTCATGAGATTTATGCTACATTTTCCACAAATTCCATTGAGTGGTGTATGTAATGCCCATTATTCTACTATTTTTGTAATATTTTTTCGTTTATGAGTATTTACATCAATGATATATTGTCCTTCTTTCATGGGGTGTATGTTTTGAAAGATACCCAAGTCGGTAAGGGAACCTTTCACCCTCCTCTTTTTTTAAAAGACTTCTTTTGTTGGGTCTTTTAATTTACATATTGTTATGTTGGGATATGTTCTAATATATCCTTATTGATGTAAATTTTATTTCCAAGTGATGAGATACACTTTTTATCTCTCATCAACTCATTTTGATGTGATGCTGTTAGGCTGTCAAGGGAACTTTTTTAACCCAATTTCTATTTCTTTGGGTTCAACATGTAGTCATTGAATATGTCATCCATTTAATATGTGTGAATGACCTTTTATTGTTTTACACTTAATATACACTTATATTGGGTGTATTTATATTTGTCAGACACATTTTTGAGATTTATTTGTCCTTAATTTAAGGATACCTTCTTTATAAGGTATTTCATCACATTTGACATTTCTATTGAGGGTTCATTGTTGTTATGCACCAATTCACTCTTATATGGTGTATATACTGTCCTTTGAAGTATTATATCATGAATCCATTTATTCTCATGATATTATAAAGTTCTGACTAAATGTTATTCCTCAATTATTGTATTCAAGTGTCTCTGATTTTGGTAAAACCCATTTAACCAAAATATCGTTTTAAATGTTTTAATTATTTGTTCTTATTAATATCCATGTTTTCAAAATGGTTTTAAGGATTTATTTATATGGATATTAATGGTTTAAAATTTTAAGCTTCAAGGTGGTATGCGACACTTTGATTCAAAAATCTCTTTGTTAAATGGTTTTGGAAATGGTTTCTTTTTGAATGGATTCAATATTTCAATATACTAAAATGTTATATTGTGATTGAAATATGGAAATGTTATGTTTCCTTTATAAATGTTTTATGTGACACATTTATGTTATGGTTCTTGGGCATTGTTATGAAAACGGGTGGTTCCGTGATAAACTAAGGGCGGTTGAGCCCGTTATAGCTCTCCAATGCATTGGGTAACGCGAAGGAGTGAAACGTTCAGGTTTCTCCGAAGAGATTTAGGGAATATACTGTGATGGGTATTCCAAACGTAACCAAGAGGGTTACTCCCTACGTAAGAATGTTATGAATGCCTCAAGTTACCTTTTTGTCTTATGATTTCTATGATTTAGTCATGATTTGATGAGGTATGAAAGTGCCTTTGTTTTATGGGTAAAGTATGATTTCATTCTTATGTATATATGAACTCATGTTTCCTTTCCATATTTTTATAACCCTTACTGAGATTTTTATGCTCATCCCAAGTTTTTGAAATGTTTTTCACAGGTCAAGGGAAAGGTACATAATGAGATGATAGTGTCAAGGATGTGTCAAGAAAGAATCTGTGTTTAATTTTAAATAGGTTTCCGTTGATGGGAAGAATGAATATTTTCTTTTATGTAACCACTTTGTTTAAATTTGGAATGTAATGAATGTTTCATGATCTAATTATCTAAAACTCTAAACCTGAAAAGATCCTCAATGTGTAATCTTGTAATAACTCAAGATTAAGTAAGGTTTAAGGCTGGGCCTTACAGTTGGTATCAAAGGTCGGTTTAGATAACTTTAGAGGTTAGGGTATTCTTTAAGCATAAGTGACAATTACCATAATGGTTAGGATTTCAGAAAGAGTCCTAGTTTTAGATAAAGTGAATGAGTAAGTGTATCTTAGTGTTTACCTTCCTCATTAGTGCATGATGGTTTTGTTGATATACTCACACTGACAATTCTATTTTTAGTGAATGGCTGGATCTAGCAGGAACCAAAGTGACAATGGGTTTCAAGGAAACTATGGTGGTTCTCTGATTAAGATACTGGATGAGATGGGGGATTCAATGAGGAATCTCATAGTTGTTCTAAACAAACTATTAAGGAGTCATGATCAACCACTTCAACCTTGGTGAGTTCTCTAATGCATCATGTACGAGATGGCCAACTCGATGTGGAAATTCAGGTAATAATTATTAAGGTAACCATTAGGGTTTATATGATCCTTACTTTTTAGGTAATTGTGGGTTACTCTGTGATATGATGGAAAATGAAAGGAATGAGATAAACTTGAGGTTAAAATATGTTATGATTATTCTTGAAGATTTTATCTCATTTTGGGGAATGTTTTAAGAATTATATAGTTTTGGAAAAAGGACAACACGCAGACCGTGTGACATCTCATCGCATCAGACAAAGCTGCGGGAATCGAACCCACAACCAAAGTGCGACTTGTATTTATCGCCTACCAATGGACTACGTGAAGTCCCTGGTTAGTTTGAATGATTATTTCTGGTTATATGATTTTATGAATTAGGATCAAGATGATTTTGGGTTATTTATGAAAATGATTAACCAATCATGGTGGATATGTGATTAGGTTAATTACTTTTCAATACGGGACTTTAGGAGCAACTGATGTTGTTTGGAGATAAATGTTATGATTTAACTTGGAAGACTATGTGACTAAATCCTTAAAATGTTTGGGTTTCAATCTTAGATTGGTTTACTTTTAGGAATTTTTATGGACAAATTTGTTTATCGGATGGTCCTCGTTGAACTTTGGATTTTGTTGGACAAATTTTGGAGATTAAGAATAGATTTTCTTTTTATAAAGGGTTATCCTTTTCTGGATTATCTGACCTTGTACTAACCTTTTTGGTTTTGGTTATGGTTAAGGTCTAATGATGTGGGAAGTATATAGTTCTCTTTTGTGGATTAGGTGATTCTCTAGAAGTTGATTATAGTACTCTTAATGTGAACAAGTCTTCCTAAATACTCGTCTTTTGGAGAAAATATGAGTTTGTGTAAGGAATCTAATAAAAGTTGAAAGTCAATATGATAAGTGATTATGTTTCCTTATGAATAAATTCCTCAATAAAAAGTAACTTAAAACAAAAATGTTGTCTATTAACATTTCCTACTGGGGAATCGAATACCGTTTAACCCATCACAAGTTTGTGATTTTCTCATGGTTAACTTTCTCCTAAACATGTTTTCTATCACTCTCCATCAGAACATGACCTTTTTTTTTCCTCCATGTCCATATTTTCATACTTGGAATCCTAGTATGGGTTAACTCGGGTGACCTTTATACTTATCTCTCTTTATTTTAAAGTGATTGTTTTACCGACTCTGTTCTGATGTGGGACGTTCAAGGATGTTTCCAAGCGCAATTTTAAAATTGCGAGGACGCAATTCCCTAAAGGGGGGAAGGATGTAACACCCCAGGTAAAAAAGGAATATGACATTTTCATATTTATCCATATTTTTGAATAAAATATTAATATGAATTTAAAGGGGACGCTATGCTCGATGGCGTACCCGACACGCAACAACGAGTTTCTTGGGAATCTTACATTGCACTCTAATAATAAAATAATATTATTTTAAATGGTAGTTAACATGTAACCGTTGTAATGGCGGGAATGGATATAAATAACTAAAATATGATTATATATGTTTTTAAATGTTTTTACATTTATCCAATAAAGGATAGAGGCTTAAAATACGGAAAGAATTCAATTTTAGGCATATATGCCCTAGTTTTCACTAAAGGTTCACTTATCACCTTTTGATGGAGAACCATAATTAAATATAGTTTTGTTCACTCTTATACATTCTATTTGACCAAATAAAACTCTTCTTAAGAATCGGGACATCAAAATTTACTTTGTGTAAATTTTTGGTATCTTTCCGATAAAGTTCATTTTTTTTAATGAATAGTGTAAAATGTTGTATTTTAATTCAAAACCTCTTATTAATATAATTTATTTATATGATTAGATTATCTTTTGAAATGGTTTTAAAGTGAAATTAGAAAATATTTTTACCATTAAATCCAATAGTGGCCATTGGAATTAATTTCACTTTGAAATCAGACTTAAACTAGTGTCAATCTTTTGATACTTATTGTTTTATAAAAACACGCTATTTGCTCTGACAGTGGGAATTAATTATTAAATTAATTAATGTTCTAATATGTTTTGAATTTTGTAAAATATACTTCATTTTTGAATTCGGAATATCAAATATAGCTTAGGGTGAATTTTTGGTAATTTTCTGAAAAACTTCAATTTTTGATGAATAGTGAAACCACTAAGTGGTACTTATAAAAACTGATTTTTCATTTAAATGAAATTTTGCCATAATTGTGTTTTGATTTTCAAAAATCCGACATACATGGTTGTCATTAAGAAGTAAAATGTGGTTCAATGAGATTAAAATAATTTTTTGGTGAATAGTAACTTATTAAGTTTTTAATCGCGATTAGTGGTAATTAGTGTAGTTTAAGGTAAAAATGATATTATAAGAATGTGAAAACACCATGAAACTTGTACTACACCTATTGGGTGAGTCATGGCCGACGAATACAAGCCATGTGCCAACTTGTGGACCCCATGGAGCCACTTTATTTGGAAAATGACATTAATATATTTTTATTTAATGTTAAAGTGAGAATGACACTAACATAAATGGTTTTACTAAAATAATTTTTAAGTGGGGTTATACAAGTCAAAACTTTGATTATAAATAGTCATTGGAATGCTAAAAAGCTTTCCTACATCATAGTAATTTTTATATAATTTTTAGACATTAAATAAATTAAATTATTTATGACATAATAATGATGCATCGATGACATCATTATTTGACGATTTAAATAAAATGGAAAGATAATGTATAATCTATGAACTACACATGTCCAAAACTTATTGGATGAGTGGATTTCGAACCCTTATCACCTTATCCACGAATTCTATCAATTTGGGACCTTGTAAAACCGAAACACATTTTCAAATAAAGTAATATTTCATTACTTTCCAAAAGTGCCCCTCCTCTCCTCTTATAAAAGGCCCCCACCTCTACCTCATTTCACACACTCCTAAAGCCTTTGTCTCGGCCAACCCCTGCCCATTGACTCTCTCCACATACCTCTCTTAATCCTAGAGGATTCCCTTTGGTAATAATCCTTTCAAAGGAAGCCTTTAGGCTCAAATCAAAAGGAGTTACACTTTTAAAGGTAATTCATTCTCTCTTGTTCATTTGTTTTATTTTGCTTCTCCAACCCTCTAAACTCTTTTTATTTACTTATTTTGTAACAACACCAGTATATTCAATATACTAGGATGTTGTTATAAGATTTATTCAAGCTACACTCTCACAAAACTACATCAAATGGTTAAAGAACATACGGTTTCCGTGGATGGTGAAATTCTGCCTCCCGAAACGATGATTGTTCAATACTCATTTAACACCTTCAAAGGTGGCCATTATGGTGTCACTATTTTTATATATGATATATAATATTTTTATGTTTTATTTATGCTTCTGTATTTTTCATTTTTGTCTTACCTTTATGGCTTCCATTATGGGTATACGAGATATCTTCATTTAAGGAAGTGCGGACTACCGCCCCCTCAAAGTGATTTGATTCATTAAATACCATATGTGGGATGTATAAAGGATGGAAATATGATATTATATATGATATTATAATGGAATTATAATATACCTTTAAATCATTATTATTCCATTCTATAAAATACGAAATAGAAATGAAAGTAGCGTTCATGCGTACGTACGGCTTACCGTCTCCATGAACGGTGCATTTCATTTCTTACCTCTAAATGATTATGTAATGTTATAAATGCATGCATGTACTGGATATATATGACATATATGATATCTAAAACATGAATACAATTCTGGATATAATAAACATTTGGCCACACGAACAACATGTAATTGTAAGAAGTCCACTTTCGACTTAAGAACCAAATATCGGCAAAACAAATATTATTAACTTAAATGATTACATAATGTTTATGACATGGTAATAAGTGGTATAAAAGGAATAATGAACTTGAAAAAGGTTATTAAGGAAGTAGAAATTTACTCAAGTTTATTATTCAGGAGATTAAAGAACGATCGAGTCAAGTCGGACCCGAGGTAAGGGATCCTACTCCTCTCTTTCTTTTTAAGTATACACTTTTATGTCACTCCTTTTAAAGCTCATATTTCTTGTTATTGGGATGACCTTTTATATTAAAATTACTTTAATTTTTATGTTCATGTGATGAGAGACCCTATTCTATCTCATCAATCCATTTTGGAAGTTTTGAGTGGCGCCGTTAGGCTGCCGAATTTTCGTAAGGGATTTTTCATCTCACTTTTATTCTCGTGAGATTTATGCTACATTTTCAACAAATTCCATTGAGTGGTGTATGTAATGCCCATTATTCTACTATTTGTGTAATATACTTTCGTTTATGAGTATTTACATCAATGATCTATTGTCCTTCTTTCATGGGGTGTATGTTTTGAAAGATACCCAAGTCGGTAAGGGAACCTTTCACCCTCCTCTTTTTTTAAAAGACTTCTTTTGTTGGGTCTTTTAATTTACATATTATTATGTTGGGATATGTTCTCATATATCCTTATTGATGTAAATTTTATGTCCAAGTGATGAGATACACTTTTTATCTCTCATCAACTCATTTTGATGTGATGCCGCTAGGCTGTCAAGGGAACTTTTTTAACCCAATTTCGATTTCTTTGGGTTCAACATGTAGTCATTGAATATGTCATCCATTGAATATGTGTGAATGACCTTTTATTGTTTTACACTTAATATACACTTATATTGGGTGTATTTATATTTGTCAAACACATTTTTGAGATTGATTTGTCCTTAATTTAAGGATACCTTCTTTATAAGGGATTTCATCACATTTGACATTTCTATTGAGGGTTCATTGTTGTTATGCACCAATTCACTCTTATATGGTGTATATACTGTCCTTTGGAGTATTATATCATGAATCCATTTATTCTCATGATATTATAAAGTTCTGACTAAATGTTATTCCTCAATTATTGTATTCAAGTGTCTCTGATTTTGGTAAAACCCCTTTAACCAAAATATCGTTTTAAATGTTTTAATTATTTGTTCTTATTAATATCCATGTTTTCAAAATGGTTTTAAGGATTTATTTATATGGATATTAATGGTTTAAAATTTTAAGCTTCAAGGTGGTATGGGAAACTTTGATTCAAAAATATCTTTGTTAAATGGTTTTGGAAATGGTTTCTTTTTGAATGGATTCAATATTTCAATATACTAAAATGTTATATTGTGATTGAAATATGGAAATGTTATGTTTCCTTTATACATGTTTTATGTGACACATTTATGTTATGGTTCTTGGGCATTGTCATGAAAACGGGTGGTTCCGTGATAAACTAAGGGTGGGTGAGCCCGTTATAGCTCTCCAATGCATTGGGTAACGCGAAGGAGTGAAACGTTAAGGTTTCTCCGAAGAGATTTAGGGAATATACTGTGATGGGTATTCCAAACGTAACCAAGAGGGTTACTCCCAACGTAAGAATGTTATGAATGCCTCAAGTTACCTTTTTGTCTTATGATTTCTATGATTTATTCATGATTTGATGAGGTATGAAAGTGCCTTTGTTTTATGGGTAATGTATGATTTCATTCTTATGTATATATGAACTCATGTTTCCATTCCATATTTTTATAACCCTTACTGAGCTTTTTATGCTCATCCCAAGTTTTTGAAATGTTTTTCATAGGTCAAGGGAAAGGTACATGATGAGATGATAGTGTCAAGGATGTGTCAAGACAGAATCTGTGTTTAATTTTAAATAGGTTTCCGTTGATGGGAAGAATGAATATTATCTTTTATGTAACCACTTTGTTTAAATGTGGAATGTGATGAATGTTTCATGATCTAATTCTCTAAAACTCTAAACCTGAAAAGATCATTAATGTGTAATCTTGTAATAACTCAAGATTAAGTAAGGTTTAAGGCTGGGGCCTTATAATAATGATGAAAATAATAACAATATATGATTAATATATTAATATATTTACTTTATAACAAAATATTTAGCTTACAGTTCCCTACCATTTTACAATTATGTGAATCATATCATCGCTTGTGCGTACGTACGACCTACCATCGCCACGATGTGATGTGATATATTCTATAGGATATACATTAATGAATGAATTATATAAATGATAATAATGATCATATATGTTACATATATATATTTATTATTATTATAGATATTATATTATTAGAACCTGTAAAGAATAATCAAAACTTATTCGATAATACATGCAGAAGAAAATGAACCAGCTAACACATGAAAGAAGAGTAATGATGAATTATTATTAAGTAAGAGTTAATATGATCATATATGGTATCATAAATTTAAATAATATTCTATAATAAAAGAAATTATTTAATCCATTATAATTGTGTATCTGATACTTATAAAGGATCCCAGACCTATGTTGTTGGATAATTTCTCAATATTATAATTATTCATGGTTGTTTATGCGAAAGTATTTACTAGGGTTTATTTTTCATCCATATCCATATTTTCTAAAAAATATTTCATTATATATTTTAATATTTTTCTATTGATATTTGATTTCATTTTTAAATTTTTTTAAAATTTTTACTACATGGTTTAAAAAGAATCATTATTTCGTCATACGAACAAGGTTGTTTTTGACTTTTCCAGCATATGTATGTGAAGAATGATTTTTTATCTTATACAGAAACAATGGATTTTTACTCATTCAAAACACCTTATTTGCATGAATTATCCCTAACATTTTTTATGGTTATATTCAATGAAATTCATTTCTTTTAAAATGGCATGGTGTTTAAAAAAATGTTTTTATTGAAGAATGTATATTTTTTCAATAATCTTTTTATTGTGTTTTATAAAAATTATTTTCCATATAAGATGAAGTTATTTAATAAGGATATGTTTCAAACATATTATCACATTTATTAATATATTTTATTATATTTATTAGTGAAATATATTTATCAAATACCTTCATTTTCTATGGATTATTTTTTTATGGAATGATGTTTAATAAATCCATTTTATTTCATGGATGATGATATGATGAACGATACCTCTTTCTGTGGAACACATATGTATGATTTCATTATTAGATGGGAGGGACCTAAATATACCACTAATTCCTTGGGTAATGATGGATAACTCATGAGGTATATATATTACACGCGAAGCTGATTTAATGTTTACAATTCTATGTATGGATCTGGTTTTCATGTATATAATTTTATGAGTAGACCTAGTTTCCGTGTTCATATGTTTTTAAATGGGCCTGATTTCATGTCATTAATTTAATGATTGAACCTATTACTATTTATACATGTTTAAAATTAATAATGTTATGTGTACAAAACAATTTCATGACTTATGTAAATTTTATGATCCCATGTATTATGTTTCTTATTTCCTTATAATTCAAGTTTACCTTTGTTATGTGGGGATGATATTATAATGTTATGATCACAGTATGAAACCCTTTATTCTCAAGTTTATGTTTACATATCACCCTTTTTTACTCATATTTAGAATCCTATCTCACCATTTATTATGTTTTATTTTCCCCATGTTATAAAGAAAGGTCTTATGTAGGACTACAAAAAGGGAGAGATAATTGTGGGAAACATTGAAGACATTTCAAAAGAATAGCAGTTTGTGTTCCATGAGTCCAACAGAATGAAACTAATATAGTCATTGGGAGTGTTTTTTACTGTATTAATTATTCTGAAAAATAAATGTAATTTACATGTACATCATGTTTGGGTTATTAGAGTTGGAATCAGAGATAATGTCTTGTAAACCATTGGAAACTAGGATGAAAAAATATTAGTGAGATCCCTGGAGATATTTTAAATGATATTTCTATTGATATCGTCAGGATAAGTCTAAGTATAGGTTATAATCCTATAGTTTCTTTGATAATAATTAATAACCTAGGAATAAATCTAAGATATCATAGATTAAAATATTATAATTACATAATATTACTTATCTATTTTTAATATATGATATATAGTCTTAACACTTTACATTCTAGTCTTAGTCAGTAGACATAACTATATAAAACATAGTTAATATTTAATGTTTCATATGTGGAATGTATAGGAATTATGAAAACTGGTTTCCTATGTGGGAATATCGTAAATAGAATCTTGAAGGTGGAAAGAGTATCGGTTATATTGATGATGATAAAGTGATTTTAAATGATATGAGAAAGGCATGAGATGTTATTGCATTATTGTTTACTTTAAACCTAAGAATATTTATTAGATTAAGGTTTACGAACCATAATACATGATTCATATTTTATTAAAGTCAATGGTGATGGATGCTGAGTAATGGTATAAGGATAAATTTAGATGATTTCAGTGTATCAGTTTAGGAATTCAAGGATTACATTACATGAATCATGTAATATATAATTTATTTTAGTGTATATGTTTAAGTAAAGATTGGAAAGGATATGTTGAAAAATTCTAAGTATATATAAAAGTGATTTAAGGGGAAGGTGATTTATTTTTAATACATGATTAAGGTAATGACAACCTATAATATGCCCATTATTTTAAGATAATGTTGTTTGGATAATGATATGTTGGATTTCAATATGTAAGTTGGATGATACCAGTTTCTTGGGAACTAATAGCTGATTTTTTGTCAAGATGGTTATACTATAATGAATGAAGTATACATATTTTTGGAAAGTAAGTAATATATCCAATAATTTTTGGAATGAGGAAACTATAATTTTTTCAATAAGGTTATTTGGTAATTCAGGTTTTTACCATGAATCAATAGAATACATTATGAAGGTGTTCAGATGTTTAGAATGTAAAGAAAAAGAGATACCTATTTATATATGGGTGATATTTATTAAAATCAGTTATTATACCTATTTCTAATGTTTTTTACCTTATAGAAGGAATATATGGTTATATATATTTGGATAGTAAAATTTATACTCCAGATGATTTTTGTTAGATTAAAATATTATCTCACTATAGGTGTACTTATGTATATTTGATAATGTGTTCTAACGTTTTTGTTGTGATAAAGACATATGGAATAATGTATTATTCTATTTATAGATCACATGATCTGATAATTCTTCAGGATTGAAAAATTCATCTTCATTTCATTTAATAAGAGATGATGTGGAAAATTGTTCCATGGGTGACCAATAGTGATATTATGCTAAAATCATGTATCCATATCATCTCCTGCAAATTCATCAACATTAGGAAAAAGGATCATGATGTAAATGGTTGTCCAATTATCTTAATTTTATATGAAATCAATTACCTCTTTCATGGATCTTTAGTTTAAGGTTTTGTTATTGTTATAATTCCTTGGATCACCCAGTTTCTTATTATCAGTTATCTTTATTAATCTCATTGATAATTTATGCTTTTAACCCATGCCCAAATCTTTACATATGTTCTCTTACGTAGAGATATAGTCATGATATTCTTTGGTGAAATTTTATTTTCAATCTATTGATTTTTTAAAGGATGTTTTAGACTTAATTTCTATGTAGTGGATGTCTATGAAAGAAATATTTTTTTTTAATAATTTTATAACCCAGATGAATTTTGAGGTGAAGTTCATTATAATTGGGGTAGAATGTAACACCCATGAATTTTTATGAGATTGATTATTTATAATTTGTTTTATATATTGTGTTGTACGGTACACCAATATTATCATGAACTACAAAAATCTTCATATTATATTGAGTTACATGAAGAACTATTCTTGGCATGTGTTACAAACAATTTGAAGTTATTTTTATTGATTTCATTTCACACAAGACCTAGATTACGTGAATAACTAAATATTATTATTATACCTTATAAGAAATTCATTATAATTGAGAGTAAAACACCTTAATTAGGAAAATATTCTTTACACATTTATATATAAATAATTATTTTGTAATAAATTATTTGTAATAGAAAATAAAACCCATTTTTGATAAAAGAAAATGTTTTTCTAAAATACTATTTGAATACAAATACATGAGTTCATGAAATAATAAAATCACTCATGATGGATTTTATTAATTAAATATATATGTAATATTTCCAATATAATGTTTAAAATTCATGTTATTTGTTTTATAAACATGATATATAAAAATCAACCTTTATGGATAACAGAATTATTTATCAATAATACTATTTTACCACCTTTTGAGGGGACAACCATTTTAAATATATTTTTTTGATACATAATCATATTATATTAAAAAAAATAAAATTATTTTTTGGAATTGGTAATGAAAATTTAGTTTGGATAAAATCATGTTATTTCACTGATAACTTTCTAATTTTATTGAATAGTGAAAAATAATTTATTTTAATTCAAAAATAATTTCTCATCTAACGTATTTATATTGATAGGCAATCCTATTAATTATGTTTAAAGTATAATGAGATTAATAGTTTATCATTATTACAATTTTTTTCATTTAATGTAATTTTATATTAAAATTTGATATAAACACATGGAATTGTTTTCACGGTTTTTACTTTTCCAAAACTCATTTTCTCCTTCCCTCAACAGGATTAATTTTAATTTAATTTCTGAATCTTATGTGTTTGAAATTTTTAAAAATTTATTCCATATTTGGAATTAGTGGTTCTAAATTATGTTAATAAGTTACTTTTATATTTTGAATATTAGGAATAGTAACACTATTATTTTTTATTTAATGCGGTTAATGGTAAATTTTTTAATTTAGGTAAAAAATTAATGTAATAAAGAAAATATAATTACCCTACCACTTGAAAAAATCCTATTGGTTGAGTATAAGTATAGACATAACACCTATTTATCAAATTTTACATATATAATGGATTTTTTCAATTAAAAGGATAAAAATATTATTAAAATTAAAGAAAGTTATAGGAAATTGACAAAATATGAACCTCATATTTTTTATAAGTATAATATTATAAATATAGTGATAAACATGATAAAAAAATTAATAATATATAGTATACAAAAATCTAATGAAATTATCTACATAATAACAATTTATTTATAATTTTTTGATACTAAATATTTACCCTAATGTCTTCTAAAATGACGGTACAAAAATTATTTAATTAATAAAAAATAAATAATATAATATATTTAAAATAATATTAAACATTAAAAGACCAAAACACTTGAAGAAATATTATTTTTATAGTATATCTCAACCATATTATCAAATGGTCAAGTTATTGACCATTTTTTGTGATATATAATTGATTATGGAACATTTATTATATAATTTAAAGTGATGTTAAAATTGTCATATGCGTGTTTTAATAAAAATATTATTTTTAAAGTAGGATTTAATATGAGATTTATTTAAAAATATATATTCTTATGAAATATAGAGGATTTATCTTTTTCATATTATTTAATTTTTAAATTTTTCCCAAAAAATATGCATATTAAATTCTTTCACAAAATTGATGGTGTAATTATTTTACTAATAGAAATATCAAATTACTGTTATTAAAAATATAAAAATAAATATAATTTGGGATAATTTATATATAAAATTAATTTTGAAGATGTCCTTGAACCCTTATGGATATAATGAAATATTTTTTTTGGTTAACATCTAATCATGCTATTTTCAAAAATTCGTGAAATTAATAGTTTCAAAATATAAATTAATCATATTTTATCAAAATAATGTCTTATTAATTTATTTGAAATTCATAATACATTTATGAAAAATATATATAAATTACTAAATGATTTAAAATGTTATGAATAATTCATTTATGGGTTAATTTATATAAAATACGTTAATATTTTAACCTTTTAATATTGAAATATTAGTTACCATTGTTAAATTTTAAATTGAATAGAAAAGTTTTCATTAAAAGGATTTTGTTTAAATTGACCTAAAATATTTCCAAATATATATTATTTAATGAGATGAAACCCTTATTTTAACGAATCATTGAAACTATAAAATGTTTTTTGTTTTTATATATTGTTTTTTATTTTATTATAAATTAATATTTGAGGAGATTCCATAGGTTCCCCTCACCTCAATTGTAAAGGACACATCATCTATCATTTATTGAAATAACATTGAGACTTCAATCATAGACATTGTAGTACCGATGGTTTCTGGTATGTTACCCTTTCTTGATGCTTTTAGTGGTTTTAATGTTAATGGCGAAGAATGGGAGAGTCAGGAGAACATTAAATGATGTTTTGAGGAAAAGGGGAAGTCGCACGGACGACACATGGTTTGTCTAAATCATGCGGTAAAACCGTGCGGTAAAACCGTGCGTAGTTGGTCTTGGAGGCAGTAGCTTCTACACGGGCAGCGCACGGTTTGTCTAACAGTGCAGCCAAACCATTTGTCGAGGGTCTTTCGAGGCAGTGGCTAATGCATAGTTAGTGCACGGTTTGTCTAACTGTGCGAGAAAACCATGCGGCAACTTAAATGAGATCCTATAAAAGTGGATCTCATCTATTTTTGCCTCTAAGTTCCTCTTTTAAGCTTCTAAGTATCCATAACTCGGGATTTTGCTTCTCATAAGTTCAAAGAGGGTTATCCCATCATTTTAAAGGCTATCTGAAGGCTTCACTTGGTGAATCGAAGCCGGATTCTTGTGGTATGCGACTGTTCTTCATTATTCTTGATTGCTTTCTTGGATCTACTTAGATCTACATCTATTCATCTCTCAGTTTCTTTGATCTACACTCTTTATGGGTATATCTAAGTGTGTGGATTCCAAATATTATGATATTTGGTCTTGATATTTCTTGGAGAATAGATATATGGTGGGTTCTAGAAGAAGTAACTCGGTTTTCATGAGCTCTCTTCGTTCGTTGTGGTTTCCGTCAAAACCGTAAAGGTAGGGGGCTTCTTTCTCGACTCCACTTAGTAGAAATTATATTCATGATTTCAAATTGAGTGTATGTTGTGTCATTGATTTTGAGAATCATAGAATAAATCTTATTTTATGATGATTTATCGTTTTAGTGAAAATTTGAAATCTTGGTGAATTGTTGTGCAAAGTGATTTGGCTTCTTGAATTTAAAATGTTGATTTAAAATTATTGATTTTCTGAATTTGTAAATAGTTTGATGAAAAATTGGTTTTCAATAAAAAGGTAGTTTTATTGAAAAGGTTTGGAATTGAAATGGTTTGGCTTTGAAATGGTTTTGAGGGAAATTGTTTTCAATAAAAAGGTGTTTTTATTGAAATGGTGTTTTGGGATGATTGATGGGAAGATGTGGTGTGTGTTCATAATGCATTCTGGACGGAAAAGGGTTAGGGGTCTCCTCCAACATTGTTGGGATGGATAAGGGTTAGGGATCTCACTCGTCAAGCATTCATGTTCATTTGGGTTGGATAAGGGTAATAACTCTCCCCCATCATTGTTGGTATGGATAAGGGTTAGGGATTTCCCAATTTTGCAGGAAGTATGCATGGTTGGTTGCATGGATTTTTGGAATGGTTGAGTATGAAAAAAATGGTATCTTGTGAAATGGTTCTAAAGCTTGTTTATTTATTTTTCTGAGAAAATAACTTTCTAGAAAATTTTTTCAATTGCTTTTTGAATGCCATTGGTTATGAATGGTTTTGGAAACTAGTTTATATTTACTTATAAACTGCTTTTGAGAAAAAAAATTATATAAACTAATATTTATTTAAATCATTCTAACCATTCTATCCTAGTGGCGTGAGTAGGGATGTCATTGGGGAAACCTACTGAGATTTATACTCACCCATGCTTTGGAACATTGGTGGTTTTGTAGATGTTGTATTCTGGGACACTGGTAAACGTAAAGCATCATATTGCTAGTGGCTTGTAGTGATTCTTGGGAGATGTTGTGGAGATTGGATCTTGTGAAGAACGGGGTCATGGTGACCTTTGAGAGTCTTGAGTTGTTTATCTTTTATATACCTCGATGCATAGTTTGGTCTTCTACTGTTGTGTACTTGACTTGGTTTGACATAATGATGTTGTTTAATGGTATTTCTTTTGTTCATGAATCATATATTGAATGTTTTTTCATGATGGGTTGGTTTATGGGTTATTTCCTAAATGGTAAATCATCCCCCAATCAATATTTGAAACCCTTCGACAATTGTTTCCATCTTTTTACGTCTTGGGGATGTTTCTTAAGGCCTAGTAATGACTCGTTGGACTATCAAGCTAATGAGAATTGGTAGGTCATTAAAAATGGTATCAACTTGTTGCCTCCTTTCCTAATAAGTTTTCATCGATGTTATTGGACTTGGAGTTGAAATTCATTCTTCTCAATTCCATGGGTCGAAATCATAGTCAAGAGTAGTATTGTAAGAACATGAAATTTATATCATAAAAGGATGTAGTTAACCCATTCATGTTGTAAATTATGTTACCAGGGTGTTGGGTACATAAATGTTTTTGATACACTTATAGAATGTTGTAAAATCACATTGTGATGGGTTTAGAAAATGATATGTGCAAGACATGCATTGTAGAGGAATTATTTTCCACTAGTATTGCATATCTCTATGTGAGCTTTGAGTAATGATTTTGATCAAGGTGAAAATTTTTGAAAAATGCAGAAATTGTTTTCAAGAAAAAGATTTTGAAAACATGGTATTTTGTTTATTTTGAAAAAGTTTTTATTTTCAAAAGGCATGAGGAATGATTTAAAAAAACTATGAACATGAGAAAAAGGATTTTTTTTAAACAATTTTGTGAAAGATGATGTGATAGAATTGGAAATGATAAGCCATCAGTTGCTAGAGATTGAGATTGACATAGTTTGTTTTTGGTTTAGAAAATGGAACCAAGTAGTCGTCATCGGAACTAACACGAAGAGGTCATAGAGAATGTGGTTGCACAAGAACCATGTGTGAACCAAGATTTCGTTCAGAGTATTGTCCAGGATTTTCATGTTGTGGATACGGGGAACCGGAGGAATGAACCAAGCCATATCAAGACTTTGTGTGTAGAGAATGTGCTATAACTATTGATGGTGCTGAGAAAAAATGGGACTTCTCGATGTTGGACATGGATGTCTATGACTTAATCCTGGTTATGGAATTGTTGAAAATGCATAAAGCTTATATCGACTGTTATAGGAGAACAGTTAGTTTCATGACTGAGGACGACATCAACTATCACTTCAGAGGTAGAGGATGGTTATGAAAGGTGAAAAGAGCTTGTTGGCACCAATTTTTGGAATGATCTCCAACCAACTAGAAGCGTTGACTTTGGAATCAATGAACTATATTGAGAAAAATATTTTTCCAGCTGTTGTGGATTAATTTCTAGATGTCTTTACCAATAACTTTCCAGGGGTACCACTTCTAAGGGAAGTGGAGATTACAATTGATATCCTTCCAGGGACCTGTCCTATTTCCCTTATGTCTTATAGGATGTCACCAACAATGTTACAAGAATTGAAAGTGCTATTAGAGGAGCTGGAAAGCAAGGGTTTCACTTGACCTTGTACTTCTCCATGGGCAGCACATGTGTTGTTTGTGAAGAGGTAAGATGGAACTCTTCGGCTGTGTGTTGATTATCGTAATCTTAAACAAGATACAATAAAGAAAAGTTATCAACTTACATGCATTGATGATCTATTCGATAAATTGTGGGGATCTCAGTGGTTCTCTAAGGATGACTTTAAATTCGAATATCGCCAATTGGGGGTTCCAATGGAGGATATTACACAGATATCTTTTAGAAGCAGATATGGACAAATATATTGTCAGGCCTTTCAGTCTAATGAATGCACTAGTGGTCTTCATGGATTTGATGAATTGGATATTTCAGTGATATCTGGATTATTTTGATGTGGTGTTTGTGGAAAATATTTTGGCCTATTCAAAAACAATGACTGATCATGAGGTGTACCTCGAAGCAATGTTACAAATCTTGAAAGATCATCATTTGTATGCCAAATTATCCAAGTGTGATTTATGGATAAGGGAAGTACATTTACTTGGCCATTTCATTTCTGAGAAATGAGTTTATGTTGATCCTGAAAGGATAGAAGCCGTTATCTCTTGAAAACCGCTGAAGAATGTGTTCGAGATACACAGTTTTCTTAGTCTAGCTGGTTACTACCGACACTTTGTTCGTGATTTATCATGACTATCTTGAGGATTCAGGATCTGGTTTGGGTTTTGTTCTGATGAATAGAGACCATGTGGTTACTTATGGTTCAATGCAGTTGAGGGTGCATGAGAAACATTACCCAACACATGATTTGGAGTTGGCTTCAGTCATCCATGCTTTAAAAACAGGGAGACATTGTTTCTTTGGTGAGAAATTTACTATTTTTACAGATCACAAAAGCATGAAACACATTTTATCACAGTGATATTTGAATCAGATGCAAAGGAGATGGATGAAGTATCTACTGAAGTTTGAAATTGACTTTATAAACAAACTAGGAAAATGGAATTCAGTCCTAGATGCATTGAGTAGAAATTCATATGCTCGGTTAGTGAAAGAAGCTTCATACGAATGGTAGATGATGTTGGTTTTAATAGACATGCATGTGGAATGTGAAGACCGAGGTGATGTTGCTATTTTCTTTTCAGCTACACTTGTTCCAGATTTGGTAAAGATGATCAAAAAGCACAAACATATGATGCAGAATGTCTGCTTGTTTGTTCAAAACTCGATGGTGGGGAGACCATTGATGGATGGAAACTTGATGGGGTTCAGTTTTGTGCTCCTCAGATCAAATGATTGTACTAAGGGTTTTTGAGGAACAACTCCTTCATTCTTACCACCACTCAAGATGGGCTGTACATCCAGGTACACAGAAGATGTATAGGTCGTTGAATGTGTTGTTTTGGTGGAGTGGCATGAAAAGGACGGTGGTCGAGTTCATCCTGCAGTGCTTAACATGTCTACAGGTTAATGCAGTGCATCAGAGACCAGCTGGTATGTTACAATCATTGTCCATCCCAGTGTGGAAATGGGATCAAATATTAATGGATTTTGTTACATGTCTTCCATGAACGGTCTGCAAATGCGATGCCATTTGGGTGATAGTGGATAATCTAACAATGTCGGCCCATTTCATCCCTATTCGTGAAACCCATATGTTGGATGATCATTCAAAAATATATATCCAAAAAGTGGTAAAGAGGCATGGTTTACCACTGTCTATAGTCTCATATAGAGATCTGAGGTTCACATCTCATTTCTCGAAATCATTACTACAAGCCCTCAGAACTCAATTGACAATGAGCACAGTGTATCATCCTCAGAAGGATGGAAAATCTGAGCAGACGATACAAATATTTGAATATATGTTTCGAGATGGTGTAATGGATTTTGGTGGCTCATGGGAGGACATATACCATTAGTGGTGTTCTCATACAATAACAGCTATCAAGCCTCAATACGCATGGCTCCGTTTGAAGCATTGTATGGGTGTCCTTGTCGTTCTCCACTATGCTAGGTGGAAACTGGTGAAACTTCACTAGTCTCACCAAACCTCGTACAAGAAACAATAGAGAAGATCCAGTTGATTAGAAAAAGGATGGAGACGAATCAGAGTCGTCAGAAAGAATATGCAGATCACTGTCGAAGACCATTGTCATTTGTTGTGGGTGATCATATCTTCTTGACGATTTCTACAAGTATTGGACATCGCCGCTTCGGTAATTAGTGCATGTTATCTCCTAGATACATTGGACCTTTTGAGATAATATAACAAGTTGGAGCGGTGGAATATCTGTTGGCATTACCACCACAGTTCAGTTTGATTCATAATGTCTTTCATGTATCTCAGTTGAAAAAGTATCAGCCTAATCCTGACCATGTGATCAGATGGGATCTTGTTGACCTAGATCCGGATTCTTTGTTGATACATTTCCCGGTACAGATTGTGGATTGGAAAGATAATGTCTTCCATTGAAAAATCATCAGTCTAGTGAGGGTTTTATGGCAGCATGGTCTGATTCAGGAAGAGACTTGGGAACATGAGAAGGAAATGAAAGAGCGGTGTCCAGAACTCTTTCAGTTGGGTGATGAGTTTCTATATTCCAAGGATGTAAAGACCAATGGTTGGTAGAATGTAGTACCCCCGGCTTCTATTATGTACCCCTTTCATGATGGTTTTAGTGGATTTAAAGATAAGGGTGATGAATGGGAGAGTCGGGAGAACTTTAAATGATGTTTTGAGGAAAAGGGGAAGTCACACGGATGGAGCACAGTTTGTCTAAACTGTGCGGTAAAACAGTGCGGAGTTGGTCTTGGAGGTAGTAGCTTCCACACTGGTGATGCACGGTTTGTCTATCCGTGTGGCTGAATAGTGCATAGAGGGTCTGTCGAGGCAGTGGCTAATGCATGGTTAGCGAACGATTTGTCTAACCATGCAAGCAAACCATGTGGCCACTTAAATGAGATCCTATAAAAGTGGATCTCACTCATTGTTTCCACTAAGTGCCTCATTTATGCTCCTAAGAGTCCATAAATTGGGATTTTTCATCTCCTAAGGTCAAAGAAAGTTCTCCCATCATTCCGGAGGTGATCCAAAGGCTTCTCATGGGGAATCAAAGCCGGATTCTTGTGGCATGTGATCATTCTTCATCGTTCTAGATCGGTTTCATAGATCTACTTAGTTCTATTCCCCCTCTTCTCCCGTTTCATAGATCTTTACCCATTATGGGTATATATAATTGTGTGGAAGCCAAATATGATGATATTTGTTCTTGATCTTTCTAGGATAAGAGATACAAGGTGGGTTCTTGAAAGAGCAACCCAGTTTTCTTGAGCATTCTTCGTTCGTTGTGGTTTCTGTCAAAACCCTAAAGGTGGGGGTATTCTTTCCCGACTCCACTTAGTAAAACTAACTGGAATTCTTTCAAATTGAGTGTGTGGTGTGGAATTGATTGTGAAAAGCATAGAATAAATATTTTTTACTGATGATTTTTTGTTTTAATGAAATTGTGAAATCTTGGTGAATTGTTGTGCAACGTGATTTGTCTTCTTGAATATAAAATATTGATTTTATAATATGGATTTACCGAAATTGTAAATGGTTTGATGAAAAATTGGTTTTCAATAAAAATGGAGTTTTATTGAAATATTTTGGGATTGAAATGGTATGGCTTTGAAATTGTTTTGATGGAAATGGTTTTCAATAAAAAGGTGTTTTTATAAAAATGGTGTCATGGCATGATTTATGGGAAGATGTGGTGTGTTTTTATATTTCATTCAATAGGTACAAGGTTTTGGGGTCTCCCCCATCAGTGTTAGGATAGATAAGGGGTTGGGATCTCCCCCGTCAAGCATTTATGGGAATTTGGGTTGGATAAGGGTAAAAAGTCTCCCCCATCATTGTTGGGATGGATAAGGGTTAGCGATTTACCCTTCTACCAGGTAGCATGCATGGTTGGTTTCATGGGTTTGTGGAATTCTTGGGTATTCCAATAAAAGGGATCTTGTGAAATGGTTCAAAATCTTATTTGGTTATTTTTCTGGAAAAAAAACTTGCAAGAAAATTGGTTTCAATTTCTTATGGAATGCCTTTAGTTATGATTGGTTTTGGAAAAAAATTTATATTTAGTTATATACAGCTGTTGAGAAATTTTTTTATATAAACTGTTCTTTATATAAATGTTGATAACCTTTCTAACCTAGTGGAGTCAGTATAAAATTCATTGGGGAAACCTACTGAATTTTATACTCACCCTTGATTCGGCACTTTGGTTCTTTTGTAGATATTGTATTCTGAGACACATGTAAAGGTAAAGAATCTTATTTATAGTGGTTTTTGGTGATGTTTGGGAGATGTTGTGGACCTTCATGATTTTGGATCATAGATTCGTGGTGTATTTTGAGAGTCTTGAGTTGTTTATCTACTATGTGCCTCGATGCTTACTTTGGTCTTCCGATGTTGTGTACATGATGTGGTTTGACATAATGAAGGTGTTTAGTGGTATTTCTTTTGTTCATGCATAATATAGTGAATGTTTGGTTATGATGGGTTGGTTTATGGGTTATTTATTAAAGGTTAAAACATTCCCTAACTTATATTTGAAACCCTTTGACATTTATTTCCAGCCTTTGGCGTCTTGGGGATGTTGTTTAAGGCCTAGTAACGACTCGTTGTACACTCATGAAAAAGAGAATTGGTGGGCCATTATAGACATAACATACCCATTTAACTTCTCAAAATACCATGTTACATTCAATATGGTCTTCCCTTCACAAAAGACCAAGTATAGTACCTTAATAAGAGATTTATAGGGGGCATGCTAAAATAGAGGTAATCTCCTTTACAAAGTCTCTTAAGATTATTTATTCTTATACTTCCTCTTCCATTTATGTTTCCATTAATATAGTATCACCTATTTTCTGATATTTTGTTATGGTTATGGAACAACAGTATTCTACCTTCAATCCATCCTACAAAAAATGAATTCACCACATGTGTGTATATACAGCTAACCGTCTTCGCGTCGTGGTGTAATCTCTTTTCACCACAGCCATACATGGATGGGTATAATGCTGGAAATTAAAAATATATGTGATTATAATTACATGATATTTATTCTGTAACAAAATATATACCCTAAAAATCTATACCATTTCATAATTAGGGTAATTATATCTTTGCTCATACGTACAAACGACCTAACATTTCCACAATGCTGTGCCATTCATTCTACAAGATATCCATTAATAAATGAATTATATAAATATATAATGAGTAAATAAGATGTATATTATGTTAATATCATTCTGTAGATTATATAAATATAATCTATGAATAATAATTAGATCTTATTGGACAAAACATTCATTAGAAAATGAAGCAGGAAACACCCGAGAGAAGCATAATAATGAAATATTATTAAATATGTGTTAATATGATCATATATGATATCATAAATGAAAATATAGTTCTGGAATAAGTTAATTAAATTATTTAATCCTTCATATAGTAGTTTCAGATACATTTGAATGAACCTAGACTTAGGTTAAAGGATAATTTTGCAATCTCATAATTATCTGAGATTGTTTTCTTTATGTATTATCTGGGTTTTATTTATTATCATTTTCTATTCATTAAAAAAATTATTTCATAAAATGTTTTACTATTTTCTAATGGATGTTTACAGTCATTTATTTTACTATTTTATTACATTGTTTAAAAAGAATCATTCTTTTTTCCAAAAAAATAACTTTCTGTCTTTTAAAGCATATGTACGAGAAGAATTATTTATTTTACATATATGACATGAATTCATTTTCACACTGTCATAAGGCCTTACTTCCATGAATATTACCTTAAATGGTTTCATGGTTATCTTCAAATAATATATTTTCCTTAAAATTTTGTGGAATGTCAATAAAATAATGTGTTTCTTGTGAAGAAATGATATTTTCTTCAAGAATAATAATCAAGCGTATTTTATCAAGAATAGTTTCCATCTATGATGACATTATTTATTAAGGATATGTTTCAAATTTATTATCCCTAATATTACTATGGTTGATTATTTTTATGATGGAAATATTTTTATGAAATACAATCATTTTTTATGGATTGCTTTATAATGGAATGATGTTTAAGAAACCCAATATATTTAATGGATTCTGATATGATGATTTTTTTTGTTTATGTGGAACAAATATGTACGATTTCTATATGAGAAGGATGTGACCTAAATTTCTCACCAATTCATTAGGTAAGGATGGATAACTCATCCAGTATATATGTTATGTGTGGATGTGATTTCTTGTTCACAATTCTATGCATGGATATAGTTTTCATGTCCACAATTTTAGGAGTGGAAATGGTTTCCATGGCCATATGTTTTTTAATGGGCTTGATTTTAGGTCCTTAATTCAAAGAGTGAACTTGTGACTGTTTATACATTTTCACAATGTAATGTGTTTATGTGTATGCTATAATTCCATACATTATGTCAATTTTATGATCTTATGTATTATATTATTTTATTTCCCTATGCTTCAAGTTTACCGTTGATATGCAGGGACTTGTCTTATAATAGTATAGTCACATTATCATACCCCTTAGGATCATGATTATGTTTAAATATCACCCTGGTTTAGACATACTATTAATCTAATCTCACAATTTTTATGGGTTTTCATTATGTTATAAAGAATAGTTTTAGGTAGTAGTACAAAAATTGGAAGATCTTATTGGGAAACATTGAAGATATTTCACTAGACTAGAAGTTTTTTTTCCAAGATTCCAAATGCTTGAAACTAATATGGTCTTTGGGTGTCTATTTGTTCAATGTATAATGTGTTAAATAAAATTAATGTAATGTCCATGTATTTCATGGTTCAGATGTTAGTGAAGGGATGCTTATATACCTTATACCAGAGAATATGTGGTAACCCTTATTGTAGTATGGGTAGTGGTTTGATAATCCAATAAGAAATTAATGATCTTGTAAGGCCAAGATCATTTATCATTATCAACCATCTTATGAACTATATTTGAAAGGGAATTTTCAAATGACTATTTCTGTCTAATATCCACTCTATGAAAGTGGGATGAATGGTTGGATTTGATATTATACTCATGATACTTTTTTCCATCTTAGAAGAATATAAATTACTTACATTGTCTATTAGTACTGTATGAGAGTGACGAAATATGTTAATGGAGCTGGCTTTCACAATGATGACAATTTTTTGGGACTCGGATTATTTGAGGGGTATTGTATAATCACATTCAGATAATAAATTATCAGTAGTTCAGATGAATTTCATATAGTTTTCCATAGCTAGAGTGTATGGTCCCACAATATCAATTTCTAATTTCGAAATTGGCAAGAAGTATTTGGTTGTGTGTATAAACTATGTGGTTTTATGGATAAGAATTGAATACACATGATATTAATGAAATTTCATGGTGAATTATGTGTAATAATTTTTCATTGAAGGGAAGAAGTATCCAATACTTCACGTATTGTTGGAGAACCAGTATTTTGATTTTTAGGCCCCATAGTCTCTAGTGTGTACTTTGTTCATTAAAATCATATACTTTTCTCTGTCAATTCATCTGAGAAGGACTCCATCAAATAACCTTTTAATATGAATTTGTTGTGATTTAGGCCATAATAAATAGTGAATTTGGTTTCTCATTGCCTGCTTTGTCCCATAGAGGTACACGAATATATAGGTAGTCCATAATGGGAATCATCCACAAAGTTATTGTACAATATGGTTCAACCATAGGGTTTTTTGTTAATATCTTTTGTTTTGACTTGAACAAAATGTGAGACCATTCAGCGATGTACAATGCTGCAGAATTTTTATTCCTATTTTGTATATTCCAAAGATATTACTTCATTTTCCAATGAATATTTATTACCTTTATGCATTTTTGATACGTGAATCAATGTTGGTGTTATGGGAAACTATTGCATCAACCCTTATTCCAAATCATGTGGTGTGACAATCTCTTCTTTTCTTATGAAATAATCTTCATTTAACTACTTAATTACAAAATATGAACCTCATTTCACTTATTTCTGGACTACTATTATTTGGATCACCCATTAAAGGACATAAATTTGGGCCTAGTATTTTTCCTCACTGTTAGTATAACTATTCAATAATAAAAAAGAGTAAGGAAAGACTGATTTTCTTGGTAAATGTATGTGATCCCTATCAAATGTTTATGACCTTGGGGTCTTCTATTCTATTATTTATTGGTCTCCTCAATGTGTTATCCAAATATATCACCCACATTTGGTAAATTGCATGAATGGATATTATATCCTTATTTAGAAATTCTATATTTAACAACAATTTTTTTCCGATGGTTGTTCTATAAGAAAGTCTAAAGAATCATAGTCTTTTAATTTTTTATAAGGAATGAATTGTTTTTCAAACTACATCAAAATAATACACCACTATTCCAGAATTCTAGTCAAAATTAGATGGTTGAGAATGTATTTTAGTGCATTATTATAAGAGACCAATTGGACCTCATAGTGTTGAAGGTAGTACCTCATTTCTGAACAACTAACATTGATTCCAGGAATCTCTTCTCGATATCCAAACAATGAGTATCATTTTAAATCGTGGTTTAACAGTGATTATAGATTTCGTTTTCATACCAAAAATAATTCTTTTTCATGAGAAAGGAACTTAGTGATCTTTCAATGTCATTCACTTATAGATTTATTGACATAACCACAATAGGTGGATTTAATATTAATGGTATCAATATATATTTCTTCAGGTTTTCAAATGCTTTCTCATAGTCATTGGTCCATTTATATGTGACACCCTTCAGAATTAGTTTTTCGAATAGAAAACACTTCCTGTAATGTTGTCTTTGAAGCACCTAATATATTCTAGGTGTCCTAGAATTGAAATCAAATCTGTAAGGTTTTCACTATGTCACATGATGAGGATGGATTTTTTATCCATTCAATTGTGAGGCCATGATGGCACATGAAGAAGCCGATACACATTCCCTATGTTAACCTAAAATCTCATTTCAAAGGGTTTATTTCTAGGATATTCAAGTGTATCTTGTGGATGATGGTCCCAAGGTCAACAAGTTTTCCAAAACATTTTCAAGAATTAGAAAATATATTATTAACATAACATTTTACAAACATCCCCATGAATTGTTTGAAGATGATGTGCATGAGACGTTGGTATATGTCAGAGAAACTATTTATTCCAAAGGGCATTATCCATTATAAGAATACTCCATGGGGGCCATATAGGAAGTGTCACCACAAAAAAGTGTCATTTAACTATAGAAAAATACTTTCAAATAATATATCTTTTGGTAAAAATGATTAATCCCAACATATATTAAATTATGTTGATATTAACTATTGGTACAAAAAAATTAAAAAAAAAAATATGTTTCTATTTTTGTTAGTAGTTAAACACCAAAAATTCATTTATTAAAATTTAAGTCCTCTATTTATCATAATAATACCAAAAATTGTTTTATCAATAAATGAATATGTTATTATTTGTTATGGTTACCAACAAATATATTACCTTTAAGAAAACCCATTACCATGAAATTATTCAATAATATAAAATATATTACCAAAAATTGAATATATAGAGATATATATAACCTATTAAAAGAATATCATTTTGATAAAAAAATTAATATAATTAATTAAAATATTCATAATTTAGTAATATTTATCGATAATATACTTATATAGATACATCATACTTTAAATCCAAAACCTTATTCATTATACACATATATAATTATATCAAAACAATTCCCCAAATGTAACCCCAAATTACAACCACCCAAAAAAACTACCATTCCCCATGATCCCACTCCCCCAATCCTACCTCTATATTCCCCCTGGACACATGAATTCTCTACTGACCTCTTTGTAGGACTTTACTCTTCCCAGCTGGTGTTTTTCATTGAAAAATTTGAAACCCTTAACCCGTATAGCGTCACACTCATAAATCATCTCACGAACCCCCTCGATGTTCTTGACCGAAATCCCTGCATGAAATCCCCTTTTCGGAATCACCCTCAAGTAGGATACACAATATCCTCACAGGATTCCATTACCATTCACTCTAGACGACGCCCCTTTTCCCTCAGGATTTTACTAGAGAATCCCTAATCATGTGGTGAATAGTTTTAGCGAGTAATTCTCCCCATCTGTTATCCCTGCACATTATTTGGTGGAGACTATTGCATTAGTTCTATAGTTTTCATATAGAACCAATCTCAATGATTTTAGATCTCGTGGTGATTAGTTGAAAGCGTGTAGGTCTAGTTGTTACATTCATGTTGATAGCAACGTGATTACTCGAGAGTTGTTTCTGTTTCATGCTTATCTAATTTCTAGGACTATCTCTAGGTGTAGGCCTCTTCATGATTCCCTTCTAGGCATATGTGATTTCCATAAACATGATTTTGAATTTGTGAGTTTCAGAAAAAGTGTGTTTTTGTGCATTATTCAAGGTGTAAATCTCATTATTCATTAAAAAATGAACAAAGGAATTCCACAAAGTTGTAATTTTTCCAAACCATGTAAGTATTTTTTATCATTTATTATTACTTAAAGATCTATATTTTTGTGTTCTTTTTCTTTATTCCCTATTTACTGATTTACGAACTTCTATTTTTATTACCTTGTATAATATTGATTAATTCATCTATCTTAACATTTTTGATTTATTTTGAATATAGTTCCAATTTTTTTTGTGGATGTTGAAGCTGTTTGAGTTTATAATTTCTAACATTTTGTCACTGAATACTATTGCCTCATTAGTTTGTTTTATACCATATGTTTCTTTACATGTACATGAACATTTTTATTTTGGAAATATTTCTTAATTCTGGGAATAATTCTATTTCCCACTTCTATGAATTAATTTTGAATCTAGAATTGGATTCTTATATCTAGTGATTTTTGTTTAATGAATATATATTGAAAAAATTATTCTATCTAGTTTATGAGAATTATTACCAGTTGTATGAATCTATCAATTATATTTCATAGGTATTGGAAATGTATTCTCATGTTTTATGGAACTATTTATTTGAACAAATATGTTCATATATAATTTTCTATTTATAAGAGTTCTTATAAGCTATAATTGATTTGTAATTGCTATTTTTATCAATATTTTGTTCAATTCTACATCCAATGTTATTCTTTCACTGGTATTGAAATCATTTGATATTCCTAATGTAATTGTAATTTTCGTGCAAACATGATTCTTGTTTATTATACTAATAAAATGATTTTTTTTCATTCATTAAAATATCTTCATAGAAAGAGATTTTTAAGGTTTGATTCTATCATAACATTATTGATTTTTTTAATAGGGTTCCAATTTATTTTTTTGATATTGAAGCTAATTGAGTTTATAATTTTCTGTATTTTTATCACAGCATATTGTTGCTATATTAATTTTTATTTGCTTATATATGTTTCTTTACATGTACTTGAACATGTTTATTATGAAAATATTTATTCTTCACATAATTATTCCATTTTGTAATTATATGAAATAAGATTGAATTTGGAATTGGATTTTCATATCTGATGATTTTTCTGATGAATATAATTTTTATATATTCCGATCTATGTTTTATGTGAATTATTAAATGTTGTATGAATATGTCAATTAGCATTATCATATATTGAAATTGTATTTTGATTTTATATAGTTCTATTTCTTTGGTCCAACATGCATATATATGATTTTATACTGTTAATAGTTCTTCTAATTTTTAATAGATTTGTAATTTCCCAAATTTTCAATGTTCTATATACTGCTACTCCCAATGTCGTTCGTTCTCTCATGTTGCATTCATTTGATATTCATAACGTAATTGGAATTGTCATGTGGAAATGTTTCTTTTTTATTGAACTAATACAAATATTTTTTTTCACTCATTCAATTATATTTATAGAAATAATTGTATATATATAACTAGCCTATACATAACACTAATGAATTCAATAATACAATCTAAAGGGGTTAGAAAACACAGTGAAATATAATATTACACATGGACATCCAACAAAACAAATCATCCATAAAAATTTATATTCTGGTAACAAGACCCAATATTTTTAGGAACACATAAGGATAAAAAATAAATCCCTCTGATTATACATATGGAAAATCAGAACACATGGAAAAATAGCATAAAAAATTACTTTTAACAATAGAGGGAAGGACTGCTCATTTGCAGTTTCCCTTACGAGATTGAGATCCCTTGTGGAACCCATATACCATCCCTCTAAGCCTCCTATATTCCACCCTTGTTGATGTCAAGAGATGTATCTCTTTATTCTAATAGATAGATTGCAGAGCTATCTGGGTTGTGTATAGTCATTGACCGCATTGTAGGATGGATCCATAATCATTATCTCATATTACATGTAAGTAGAATCCTCACTAACCTTGTAAGAGTTGAGAGCCCTGAGACCTCCCACATTACGTCCAACCCATTCCTTAGCCACAGATATCTTGCTAAAATGAAATTTCAAATGGTTAATACCCAGGATCATGGGGTTTCTATATAAAATACTCTTTGGGATAGGCCTCTTAAGGGATTGGAATTTTCAATATCCGATGCATTCAATTATGGGGAAAATGTTAGTTTTTCTATTATAATCTTATTATGAGTTTCAACATGTTTGGTTTCTTGTTTCATTGAACAACCTGCATCAGATCAATATAATTCACTATTTGAGTATCAATTTACAGATGTTTATCTTTTTTCATATCCAAATATGTCAACAGGGATGATGAAAAATGCTCAATATGAAAAATAATTTTTCTATTCTTCCATTTAAAAAAAATTTGGTTTCATTTCATGAAAAATAATTTTCACTGGTTTGTGGCTATTATTTTTTATTTTTTTATAATTTTTATTGGAGTTAAAGGGTGTGGAATAACAATTACTTGAGGTTTATCAGTGGCATTGGAGCTGGATATTTATTTCTCTCTAGTACTGGAGCTGCATCGCATTTGGTATGCCCTACGATTATGTGTGGTGGAGATCACAGAGCTGAATGTTGTGATATAACATCTAATTGAGGATTATTTCTAGTGGTGAATCCGGTACATTGAGCATGGATAGGTCACTAGTACATGGTGGGGGGCATCCTATTTGTGGGTAACTGGTACTTGGGGGTGTGGGGGATGGATCCTAATGATATATTGATCATCATTTTTGTATTGATTCAATTTTTATTAAATTTCATTATTAAGAAACTTTTTTTCTATGTTTAAACATTCATTTAAATTGTATTATGTTAAATAATTAAGAAAGATTAATTATATATTATAAAATAGTAAATATAATATGAAATTTTATTAGGAGTAAAAATTTAAAAATTTTATTGGAATATAATTTATAAATAGATATTATAGTTCTGAAATATTATTAAAAACATAAATTTTTTTCATAAAAATATGTTACTAAATACATTAACCTATATATATCTTATCTCTTGGTATTATTATAATTGTAATAGAACTATTTTATCTTTCGAAAAACCATTTAGCGAGAGAACTTTTAGTGGTAGTTTAGGTCTAGAGACCAATGTGTTGGTAAAAAGTTTTACCAACATAAAATGTACAATTACCAACAAATTTTTCCATGTTGAAAAAATTTAAATATTTTGTAGTGCATCTTATTCATCTTATAGGGCCATCTGAATTTGGTAGTACCATGAGTAGCCATCCACGCTATAGTGGGATTGGTAAAAACTAATCACATCAATCAGGAGTTCTGTGATTGGTATTGAGATGGAATAATTTAGATAGTTACGATTGAGATCTTTGAAGATGATGAAAACACTAATTTGACCATTATTTTTCTTTACTAGGATCATATTGAATAACCATTTTGGAGCCGAAATTCCTGGATGAAGTCATCTATGAAGAGATTTTCCATTTCAAACTCAATATTAGTGGAATGGGTTAGGTGTTTCATTCTATATTCTTATGTGTAACTCTAATGGATATATAGTAAACCCTTGTGATGGGGGGCCACTGGGAGATCGGTTCCTGGAGTCTCTATTTAATTGTATGAAAACACTTCTAGGTGTTTCTTCAGGAAGAAAATATACACCTTATGGTCTTTGGAAGTCAGGCCTATAATGATCAATGTGGATCTTGGATCATTAAACTCACCAAGATTTATTTCTCTAAGTTCATATACAGTGACTGAGATACATTCCTCAAATTCTAGTGGGGAATATTTGAGGTCATTGGATAGCCTCAGGGCATCTAATATTGGAAACATTGATTAAACTAGGGATAATTCCTTTGTAAAATCATACTTAGGCTCCATTTCTCTACACTTACCATTGTGGGATTCTATTTTTCAAGTTTTTTAGGAGATTATGTAGGTGATGTGAATGGATCGGCCCTTAGAACAAGAGATGAAGGTTGTTCTGTTCATAGTGTATTATGTAAACAAGGTTTTCCTACATGCTGAATTTGATTCGATAATAATGTTTCCTCTAACTGATAGTATAGGATTAATGTGTTAATACAAACACTGACATATGTGGGGGAACATTCTTTCTCATGTTGAGATAGATAAATATATCTCCCATAGTTTTCAGCCATCTAGACAGATGAAGTTGGGATGTGGGTAGAGTAGTGACTATTAGCACAATCGTGTCTTCCCTAATATTCATGACAATGATGGCCTCTTCCCATAGTTCCCCAATATAATATAGTTGATCCGTGTTTATAATAATGATCATCATCTAAAATGGTATCCATTATGTGAATAACATTAATGTAGCTGAAGATCAACTCCTTGTCCAATGGATATTTCAGTAGGTGGGACGACTCTTATTAGGCCCTTTGTCAGATTAGTGCCCTTTTTTTGAGGCCATAGGAATAAATAATACTAATGTCAAAGACAAATTATTCCTTAGAATAGTATCATATTTATTTTTTTATTCTTTCTCTTCCATCCATGTTATTTTTTAGAAGACATTATCTCAGAGGAATGAGATACCGATGGATTAATTTGTGTTATAACATAAGAAATTGAGGACATAGTCAATTCATTAAAATGTTCCAAAAGGAAATCATAAGTCCAATTTATCATATTTTTTGCCATAAAATCACTGAACTTCAACATTCCCCTAATATTAACATCCTTCCATTCACCCACCTAACATGAATCATTGGCAAAAACACATGCTACTTTAGCATGTGGGCTTCCAATATTTACATTCATGGAGTCCACCATCTACTATAATATGCAATTTAAAACAACAATATTCCTAGATATTGTTCCAAAATATTTCATTGAAGTGGTAATAGTTCATAATATCTTCATCTCCATCCATTCTAGGTTTCCAACTGCTCAGAAACATAATCATGTTTTTCCCCAATGCTGAGATAATGTAGAAAGACACATGGCCACTTAAAAAAATATATCGTGTTTTTATATCCACAAAATTTGTTATTCTCTTCTCTATTTGGTCGTCCAGAAGGTACAGGTGTTGTTTGTTACACATTAGAGGCATGACTACATTATATGGTATAGGATATATAGTGGGAGCGGGTATATGGGATGTCTTAAGTGTAATAGTTACAGCTTCTTCTTTTCCCAGTCCCTTTCTTTAAGATAATGAAATTACTCAGGACTTATATTTGATCTTTTTGATAGATTCTTCCACTCTTTTATTAATCTCTACTAGGCCTCAAACCCCTCCTTCATATTTCACATCGATCAATGGTGGACATAACTAACCATTAATATTTTATATATATATGAGAAACAATTCTTCTTGAGTGAGTGGTAGGATTAACAAGTATGTCAAACAATTTCTACTGAGAAATGAATGCTTAATCCCTGTAATTATTTTGTGATTTGCAGTATGAATTCTCTAGGATAGTTTCCTATAGTAGGGTTGATTTGAACTAGAAGAGAAACATTTGACAGAGGTCTTCCCACCCAATAATATACCATCCTAGTAAGCTAGTGTACCATGAAAAATATGGTCTCTATGGTGATTTCACAAAGCACAAGAGTTTTAATGCCTCCTAAAATTGAGTTAAACCCAAAATGGGATCACAATGAGAGGAGAAATTCATCAAATGAATATCCTTGTGTCTCATGTAATTAAAAATTGGAAATTTAGGGTTCCCAAAGTTTTGTTGGTTATGAGTCAGATATACCCATTTGGGTTAAAGCTTTTTTCTAGTATAATTTGTGCACTCCATTTCTCCATGTATTCTAATAGATCAATTACTAAATAAAAAATTTTTGAGAGCCCTCCGAGAATGTTTATCTGGTCCAAAGACTTACCAGGTGCAGAGGTGGGTAGGCCCAACTATGGCCTCACTGATGGTATTTTCCATGGGTATCATGTAGGGAAAGGCTGCTAATGATACACATGTAACCATTATGGTTGATAACCCTATAGGGGGAATTATTTATTAGCTTTTGTGGGATCCAAGTATATTGGTGGTTGGTATCCCACATTTTTTAGACATTCTTGACCTATATCAGTGAATTTTTACAACTTTTTTGGCTAAGGCATGTTGTTGGGAGTGTGAGTTGAGGATATTCTTGTAGATAATATCCAGTATTATGGATACCTCATTGTAGTTCTGCATTGA
Organism: Viscum album; assembly: GCA_963277665.1. Lineage (NCBI taxonomy): Eukaryota > Viridiplantae > Streptophyta > Magnoliopsida > Santalales > Viscaceae > Viscum > Viscum album. Next base: position 1,508,111,916 of record OY728129.1, read on the forward strand.
GTATCTAAAATTATTTTATTTCACTCTCTTTAATTGAAAACATATCATCAAGTGAAGGGGGATCAAACTCTCTATGAAGTAGGTGAGGCACAAAATTACCCGTACTCTTTTATTTTTTCATGCCTTTCGAGGAGGTAATAGAAGAGTGGTTGAGGTAATAACCAGATTCATGTTGGGTATCTAGTTATGGTTATAAAAACCTCTTTAAATAATTTGTGTGTATACCATATTTTGAACAGAAACATCCTCCTCTAATTCCTTCTTTGAATTGGCCTCATGTTCTGTACGGTCTATAGTTGTGGTGTTAATGACATTCATTTATGCGTAATGCATTAAAAAAATTCTATCAGTGTCCTTATGAGACTAAAATATTCAATTCCCTTAATTAGGTATTGTTCCCTTATTCCGATATTATGGGGGATCCATTTGGTGGATGATATTCCAAAGGAAACCACAAGATAGTTCAGTCATTATCATTCATAAAAATGAGATCAGATCATGGGATGGGAAAACCTGTGAGGATCCATTCTATAGTTTTTTCCCTTATTGGGTTAAGACTCACTTATATTATGGAGGAGGATTCTAAGAGGAATAATACCTCATACATGAGGGTCATGGTTTCTCCCATTCCACTTTTACAACTCTTTGGGCCATGTTTGATGTCCTCGATTGTTGGGTTAGAAAATCACATAAACATGTTGAATATGGTTGTTCTAAAACCTCTGGTTCTACTACTTCCACAACTACCCTTTAAATTTTGTGGGGCTTTATTCAAAAATGCTCCAGGTGATTTATTTATTATTCACATAAATCACCCTATTTTAATGATCATTTCAGTATTTCAATCATATTTTCTATCTTATGAGTGAATTCTTATAAGTGAGATGATTTATTGATATTTTATGATTTTTGTCGAAAAACATTTCAATAACCAATTCTCTTCTAGCCTAAAATCAAAGAGGGTCTGATAGAGAATGTTTTTTTTTCATATCATTAGCTATGAACAATGTCTATTTATTTAATCTATCTTGAATCTATGACAATACCAGATATAGTTTATAATGGGATTGGATGGTTTTGGAGAGTGGTGAAATATAACAATTTTTTTTCACCTCATCCTCTATTTTTAACACTGAATGGGTTATCTAGGATTAGTTATCACAATCTAATTAATTAACTAAGGCATGTGTGGTGAAGGAATCCTTGTAATTTATGGAACATTGCATGTCATAAAGTGAGTATATATAACAATTCAATTTGGAATTGACTCGCATCTATTCTGTTGAGGTGACATTGATATTCATCATTGGGTAATAAGTTTTCTATGATGTGATGAAGATTATTACATATATTGTAGTTGCTTTCGTGCACATAATCATCTAAAAATACCTCTATAATTATATATTGATGGGTTTCTAAAGGCAATTACAATAATGAAATTTCATCTTTAGCCATTTTTTTCTAATGTTGAACATGAAATATTCTTCATTTTTTAGAGGATCCTCGACCTCGAGGGAACAGAGTGGATGCTTTACGGCTGTTTTATCCTATAAAGTATGATTGGTGGGGTATTCATATATTAGATTATAAAATCAGAAATTTGAGGGTGGTTCAAAGAGTTACTGTCACCTTGGGAGTCTTCCATACGATAATAGATTTGATATGTCCATCGTGAAGAATAATTTGTGACTGAAGATGGTCTTCCATGTTCCAGGAGGGTTGGATGGATTTATCATTGTTATATTACCAATGGAGGACCCCCTTAACAACATAAAACACATCTACAAATATAAATTTCACCGTGAATTCCATGACTAGGGGGAATACTATGGTGGTTTACATCAAAATTATTTCCCTCATACACTTTGATCTTATTGACATGTGGAGGGTTGCCTTGAATGTAATTAATTGATGGGATATAAAGACCATTCAGATTTTGGCAATGAGTAAATCCATTATGGGTATTCTTTTGAGTGGGACCATCATAATTACTACTACCACTCCCATAATTTTCTAACAAGATAATAGGATCTTGATCTTCCATATATTAGTGTTTGAGGTCTTGAAGAATTCCATTATTAATTAGAGAAGGATTGTAGATTGGCTATTTTTCTTCAATCTTATGTAGTGAGACATATTTTTAGATTCCTTCTTTCTGGTGATAGGGGTCACCCACTATGTGAGGTTGTTTTCATGTATGAAATCCTATTTTACAGGATATTGTGATGATGTTATAATTTTCTGATTGAATTCTGGATTTTTATGAGTTTTTTCCTTCCTCAAATTTCCATTGGAATAGGACAATTAGCATCTATTGTAATGGGTGAATGCTTCCAATCCATTTTTCTGCATATAATGGGGTAGTTTCCCCAAAACCCTCTTGGACGTCAACAGAGGTATTTGTCTCCATCGTGGTGTAAATCTAATGATATGTCCCATTTATGGGGATGGATTTATGTCCCCATACCTTTGTCACTATTATCATCATTGTTATAATCTACTGGTAGGTCTATAGAATGAGGGTAGTGATTTTCATATGCACTTTCACTATTTTTATGATATGCTTCGTTAGATCAGCATCTGGAATGGGGAAATATGTATATTCTACCTATGGGGTAAGATAATGTGCCTACTCCATTACTCTATTTCCGGACAGTGGATACTTATAATACTCAAGCTTGGGGGTAGATAGTTATGTTGGCCCTTATACATCATTGGTACTTTCCGACTAACTCCTACAGGTATTGAAAAAAGATTCTACAGGAAGGATTCAAAACTATGGGAAGGTGTGTGAACCTACTTTCGATTTGACATTGAATCTGAACAAAAATATTCTATAAACATTCCTAGATGAATATATTAGTAGGCTTTGTTGGTGTGGGTATTTGTATGTTTCTGTTTGTTGTGCACCTTCATACTTGAACAACAAGATTCCTTGGATTCTTCTAGGAGAGTCTTATGGCTAGCTGAATTATGGATGGAAATTGTATATTCATAATCAATATTTTCCAAATAATTTTATTCGTGGGATTATTTGGAGGTGACATAGGTGAATCCTTTCTTCCTAATGACTACATTCCCTCATTGGTGGTCCATATTGTGAGTCTGGGTCTGGAAGACTCGGGTTGGACTACCAAGGATGGAACCCTAAGAAAAATAAGTGTTCCCAACTGCGAAACATTAATGACATTGACTACTAGGTAGATCATTATGGAATGATCCCAATGTATTATAGACAGGACCCTATGTGGCCTCCTGATCCACATCCATAAGATAATTGAAAGTCTTGATATTGTGTTCTGGGGATAATATCCGAAAATAGTGGGGGATGATGATTGGTGTTGTCTACTTCTGGACCACCAATCATACATGATTAAATGATTAGTAGGGATTTATTAGATAGAGTTCCTTTTGGGTGGACTCCAGGGTCCGGATGGAACTGTTATAATGCTGCACGAAGACACGTGCATTCGAGACCAAGTGATGAAGACATTAGGTTGGTTACAACATCGTATGGTTCGAAGAAGAGATGGCATTAAGAATAGTCATGGAATACAACTACAAGAGTTGTTATGAATCTTTTTGGATCGAATAGAGATCCTATTAGAAGTTCCTGGAAAAATATGAAAACCAAATCAAGAAAACCCCATTAAATAAGCATCTCAATAAATGAATACATGGGTAATTTATTTTCATGATTTAACCTCTTTCAATTTGAAAGTGAAAGGGGCCTAAATGGTGGTTTAAACTATCATTTTAGTTAAGGATTCATGTAATGTTCACCATTTATTATTATGAAAACATGATTCTCGAAAGATAATTTCTGGGGGTGAGTTTAGTGGAATCATAAAAATTGCGTTCACTACTTTCAAACAGTCTACAATTTGTTTATTTGTGGAGCCTAATACATCCAATAGTTCTATATCCATTAGGATCATACCTTCTAAATAATGGAACTCATTAGGATATGTGGATAATGATACTTCTTAACTCACATTGGTTGAGGGTAGGTGAGGTTTGGTTCATCACAACCTTTTGGGTGCAATTGTTTCCAACTCCAAGACTCCCATTTAGAGTAATGATAATTTCAAAAATCCATCATTTATCCCCAAGTATTATGTGGGTTGTCATTAAATTAACAATTAATTATAAGAATTTATTTAATTTATATTCATCTATATGTATCCATGGTTCTAAAAAATGAATATATATATATATCTGTGTGTGTGTGTGTGTGTGTATTTGGTTCTCTATTAATGGTATCCTATCATGTAACGATTAGATATTTGTAGTTCATTATTATGATGATGCTGATTTTCAGCCACATAGTGGGGAACTCTGGAGTGTTTCATTATTCAAGAATACGAGATTTGTTTTTATTTTGGGATCAGACCAGAGAGATGTGATTCCTATGTATCTTCCTGAGATGAATATGAACACACATTGTTCGAGGAAACATAATGGGGGAATATAATAAATTTCAAGGACATGTGATAAGGACCAAAAATTCCAGTTTAGAATCATGTGGCATGGTCATCTATATGAAATTTTCCTAGTGAGAGTTTGGTGTTATACTTATACCGTGAAATCCTAGAGAATCAATAATGTATAAATATCACAAAGATGAATTGGACTATACATAAAATAAGCCCTAAGAGAATAGGTTTTATTTTGGGTGTTAGTTTAGGACATCATAGAGGATTTCTACATATCCAATTTATACTGGAATGAAATGCCATGTAATATGGTTGAGAGGACCCATGCATATATAGGCCCTATGGAGATTCATACAAAAATAGGAGTATGGATGATTGGAAAAAATATTTTCATCATTTTCAAATTTTTTCAATGATTTTGTATCTACTAATATATGAATTTGAACTTATTTTTATTAATTTTGAATTTATGATGTGTTTTATACTACATTCCACCAATTGAAGTGCTTATAGATATATTTGAAATAGAATTGGATTTATGGAACAATAACTAAATATCATGGAGATAAGACCTCATTAATGTGGCAATCTGATGCTCATAATTAAAGGACTATTTAAAATACATTTATCTAAAAAGAGGGTGAATTGTTAATTTATTCACAAATTGTTCTATATGTATTCAATTACATTGAAATTTTTTGGTAAATAGAAAAATTGTTTTTGAGCATCATATATTAAGAAACCATGAGTAGATTCAGCCATATGGTGGATGAAAAATTAAAAAAATTAGAGGTCAAATTTTAGTGGATAATTGTTCTTCATTTATTTATCACCCTTTCCCACTTCTATGTATTGTAATGACTTATTCTGACCCATTATTCTTGGTAATCCATAAAAAAATGGGTTAAATTTCTGAGTAATTAGGGAAGGGGAGGTTTTCATTTTTGTAATTCTAGAGTATATTTACATTATTGAAAAATAAAATCGTTCTCCCTTATAAAAATTTTCATTCATTTTCCTATAGAATTTTTTATTATCCAGTATGATTGTATTTGGTTTTTGATTATGTAATTTAGTTTTTTGTTAGTAAATTATCAATATCTCTCTCCACTGGGTTCTGGTATATATATGATGGAATAATCCAAGTAATATTGGAGATGTAATAAATGATCATATGTACGTGTGGGTGGAGCAGTGGTTACTCATGAATCATTTTGGATAAAAAACACTATAAGTAATTTCAAAAGTAATTTGAGGATATTGAATGAAACTCTTTTTAACAAAGATGGAGAGTATATCATACTAAGATCATAACATGTTTTTCTCTCACCATCACCATTTGACAATGGGTGGGAGAGGAAACGATCATAGAATGTCACTTTTATGTACATAGTAGAAGAGGATTAGATAAAATAGAACATGGATATCAATGTAATTTGGAAACTAAACCTGAATTTATCAACCATATGAAATAATACATTTCAATAAATTTTATTCCCAATTTGTCTTCAATCATTTTCATACTTTCTTTATTTTTTTTATTAACATTATTTTTTTTCAAAACCAAAAAATTTAAAAAAGCCAAATTTTCAACTAATTAAATTTGAAAAACCATTTATGTGGACTTATCTTGACGTGACTAACTAACATTTATCTCTACACTATACTTAATAAATTTTCAAAAACAATTTCCTCACCCCATGATAGGTTCTCATCAAACATAGTATCATTTTCAGGGAGGGAGTGCCTCAAAGTAAAGTAATTGAATGACCTATAGTTAGACTAACTATTTAATTAATTTTGATCTAGAAATAGAACAAAAAATTCTCAACTCATAAATTTTTTGAAAACGTATTTTCATAATAATAACCTTTCATATTCATGTGAAACATTTATTTTTCACTCTAAACATATAAAAATCGATGTCAATCCCAACCAAACCTTGCTGGACATATGCACAATCATTTTGATAATAAAAATAACCATGTAGTTTTCCCTTTCATTAAAATTGAATTTGAACAATGCATTAAAATGATACACGTTTTACCAAAATTTCATATCCTCATAGGTTAAGACCCAAACCAACACATAATAAATTTCAATTATGCATGCCCTATTTTCAAACTCCAAGTAGTCGTGGAAGAGTATGTAATGTCAGGAGAATTACCTTTCTCACTTAAGGGACTGACAATGGAAGGGTTTTACAATTTCAAACCAATGGATATCACCAATTGAATATATCTCAATATATTCTTCCTATAGATATTATTCCCCACATCCTAGAGGACATAAATAAAAAGAGATAAATTATTTCATACATCTATCATCCTGAGAGAAACCCTATGAATAGTAGTAATGTTTCAAGAAACTCAATGATATCTTTCCAAACAAATAAATTTAAGAGAACCCATTCCTTTTGTTCTTTTATAAAGTATTTCTTTATAATAGTTGAAATATTCTAGATGACTCATCTGGAGGATTCCTGATTGATAATTTTCCTATAGATATTTGTGTTATGAATTATAATATTTCACAAAACTCACATTAATTTCGGATTATAGGTACGGGAACTAGAGGAATCCATGAGGTGTAGAATTATGATTTTTACTCACCCTTACTTGAAGTAACACATAAGCAATGGATCAGTAGGATGAGACAACTATATGTGAACCATGTAATGGAACAATGGGGTCTAACTAAGGTATGTGGTTTATAAAATTCTACTTATCATTACATTGATCAATTTCCAGAAATTTAGGATACAGAATGTAACACTATATCCTATCAACAATAGAAATTTCAACCAAATGATCCATGTCAACTCAAACCCCTACTAGGATATGTATTTCAATTGAACCATGGTAGAAATTCTTTTTAACAACAACCCCATTAACCCCCTCTATTCCAAAAATCCTATAAACAAAACATCAAGATATAACTATCATTTCTACCACCACATTTTCAATGAAATAATTTTAAGGATCCTTAACAAGTGCCCCAAAAACTAAATAGAAGAAGCTAAAAACCAATGATTTAGGGTTGGAAGATAGTATTGATAAGATAACTGACCGATTCAAAAAATTTATAGGTATTCTAATAGAGAATAAAGAAAAACTAATAGCCTAGAAAATTACAAATCAAAAAAAATGTTAACTTGATAATAACAAGGGTTTGATAATACCTCCCGCTACCATCCTCCCTTGAACCCAAATCATGAGGACTCTTATTGAAGGAGAATGAAGTTGGGAATTTCGATTTTTTAAATGAACTCGGTAGAGGAAACCCACTAGGAGTAGACTAAGGATGGAGAGACAAGAAAATATATTGAATACAAATGAAGGATGAATAAATACTTATCCCAAAATACATAAAGAATGATAGAATCAAAGTGATTGTAGGAAGAAGTTCTTCCGAAATAAATTCTAGACTCCTATAGAATGTGGAAATTAATATCCCTCTGTTATAAGCAGTCAAAATAATTCTAGTTTATGAAATTTTTTGAAGGATATTTACACCGATAAGAAAGGAAAATAAAGGAATGGGAAGATCAAATTGGGATAATGTGTCTCTACTATTATCACACCATAATTTCCGACCAAATGTCAAGATCCAATGACATTTTCCATTACATGTACTACTAGGTAATTTAATTTCTCTATATATTTATTAGATCTGGGTGATTAATTTAATATATTTCCTAACTCAATATAATCTTATTTTTAGATAGGATACATTATGTTTTTAAGAGTGGTGGTCTAGCTAGAATACATATCCACAGTATTCTTAGTATGTGTTTTTGCAGATGTTCATGTGAAAGTGAAAGATATTTTAATACCAAATGACTTATATGTTCTGTATGCATAAGAATGTATGATCTCATAAAACTCAACCATCATTTAAGGTAGACCTTTATTAATGATGAAGAAACCCATCCTTAGTTTCCATGAAGGGATACTCACCACGGAGTTCGGAGATATCACTTTCCTCATCAATATTTTTCAATCCCTGAGGCACCCATCAGATGATCACCAACTCTTTTCACTCTCCTGTGATGTTGGCACTAAACCAATTGAATATTCAGTTATGTTAAATGAATTCATAGAAATGCGGAAGAAAGTTTCCCTGGATAATATCACTAAACAAGTGAATTCCCAAACCACTGGAGATTCTAATTTCATGGGGGATGAAGAGGTAAAATATGGATTCATTGAAGATTTGTTAAATAGTGAAGAGGATGAGTTTATTTAAAATGTGATGGTGGTACAAACATTGGAAATGAGGAACTGTAATCTAATTTCTCTCCTTGATAAGTCCCCAGATCAGGAATTAAACCACTACCCACTAATTGGAAATATGTGCACCTCACTGAGCGGGATAAATTACCTGTGATAATTTATAATAATATATCAAAAACCCAAAAATAATTATTGATTGATATTTTTACAGATAATTTTTATGAAATAGGTTGGATCTTATGTAGTATCCTTTATGAAAACCCAAAATTTTCTCATATATAATTCATTGTGAGGGAGATTCCAAACCTGTTAGTTAGACCCAAAGAAGGCTAAACACCACCATGATGGGGGTTTTAAAAATGGATATTGAGATTATCTTGGATGATGGGATCATCTATGACATTTTAGATTCATATTGGTTTAGACTCATTCATTTAGTTTAAAGAAAACCAGCCTAACCACTATAAGAATAAAAAAGAATCAATTAATCCCTATGAGAAATAATAATAGGTTGAGAGTATCAATTGATTTTAAGAAGTCAAATCATGTCACTCAGAAATGAAAATTTCACCATCCCCTTTATGGAATAGATATTAGAGATATTTTCATGGAGGACTAATAATTTATTTTTGGATAGATTTTCAGGTTATTTCTAGGAACCCAATTACTGAGAGGATAAAGAGAAGGAAACCATTATAAGTTTCTTCAACACTTTTTATCAAAAATGATTCCATTTGGATTTTGTGATGATTTAGGTGCATTTATGTGGTTCATGGTAATACTTAAATGATTTTAAGGGGATATTGACTACACCACTAGTGATATAGCCACCCAATTGAGAAGATCTATCTGAAGAACATTGTGATGCTTCTAACCATGAAGTTAGAGTAACTCATTCCCAAACATTTTATGGAAGCACTAGTGCAGAAAACATTTTTTACGTCGGTTATTTTTTATTATTTACGTCGGTTTTTAGGCGACGTTAATACGGACGACGTTATAAATAACGTTTTTTACGTCGGTTATTTAAAACCCGACGTAATATCCCTAACATCACGGTGGTTATCACGTCGGTTCATATAATAACCGACGTGATAAATATGCGCGGGGGGGGGGGGATTTATCACGTCGGTTATTCCCTAAAACGCCTGGGATATTGTTTATCACGTCGGTTATGTCATAACCGACTTGATAAACCCTTCCCCTGGCCTATTATCACATCGGTTATTTAAGAAACCGACGTGATAAAAAGGCCTGGGAAACGTTTTAGCACGTCGGTTATCTAATAACCGACGTGGTAAATCGATTCCCAGGCCTTTTAGCACGCCGGTTATATTAAGAACCGACGTGATAAAAGCCCCGGGAACGGTTTATCACGTCGGTTCTAGAAAAACCCGACGTGATAAACCCCTACCGATTTATTTACCACGTCGGTTATAAAATAACCGACGTGAAAGAAATTTTTTTTTAAAATAATTGCACTGCTCTCACCAAAAAGCAACCAGAAACCAAACAAAAATAACCATGCCCGCCCTCCCCCAAGCCCCAACTGAACCCCACCCTCATCTATACCCACCTAACAACCTGGCCAGCCCTCCCCCACCACATTGGAGCCCCACCACAACCCTTGGACACCCCCCTCCCCCCCACCCTCATTTACACCCCCACGACCCCTAGTACAGCCTCAAACACCCATTGGACACCCCTCCCATATCCCTTGGACACCCTCCACCCCTTGGACACCCCCCACCCCTTGGACAGCCCCCCCACCCTCATTTACACCCCCAAGACCCCTAGTACAGCCTCAAACACCCATTGGACACCCCCCCACACCTTGACAGCCCTCCCAGACCCCTTGGACACCCCCCCGACCCCTGGACACCCCCCCGAGCCCTTGGACAGCCCCAAACACCCATTGGACACCCCTCCCATATCCCTTGGACACCCCCCCACCCCTTGGACACCCCCCACCCCTTGGACAGCCCCCCACCCTCATTTACACCCAACCAGCCCCTTGGACAGAACTCCCAGACACCTTGGACACCACTCCCATATCCCTTGGACACCCCCCTCCCCTTGGACACCCCCCCACCCCTTGGAAAGCCCCCCCACCCTCATTTACACCCAACCGGCCCCTTGGACAGAACTCCCAGACACCTTGGACACCACTCCCATATCCCTTGGACACCCCCCACCCCTTCGACAGCCCCCCCCACCCTCATTTACACCCCCCGAACACTAGGACAGCCCCAAACACCCCTTGGAAACCCCTCCCATATCCCTTGGACACCCCCCACCCCTTGGACACCCTCCACCCCTTGGACAGCCCCCCACCCCCTGGACACCCCCCCGACCCCTTGGAAACCCCCCTACCCCTTGGAAACCCCCCCATCCCCTTGGACAGCCCCAAACACCCCTTGGACACCCCTCCTATATCCCTTGGACACCCCCCCCCCCCCACCACATGGACACCCCCCCACCCCTTGGACAGCCCCCCCCCCCCCCCCCCCCCCACCCTCATTTACACCCAACCGACTCCTTGGACAGCCCCAAACACACCTTGGACACCCCTCCCATATCCCTTGGACACCCCCCACCCCTTGGACACCCCCACCCTCATTTACACCCCCCCGACCCCTAGGACAGCCCCAAACACACCTTGGACACCCCTCCCATATCCCTTGGACACCCCCCAAACACCCACCCACCCCCTTGGAACCTCTCCCCCCATACCAAAATCCAGACCAGAGAAACCATCAACAGTAGACCAAAACAAGAAGTAGAGAAAAATTAAACATTCACTTATATAACATTCAAAACTTACACTGTCAACTTCAAAAAAAACTAAATCCAACCTAAACGACTACGAAATACACAATTACATTGACAATATTCAAAATTACATTTTACATTACAAACAACTAAAAGTCAATCAATCCTGTAAAATAATTTGACCACTCCACTTGTAAGTGTTTGATATCTTCAGCAGTAAAGGGTTGAGGGTCATCAAAAAGCTACAAAGGAAAATGATAGTTGTCAACGTGTATAATGAATAAATCAAATTGAAATATTATGAGAAAGAGGAAATCTTACCAGGTCAAAACTCAAAACGGTCCCAGTTGTTATTATTTCATACATAAATCTTAACATGTAATATCCGCATTCGATGATGCCTTGTTGCTCATGACATTTCTGTTTGAATGAGTGTAAATTCAATATATTATTTTTATGTAATAAATCAAAATGTACAAATTATAAATGGATATTTACCTTCGCATGTACACATTTGATCTTGAAATTCCTTTTCTTTGCGCTTTTTCGAAAGTGGACCCATGCCCTGTTAGAAAATAATACGAATGGGGTAAATTTAAAATTCATTATAATATATAAAACTATTGTGAAATTGAAACTTACGTTTCCAATATATTCTTAAAACTTTCTCACACATCATCATGGAGAGAGCATATCCAATAAAGTGTTTTCTCCCTAGGGCAAAAAACCCCTAACATCCAATGATCCCTGATAAAAGGAAATTTAACGTTAGTGGTTTTTTATGTTAAAAGATAATTAACTCTTTGAGAGGGATGTGTTTCATACCTCTCACAAAAAGGCATCATCCAACACTGTGTGATTACATTCTTTTCAAATCTTTCAGCAATATAAAGCATTCTTTGTTCCTCATCCAATGCACATGCTTCAGGGGAAATCAATTGTGGGTCCACGAATCCATATACATCTGTCAGCTCATTCCTCTCACAAATTTTATACAGATACCTAATACAAAGCAGACATAAGTATACATTTTTAATAAATATAACGCAAGGAAAAGGTGTTAAGACTTACATGATAAAAATTTTCACCACGTTGATGCCCAACTTATCTCCAGTGACAAACTCCATGATATCAGTTTTCATAATCCCCACACATAGTTCACGTCCACAGACATGAGCTTCCATTGTAAAGTCATAATGATCCGCCAACAAATTTGAATATCTTGACAATTTGTCAAGACTGCTAGTATCTGCATCTGATGTCATAGCTATCTGTCTTTGTTGTTGTCTATACAGTATTTCCTTACCTTTGAAGTATTCCTGTAAAAATAAATTGAAAAATATATTAGTTTTCAAATGATAAAACATTAATAAAAATATAAAATAAAAGATATAACATCCATACCTCTATGGTAATGAGTCGAAGAAGTCTGGATGGCCAAAGTAAAAAATGGCCGATACTATGTCCAACTGTCGTCACCTCATCTGTAGGTAATGGTATCCGAGCTGATCTATCTATAATATCCTGTACAGTGACCCTCTGATTCTCTACCTCTAACTGTTGATGATGAACTGTATCTCCTATACAATATACCATCCCATATGCAACTATATGATGTTGAGGATCATCAACATACAACTCACAATAAGTAGGTAGCTGCGGCGGAGGAGGAGGATCAAAAATGGGGTCCGCAGGCTGAGGTGGGGGAGTGGGAGCTACTGGGAGAGGTGGAGTGGGAGCTGCACCCTGAAATTGTCTTTGCAAGTCTGCAAACATTAACTGCACCGATGCTCTAATCTTGTCATCCATTGTCGCATTAATATTATGGACTTCAGCCTCCAAGGATTCTATTTTTTTATAAACTCCCTCAACGTTAGAAGTTGAGGAACGTGGCAACACTTTTCTTACCGATACACCTGCCGGATATCCTCTTACACGGCCAGGATGTTCGGGCTTTCCCAATGCCACAGATAAAATATCTTCCCTCCCAGATGGTGTAAATGTCCCCTGTGAACTCTGCTCCTCAAGAGAGTCCTGTAATAATTAATTGAACATTTCTATAATGATTGGAAATATATGACGAAAATAGTAAACTTAAATAAATAAAATAGATATCTTACAATCCTCTCAACTACGAGTCTCGATTCTTCCGAAAGATATTGTCCTTTTTTGCCCTTCCGAGCTCTTTTCCATTTCTCATGTCTAGATGGAGGGGATGGAGGGGCCACCTCTCCAGAGCTTGAAGACTCAGCTCTTAGTTGTTGAAATTTTTCTGCCATCATTTGTTCTTCCAATAATGCATACCCTCCCTGAGATAAACTATGAGGGTATACATTTTTAGATTGGATCTCTTGATGTGCTTTCCTTGTTTGCTGTAAATTAAGAATAAGTAATCATTAACAAAACAATAATAAGATCATTTATATAAGAAAGCTTATAAAAGTTTACATTTCCCTTACCAAAAATGATTCTTTTCTTCTACTTTCAAAAAATTGTCTCCATGTGTCTTCATCTATAAAAGGATATATACGACATGGATTCTCACGACTCCTATGACCATAAATGAAATCAGATGAGAGGGTTGATTTGAAATCCCTCCATCTCCTAGCAGCCAACGATAAGCATTTCTTCCTGACTCCTCCAGTGTCAGGAATATCAAATGTCATCTGATAAA